>OU744734.1:57585257-58185257 GCA_916613615.1 Steromphala cineraria | reverse complement strand
CGGGATTAATTGTCTTTTCCTATTCACCAAAAATATTGATACAAAGTGTCCTAAGCAATATATTTTCACTACTCCGGGTTAATTTTGATGTCGATTAAGCAGTTTTGCGTATCTTCACGTCACTTATATTTATAAACTGTTAGGCAAGTGACATTCGGATATATTTTCTGTTACTTAAAGAACTATTTTACTACACCATCACGGGATCAACGACATGACGAATCTGTCATAGTTTAAACTTTATATGAGAGAAATGGTTAATTGAAAGAAGCTTAATTGTGAAAACATTAACATAAGTTTGTGAAGAAAAACATTTATAACAAAGTTGCAATCAAAAATTAGGAATGCGATTTAGAGACCATAATTTTACCAGCGGTTGTGCAGGTTTGGTGATCAGGAAGCCATCGCTATATAATGTCACAACCATATTACTCACTCATTCAGTTTTCAAAACAAGTCATTTGATAGCAGAACTAGCGTGTTCATTGATATTTTCATTAGCATACACAGAAAGTATTGCATTGAACCATCCTATAAGACCACATCTAAGTATCAAACTTCTCTCTAAACTCAAGTAATGCAGGGATCAGAGCATTACTGGTTTTCATGCATGAGGAGTGTTCTACGCCAGGTGGTGTTAGCGGAGCCGATGTCCTCAGTTGATAAGTCTGCTCGACACAGCTGATTCCATACTAGGCGCTTCCTTGTCAGGCTGTTTCTTCTCACATTTTGAAAAGTACATCTTCTTAAATACCTTCCTGAAGTTGCCTCCGAAAATCAGGTAAACTGCTAAACTCACACAGAAGTCGATGTAGTAAAACAACTCCACGATCCTGTGTATGATCAGGTCTCTGTAGGTCGGCGGTACATTGTAGAACAAGTCCATTACAACTTCCTTAATCCTTACCGTATGGCTAGGTGTATGTAACACAATGAAGACAACGGAAACAGCGAATAAAAGTCTCGTGACCTGGGCTTCTGGTGAGGTCTTCCTGTCCTTCCTGTGTTTGCCTGCATGTAGCCTCTGCTTCCGCTTGTGGGACTGGAGCGCACTGACGGCCACAAGGGGCACGAGGATGACCATCAGAAGCAGTGGCAGGACAAGGGTCAGGAGAGTGTCAATGTAGGTGTAGATGATTAATGCATCCTTAAATTGCACCAGACTGGCACACCTTCCTCGGTGTTGTATTCCAGTCGTCCAGAAAGGAAAGTTATACACCACAAGGGCGACACTGATAAAGGTTATTATTACAATGTAAGCAGTTCTGGTATTGCAGATCCTGGGTACAAGAGCTGGTTGGGAAATCCGAATGAAGTTTTCAAACGTAATGCTGACTACTAGCCATATCGACAGGAATGGACATATGTAAGACAGGAATATCGTCACCTGACAGATGCCTTCGACGTTCATGATGCCCACCCGCACACGAAATAAAAATATGACAAAAACAGATAACAGAAAACCGATGTCCGAGAGCGATTTAACTCCGAGATACAAACAACAAGAAGTATTCCGTAAAGATTTGCTGAAGAATGCTCCCACTGCGAGACTATTGCCAATTGTACCAGCAACACAGATGATAGGAAACATAACTGTTTGAAGACGGCGCGTGACGATGTAGGAGAGGGGTTCCTGGAGCTCTTGTTCCTGTCCCGCCGTCATGTTGTCGTACATGCTGTAGCTGTGGTTCACGGCCATCCCGGGAACAACTTATAACGAAATGTTGCAGGGTCACTCTTGACACATCAGTATCTAGTCGTTATTTAAACACCTTCTGTGAAGTCGAATATGACCGTGTTTAAATCACTATAAAAACGGTCAGCGTTTTCTTAAGTCACACGTGTACAATTACTTGTATGGAATCCGAAGTTAAACAACATCCAAAAGTACTGTTATGATCACTCAGGCAACCCTTATATGAACGAGTTTTGTTGAAACAGTGGTCAGACTTGTCAAAGGCTTGTCATCCAGGATCCATGCTTGCACGTGCAGATCAACAACTTTCGTCTTCCATCTGCACAGTCTTGAGCATCTGACAAGCCGAGTTTTACCTAGTGATCGATATCGCCATACCAGCAGAAGGCGGCGTTAGCGAAATGCTTACCGATTCCATCGATCCCATTGGTCGAGAGTGTGTGAGCGACAGTGATATTAACTTGCGTATAGTTGATAGTTTGGTTTTAGTGGTGGGTAGGGTATCATCGTGAAGTTTAATGTCATAGCGTCTTCAACACTGACACTACTATTGATGGTGTATGGTGGAAAGCCAGCTCCTATTGATACGAACATATAGGTTTATAAGATTTTGATGACAATATGCAGGATACAGATGTCAGATGAGTAACTTCAACGTGTATTTATGCGTTCCATATGTATTCCGAAACCAGAGCTGCATAACTAGATTATCCATATGCTACACCTTTCTCCTAGAGTACCATTGAACCATTGTAAGACAGGATCTGGCACTAAATATTGGACTGAAATTGAAGCTGTTTGGTCGGGGGATAAAGACGTAGGGTACGTTTGAGAAAACATCGGGTAGATGGTGAATAGAAAATGTGTTGATGCGGTGATTTGCCATGTTTATGTGGATTATAAAAGATTGTGAGAGATTTGAATTAAAAATATTGGTGATAAGTGTTGTAGGGGATTAACAACAATAATATGTGTGATGTAAAAGTGATTGACAATAATAATGTGATTGATAGACCTTGATAAAAGGATAACTGATGGGTGGAATTTAAAATAGTATGTTGGTATCAGAAAGAAAATAGTTGGAGGTTCGGGTCAGTATTGAGCATGTATGATAAGTGGTTAGCGGAGACCCCACTATGTAGTGAGGCGATAAGTTGTAGACTTATTGTCAGTCGGTGGTGCATCCGTCGTTTGAATGTGAATGATACATGCTACTCAAAAGAATTTGAGGAACACTCTTGTAGTATTTTTCATTTGCAACAACTTTTAATGTTTATAGCACAAAACTATTCGTCTGACGTTTAACTCAACAACCATGTGTAAAGACTTTAGACCTTAGTTGCTAGTTTTTAATTATGGACATTTTCAACACACTGTTTTAGGAGAATGACTTTATTACTCTATTCACGACAAGGGATTCAATACAATCACCAACGTCAGGGCTGCATCATTTTGAACTATAACCATCTAACATCATCTGATTTTCATTTTTGTACCCCACCAGGGCTTCTCACATCATAAGTCACCCGCGAAAAGTATTTTTAAGGGGCAGTAACACGTTTTTTTTAAACTTTATATTTTATATATCCCCTTATAATTGTATGTATAGTGTCAAAATTTCCACTATACAAACCAATCATCGATAGTCAGAGAACAACATATGAAGATTCACACAAAGTCCATTGGTGGCCATTCTTGCGTGTACACCTTTAATTCATTAAGGGCTGACCTTTACATTATACATTTTATTTATTACTGCTTCTTTAAGTTAAAACATACATTGTCTTCCAATTGGAACCATTTATAATGATTATCACCTTATATACCACCCTTAAAACGTGCTACTGCCCCCTCAAGAACAACATAAACAATTAATGTCCCTTAATTCTTCTTTGACTATTATACATGAACTATGCACGGTTAGTGGTATAGGGTAAGAATCATATTTGCAGTATCACATCGACCGCTTAATCGGACCAATAGTCACTTGTAAATACGCCCTGCAATATTCGTGTAATATTGTCAATGTGAAAAGCTAAACAGCACACGCCGATAAATTTAACTATAGAATGAACTCGTGTAACCTCGATGGAACCACTAAAGCAAACATATTCTTCAGTGCTGAGGACGATACTGCAGTGTTTTGTTTTCCTTTGTAAGACGATTATACAGATTCAGTGCTTTGTTTCTAAGCTGTCGCTTTTGTACAGCTTATCGATTTCTAATTCACACACATTACAGACTGACACAACACGCTTATCATTGAAGCTTTAACTAGGCATTGATTGCAATGAAAAATTCATCTCGTACTTAAAAGATAGAATTTAGACTTTCGGAAAGATGGGAAGAGGTTAAGTTGAAGACAAAAGCTTACTTTTAAACACTTTACTTAACCAGGTTCTTTTAGCTTAGTATTCTTTTGGGAAGATTTCCTGATGGCAACCTTGTTTTTGTATTTTCCTTTTTCGTTTTGTTTCTGGTCACTGGGCGGAATAGACAACTGTGACAATAAGTGGCACGATATAAAATATCACATGATACAATTTTTTAAACAACAAGTGGGTTGCCAAGGGTGTATTTTCCGCGAATTGCAAATCAAATTTAGTTAAAAGATTGAAAGAAATTATATGCAGTTTTGATTTCTCTAATCCCTTCAAATTCTATCAAACTCTTTTCATTCAACGATGTCAACAAGGATATTATCATTAATCCAAAACAGATGCCCGTTTACTTTCCTCTATGCATCCATTACTTTCTCAAATTATCATGTTCTGTAGGATTAATATTCTGTGTAAGTGGCTATCATGTGCACGTATTGTCATATCAACCTCGACAGTGAAGTAATTGTATGTTATCATCAATCATGCTCTGTAGTATACTACTCGATATTATTATCTTAACAATGGATTCAGAAAAGATTTCTGAAAGCTAATGTTATTATGAAGGTTTTTTTTCCATTTCGGAAAGCGATACACAATTGTTATTCTCTTTGACTAGCCTCTTAAAGGGGCAGTCGAACGTATTTTGAAAATTTTTAATTTTCAATTGTTCACTGATTTTTGTAGGTTAATGCTCTATGTATTATTTTGATTTTTTTTTAAACTCATTACACAAACAAATCATTCATAGTCAGAGAACAAATTATAAGGATTCACACTTTTCATTCATTTTGTGAAAGAATAAGGAATTACATGGCTTTACTTTCCATTATATATTTGATTTATTGCTGCTTTATTTAGTTTAGATACGTTGTCTTTCAATTGGAACTATCTATTTCAAATTTCCTGACATCACCTTATATACATACGGAAAAACGTTAAGCACCCCCACGATTTTTGAGCTGCAAAAGTTGCCTGGCAAGAAAGAAAGCGATGTTGTTGTAGAAATAATCATATGGTATGAACGAACCATTATTTAGCAGTTAAGGGAAGAACGTTTCATCCTGATAACGTTTCGCATCTTATGGAAATTTGCATTCATAAAATTATTGTAGTTTTATGTCAAAAATCAAGTTACATTATTCTGAGAAAAAAAGTTATTATTGGTAGTTGTGATGTGGGTTATTCAATTCTTTCTAGCCCTTAGGTCAAACATTAGTATAAAACGTTACTCAAAAGTCACTATTTAGACCTCTAATAACCTTCAAAGTCGCAAAATCTCCAAAAACCAAAATTCAAAGAAAATGGTTTAATAACAAAGATGGTCAGTGTCAACTGCAATGACCCCTAGAAATCAATGAGAAGTGTTTGATTTACAGATGGAACTCAAAAGAATCCAAAGATTATTCCAAAATCGTATGTTTCCAATAACTGTTGAGATGCCTTTCAAAGACCAGTTACTTCCTTATTTTGTAAGATAAGAGATGATTTGATGTGTGGAAGTCAAGTTGGTAACACAAATGTTATTTTGATGTCTGAAACCCATTGTCTATTGCCTAGTTTTGGCACTACAGCCATACTTATTTTGGGTGAAATTTCAGTACCATTACAAATTCAATCGCAATTTCATAAAATGTCTACATTGACGATCTTTCTTTGAAGACATTATCACAAAAATCAACATGTTCATGTTAAATAGTCATAAATTTAGTCACGGTACCGTAACTGTGCCATAAAATCATTTTATTTTTTTTTGAATTTAGGGGGTGCTAAACTTTTTTCCGTATGTATATTACCCCTGAAAACGTGCTACTGCCCAGTTCAAACACCGAGGGGACGGGTGTAACCGTGTTGGTTGTTCAATCTGCAGTATGCCGATAAAGGCCTAATATGCTAATAACTCGCTTCTTTGCATGACAGTCTGTTTAAAACAATACAAAGATTTCTATAACTATAACAAAGTTCGATTTAGCTAAGCAAATCATTTCCGTTTTTCGAATTTAAGGTGTTAACACTTTAAGGACCGCATCTTATTTTCAAATTATTAGCGATACCTTAATCTATACCCGTGGATATTCGGGTTGGATAAATGCATGTTATAATTTGCTAAAAATTTTCTACAGTTAGAGAAACTTTAAATTGGCAAGAACAAGATGCCGGAAAGCATTTTAGTGCCACTATCACTTGATTCTTGTCACTGATTTGTTATATGAGCATCGTAAAGCATTTGTTGTAAACCCGGTACACTAAGGAAAAGGTCCACTTAGTCTTTCAGTTCAGTAAAAGCATCAGTGTTTTGTTTTCTGTTTGTAAGACGATTAAAGAGATCCAGTGCTTTGATTCCAAGTTGTGCTAATGTTCAAGTGAAGGATTCTAAAATGTTAAACTTTTTTATACAAGGAATGAACAGCCTTGACTATCGAGGGATTTACAGCTGATGGGCAATTTACTTCAAATATGACACTTAAAAGCTACATGTTTTTCAGTTCGTGCTAATGGGAAAGAGAAAATGAGATATGGAGAAAAAACAAGATTGTAACAGTCTTAATCACTACATTTATTTTAAAAAGAATTGACAGACATGGCTTTTCGTTAAATATTTTCAATACTTTGCCTTTGGCATTATTAGTATCAAGTTCTCTCACCTAGTTCCGTAAAGCTTCCCTCCTTGCGAAATTGTTTGTTTAGTTCTTGTCAACAACAAAATGTTATTTTTACAAAAATGCCAAACTACAGAAGGCCAATTCTGTGACATCAATATAATGGCTTACATAGTATATGCACTTTTTGAGTAATTATTACTTACTCCGAACAATCATCTTCCATGTCATTTATCAATTGTCATGCAGAACAATCTGACGTCAACGTCGGCGACATCGTCTAATGGTGAAAGAAGACGTTAAACTCCAACCCAACAACAACAACCTGACGTCACTGAAGAGGACCACAGCACTTGGTTTAACGGCAGCAAACCATGTTTTACAAGGTTTTCATATCTTTCTGTCGATGAGAAACTAAAGTTCTCACGGAAATAGAAATAAAATGTTTTTTGGCGTTAATTTGTTTAGTACTCGACAAATGTAAGTAATTCTTCCAGATGTTCAAATAACTAAATTTTTCCCAACTAGGCCTTATGGAATAGTTGCAAAAATATACCTTACATTACCTTTGTTCATGTGAAACTACCCAAAATTTGTATGTTTTCAATAATAATAATAATAATAAGTCTTCTTATATGGCGCCAATAATCCAATCAACTTGTGGTTGCTCTAGGCGCTTCATTAGATAAAAGTCTAATTTCAATACATTTCGAAACCTGCTATAGTTTACGTCACTCTCAGCAATGCGTGTGACAATAAACCCGCAACGCTCTTTTCACCTGAACTTATGAATGAACTCGTAAGAATAGTAGTTTGTAACACGCGTTTATGTCTGTAAACGCGAAGAAAACAATGTTCTTTTTCAACTATTTTATGAATTCATAATATCATATGAGCAATGAATAGTAGGGGACATAAGACATACAATTATTGTACATTAAACAATGTATTTTAACGGATGGTACAGAGATTACATATAATTTACATACTATAGCCTGCATCAGAAACGTACATTTCGACTTTGAAATAATTTCGAGGGGTGAAAATGGCACGTTTTTCTCTCCTGTAAATTCATATATTTCGGGGGATTTAACAAAAAAAATATGAAAGTTGGGAAAAACCATTTTGAATGGATATTTAAAATAAAAATATCAAGTTAGTTCCAAATAAAGAAATAATCGACAAAAAGCATTTTATGTCTATTTCCGTGAGTACTATAAAACTTCTTTTAAGCTGTGAACACCTTTGTATGTGCCAAAGATGCTATAATATCCTATATGAATGCGTATAAAGCTCTTGTGTGGATGATGTAAATGCTATGCTTATTACCCCATTCGTTATCTCATGTTTATTTACTTTTATCGTCTTAACTATATCATTTTATGATGTCAATTTCTGGCTATAATGGCGATAACCTTAATCGTCACTCTACTGAGTGGTGATAAACTTTTTTTTAGGTTCAAGACTTTGACGTCATGTTACAATGGTCTGACGTCATGAATTCACATATGACGTCACACTGTTACCGCGGTGACGGGCTCTTCCAAGCGGCCGCTCAACATGAAATTGGCCTTTTATTGACGTAATAAGAAGGATTTAATCATATAACAAATACAATATCTGTCAATTCTTGACAAATACCATGTTTATCTCATCTCGTGAGGTAGACAAGTTAAATATTTTCACTCGTGGCTGCGCCACTCGTAAAAATATAAACTTTCTACCTCACTCGATGAGATAAACATGGTATTAGTCAAGAAAAGACAGATATCCTCTATATATCTCGTCTCCTATACCTCCATATAGGAGTGGCATATATACTTAAACCTTGTATATATAGAGTGATATGTACGAGTTTATATGTATATATGGTGTGACGTAAATACAAAGTCTATCTAGAAACTTTTGAGAGCCAAAACGAGGCCGCTCTCTTGCATTAATAAGTACAATTTTGCATATGTATCTTAGTACACGTCAACAATCATTAACTCATTAGTCGTTTTGAATCCTCTGTTACCCCATGTAACAAACCCGTGAATTATTACTTTTGATAACTTAAACTCAACGGAAAAAGAATTACCACCTTATTTTCTTTAGAGCAAAACACAAAAATACTGCTGACAGATACATTTGAGTGTGAATGTTATGAATAATTTATATTTTGTCAATAGGAATACACACGTTTAGTCCTCAGTGAATTAACGAAAATACCTTTCAAACACACACCATCCAGAAATCACATTTAGACCGTTTTCAGGAGAATTAAAATTTAAAAAAATATGAAAAATTACGTCAATAAAATGAGTTGTCAACAAAATGGATCATGGTGAATTTTCATCCGTTGACGCATCGTAGATTTAAGAAGGTCTAAATCACAGCAGGATGGGTTTATATCACTCTCATATCTCTTTTAGTTTTCCATTTTCTATATCATGTTTTTCAGAAAGTTGCATGCTGAATAATTCTAAATTTAAAACTTACAATAGCTGGCTCCTGAAGAAATTCTTTTTTTTATCTAACTAAGTTACTCCTTTTAGATGGTTGAGTGTAGGTAGTATTTGACTATGAATACAAAGGGAGTCGACACGGGGTGTCGGTGAAAGTTGATCAGTTGTTAATATACACTAGATTTCATTACATTTCATGACATATTTCAATCGATTTCAGTTACATAACACGCATGCACAGCTCTGACGTAAAACGATAATTAAAGTTTCGTTTTCTGAAATTACATCATTGTTTTCGGTAATTGTTATACCTGCTACAGCCACAGCCTCGACAATGAGTATACTGACTTGTCCTTCTTGCATTCATTATGGGGTTCCATCAACAACACTGAATAGACATAACTCACTTTATATTCACAATAATGTAACTGACCGGAGGTAGAAGATGGAATCATCGTTTTGAGACCGTGTGCTTATTCTCCAAGGATTTTAACCAGAGAATGGAGAAGGCTGCTAGTGTTAATGTTCACAGCTGCGAGGGGTGACAAGTCCAATGTTTCTCTTGGGTAACAATTAATGTTGCGTTATTAGGCTTGACCTTAGGTCAAGAACACAACCATCAATTGTGTCTTGTTGTTCGCTTGATCTGGGACCAAAAGAGAAATCCTTTAATTTGCTGTGTGATGTATATTGCAATATTTATCAAGTTTGTAAGGAGTTGTATCTTGATATTATATAAAGTTTGTATATATAAATATATACGTACTTTAACATTTGATCAACTCCATAACTTACGTTTTGATAAGAAGACTCCAATTCGTCGAAATCTATAATTTAAAATAGACACTGAAACTTTGAAAAGGTATTACATTTTCAATTAGGATCGCCTAAGCAAACCGATGAGCGTGCCATTGCGTTCGATGACGTCAGATAATAGTTGTTATCAGTCACTAGTAAACCATTGATATTGTGATACAAAGTTTATTTTCATCGATAGGTCTCTTTATTTCACGACAATCATATAACAACAACCCAAATAGATACATACAACGTATCAACTTTGAAAAGATTTAAAGCATTACTAGTTTTTACACATCTTATCTATGTAATGTTATGTTGGGTACTAAATATGAATACTGGTCTTATTTTATCCCTTCAATCATATTATAATAAAGTGTACAGGTATGACAAGACTATATATAACAACCTGATATCATGGTACACGACCTAATAACAGCCTGGAACTGTGCAGTCTAAAAACCTGATCACTGAAAACTTATTTCTTGTTTTACTTTTAACTTCCGAAGTATGACATGCGTTGACATTTTGAAATGTGAAATGGCAAGATGACACGGTGACTTCAAGCAACCTTAGCAGACTGGCATATATTGACCATGTAAATTGTAATAGCAAAAAAAACAATTTTCTTTTCGCTTGTTCAATGGGCATGAAACAATCGAGTACATATTATACTCTCTTTTTCAATCAGCTTAATGACAATTCCAGTTTGGATGTAAAATTGTCAACTTATCTGAACTCATCGAAATGTACCCTCGAACAATATAGTCCATATCCATTTCAGTCAGGTATGTCTATAAGGGACAGTCAGCAATCGACTGTATGATTAAGTAGATTGTGTCACAAGAGCATGGGCAGATTTAATAGTGCTGGTATCAATGTAATCTCATTTATAAATTGCTTGTCTAGACTTTAATTGATTTTTTAGTTGGGATCTGCCATCCATGTAGCATACATCACCGTAATTGATAGCAAAGATTTTTATTCGACAGGAGCATTGAGAGAGAAATCGCTATTCTGTATAGTATGTACAGAAAGCCAATATGACAGCTTCAGGTATTTATATAATCGTAACTTATTAAGTTTATCATATAGGCAGTGGCGTACGCATTAACGTAAGAAAGATGTGTTATCTCATATTGTCTAGAGACACTTGTTTTGCACAAGAAATGGAGTCATAAGTCATTACCTTTGCCCACAAAAGTAAGAATATTTAGTGAACATTATATTTGATTAGACAATCGGTTGTGTCGTATATTTGTTTCTTGATTACTGCAAGAGGGAAATAAAGAATTCATATTTCAAAAGACATACTTTGTGATCAACTGCGTTTTTATCAATGCTGAATTTTGTAGCGTTTATTTATCAAGAAAAAAGATTTCCTTTGTTTGAATACGCCTTTGTACCTTGTAAAGACAAGATGATGTTTTTAAATGAACACTAACATGCAACCGTCATCTTAAGCCTCAAGAAAAGATTGATTATCTTTATGCACACTTCAGTATGACTGGAAATCTACTTTAAAGATATTCCACGACAAGGAAAATTTTTTGTTAGTTGTTATAATTCAGAAACGGTGATAGAATCGATATTACTCCGCTGTTGCGTGTTTGATACATGATGCATTATAGTACCTAAACAAAGTAACGAAAACAGACATACACGTGATAAAGGCCAGCTGTCAAATGGAAAAAAGTCGAGACTGGGTTCAAGATGCTGTATCATGCTTGCAATATTTTAAAAAGATTTTTTAATGTATTCGTTGTATTTTTAGAAATATTTAGCGACCAACCAAGGGAAAATCGGACCAAAATTCATTAAATATGAGATAATTTACCAAAATTACGGATACGGCAGCCAACATAAAGGCGAATCAAGTGTGGCCATCTCACAACTTCTGATCTCTAAATATACGCTTGAAAACCGTCTTTGTCGCGTACGACTAGATTTTCTTTTCTTTTTCTCCGAATAAGGTATTCCTTGCTGCCAAAGTTGATACCCATCGAACGCAAATACGCTAGTTGTGACACGGTGTAAATCCTACACGCGTAATGATTACTTCACCGAAAGCGGGTTTCGACGAAAGATTTTTCTACAAAGTGATGTATTTATTTTCTCAATAGCTAAATTTCAGCCTGAACCGCATGCAAGTATGAAACAGCATCCGAAACCTTTCTTACCAAAGACAATTAATCGTTGTTAAATGCTGCTAAAACCAATGGCTAAACCCTCTTAAGGGACCCTAGGAAAACTTACAATAATCTTGTAATCCTTGATTGTATTCTCCACTCTTGAACCAATTAATTAACGCCAGTTTTCTAGTAATCTCATTAAGTCAAGCCATGACTTCACTTTAAAAACCAGAATGCCAGTTGCTGCTAAGATCACCAGAACGACCGAATTTGATTTAAAATAGTGTTTTTCTTGTGTATGCAATTGCAATATATATATTGTCTTCTTAATTTGTTTATCAAAGAATGGTTTTAAGTCATTAACAAATATTTCAAATACACTGATTGATCCAAAGATTCCAATCAAATTTATTAAGGAAGTGATTAGAAAAAGGAGCTCAAAGTACACAAAACGGTTTGTGACATATATGTTCTGTCATCAGATATTGATGAGATGTTTAATGAAGTAAACAAGATAAAATGGAGAGCCTTAAAAAATCATTCTCCAATATTTATAAGATCATTAACAAGAAAGTGAAGCATATTTCAAAAGTGTGCTTTAATCAGCTCTCAGTTGCCAGAGAATGTACGTTAACTTTTAGAGAACACACAATTTGTTTCTTAGGAAATTTGGTATACAATCTGACAAACGACTTTTACTTTTACATCTGTGAGTTAAGCTGAAACGGAAAAAGAATATTGGTGAATTTATCGCAATATAAGGAGACAAGCACGAGATGATAATTTTCTGGATTAAAATGATTTTGTATTTCATTATGTTCTTTTTGTTGCCTAAGCTTTTGTTCGGCAAATAGAAACATAGTTATGACAACAACAACTTTTAATGTTATCAAAATGTCAATATTTATTTCTTCAACATATTAGAATTATAAAAACGTTAACTATACAGTTGTTTGTCTTGTATATGATTCAAACCCAACTGTGAGCAAATATCAAAACACACATTTATCAATATGTCATGAATACGTTAATCTTTATTGTGGATAACAGTGTACGTTGTTTTAGGTGGTCTTCATTAACAGAAACTATCAAACCTGCAGCTGGTTACTTCATTAGTCAAACACAAAGTCAGAAGTGAAAATTTGCGTCCTAGTCACTTTGTTTTTAGGCTCAGTCAAACCCGCTAATAGAGAAGACTGAGCCAGTCTACATGTTGTTACTTAAGTATAGATCGTTGATGTGATATATTTCATAATGACGTCACTTTGACATGAAGGGATTACGCCCGTCTGCAGGTTTGAGATAATCATTATTTACCAAAATACAGTTTCCAAAGGACTTTTCTTCTATTTTCATAAGGTTATGAACTATTTCGAGGAAGGTCTATTCCGTAGCAAGTAGTTTTTCATTCATTTCGAATGCTCTATAAAAACAATTTGCGCTCTGTGAAGGACTATATGCAGGTGGTGATACGACAAGTACAACAAGATAAAGCTTATGCTTTGAAAAAGGTCATGCTTTTATAAAAAATAGAGCCCTTGGCTCTGTAGCTTCATATCCATTTTGCTTTAGGCGAAAGTGTCATAGGTCATCAAATGTACAACTTATAATCCTCGATCATTACCTAAATAAAAGAGAAAATACAAATGACAAAGTTCCAACTAATAAGGAGGAATATGTATTCTAAAATAAATTTTAGGTGAGTGAATAGTTTTGAATATTATATTATGATAGCTTACAAAAAATGTTAAATAAACCAATAAAAAATGAAACAAATGTCATTTTTCTGTACCCTATTTACATGTATTCGACATCCAGTTGCAATCAGATTGTAGGACTTATAGTACATTGCCGAGAAAAGCTGGTTAATTAAACATGATCAACTATTTATCTTTAAAGGGGCAGTAGCACGTTTTTTGACAATTTTATATTTTAAATTTTTCACTGATAACTATAAGTTAATGCTAAATGTATTACTTTGATAGTATCATAAATCTCATAACACAAACCAATCATCCGTAGTCAGAGGACAAAGTATGAGGATTCACATAAAATCCATTGGCAGCCATTTTTGTGTGAACACCTTTAATTCATTTTGTGTAAGAAAAGGAATCGCATGGCCTAACTTTACATTGTATATTTGATTTATTACTGCTCCATTTAGTTTTTATACATTGTCTAAAGATTGGAACCATTTATTTTCATTTTCCTGACATCACCTTATATTCCCCCTAAAAACGTGCTACTGCCCCTTTAAAGACGCCTATGCGTTTCGAACGTCAATGTTACCTTTTTGTGAGGCTGACATGATCAATAAAACATATAAGATTTCCTAATAATTACAATTTCTATCCAACGGCATGGTTATTCAGGTTGTACTGTTACAGTGCATCATGTTATAATTGTATGTAGATGATAAAAGCAACGTGCTCAAAAACGCATTTGTTTTATGTGCTTCCTAAATCAATTTATCAAATGGTGATAAATATCATGACAAGGAATGCTTTCTCATCATGACTTGCAAAGTTTTCTGCTTAGCTCAGAATGGAAATGAGTTTTAGATTTCTATTCTACATAGTTCTGTATTTTGCTATGTGCAAGTTGCATTTCTCCGGTGGCTGCCATTGATGAGAAAGATATGAACAGAATAAGGCAATAGATCGGAAATCTTTGAGGAAGGTTTTGATGCTTATTGTTGTTAAATGAGGTTATTTAGTATCAACATTGATAGCATTTTGTAAATTTGATGGTTTTGCATATAGCTTATTTTCACTCAAGTCTGGTAAATTACATTCTCAATAAAATGTAAAAATAATTAATTGTATAATACACACCTAGGGATGATATGGTCCCATTCCCTTAACATTGGTTCATTCTCATATCAACCTCTTATGACGTCATCATCGGTTGTTCATCCATATCGCCCTAGGGCATTATTTGATATCAGACCTTGCCAATGACCTAGGGAGTTATGAGATATCCAACCTTTCATGACGTCATACATTTAGCTAAATCATATCCTCGTCCGGATACTGAAAATCTCGGCTTCGCCTCGACTTTCAGTATCCTCCCTCGGTTAAAACACGTCGGTGTTTTTTATATATTACTCTCGTCTTCGCCTCTAGTAATATTTAAAAAAACACCTCCGTATAAATGTTATGGGGTCGAAAGATGGCATAAAGGTTAGATATCTCATAACTCCCTAGGTCAATATGATCAGTATCGACTGTGGGTGACGATTTTATTAATGGTTTCGTATGAAGTACATAACAAGCTTTAAATTTTTTTATTCTTTCATGAAAACGGTACATTGTCAACTCCTATATTAGTTCCTGAAACCTTCAACAGTTGGGTTTTCTGTCAGAGGCGTGATTTCGGTTTGTGTGCAGGTACGGGGTGATCTTCGTAATTCGGTAGATGCTGTCCTGTAAATCCCTGATGTTTTTAATCCACTTGTTACCTGTAAGAAAAATATAATTCCACTTAATTTACATCATTATATTAAAATGTTAAAAAGTTTATACTCAACGCTCAAATGTTTCTTTTGCATTAATGCCAATATATCTTTAATCGTGAACACTTATTTAGGAACACAGTAGCAATTCCGTCAATCTCAGCACACCAATTTCGAAACAGAAATGTTGATTTCAACAATGAGTACAAACAATAGCTCATGCCAACCATGTTTTAAGACTTTGACAGGTGAACTAATGGTTCATGTAATGCTAGTATTAAAAACTTGCACTCATTGAAAGAAATATGCAGTTGGACTAACATATCCCTTACCTTCATTCAACATGGATAATCCGTGTACACAAGCTGCAGATGTGTTTCTGTCTGGAAAAGACGTGTCGCTGATCCATTAACATTCAAAGAATGCCCAACTGCATCGTAACACAAAAATGACAATATAATCCAGTGAATAATAAAATATGCGTTGATTATGGATAGTCCGGCACATTCCACTGTTCACACACTTGCGCTCGAACAGCAAATATCCGAAAATTGTTCCTTTATTGGACGCATGTAGTTACTGTAGCGTTTTCTTGAGCTGGGCTCTCGAAAAATATTATCCATTAAGTTTTCTTCGCTGTAAGAGTACTCCGACAAGCACGTGTTGGCCATCTTGAAACTATCCTTGCTGTCTCGTCGCTTTGTCAAGTCAAATGATAAGAGCACGTGCATTTACACGCAGGCGCATACGTCACCGCGACATTGCTTGCTGATTGGACAATGCGATCTTCACGACAACAGACGAGCTCGTAAATCTCGTGCAAAGTATTGCACACGGATAAGTTGTTCTTGCTGCCACGCTATGCTCGTGTGGTGTACTCTGTTTTGCATTCATAATGTATTGGACGAAATGTGATAAATGGGCAATTATTCCTTTAATTTTGATATTACTGCGTTCCAACAACGATTAAAACATTAATTTAACTATGTTTTCCTCGGCGTGTATGGCAAATAGTAACCTATGCCTCGGTTGATACGGGAAATATAACCCCTCGGTTCCCTCGGGGTGATATTACCCGTATCAACCTCGGCATAGGTTACTATTTACTACTTAGATACCATCAAGAGCATTAACAACAAGTTTCGTGTTCAATCAAATGATGGGTATTGATACCTACATGTACATAATAAAAACAATCTCTTAATGCAAGTTAATTTACTGATTTCCCGTCTAGACATTGGTTGAATTTCAAGGTGTAGCCTGCCATTCACTTGTCATAGCTATACCATATCTGTATACAAAGTGGGTTCTTGTGTCCTTAGTCTTATCAACATCTACCAATCAAGTATTGGTGAACCAATATATATAGTGAAGACGTAACAGTTATTATTAAGTTGAATATCAGCTGGTTTCCTTAAGCAATTTTAATTGTAAATTGGTCTGTAAGAAACAGATGTCATACAATAATACACTATTTCATGATTTTTTAATTTAAGCAAATTTAATTCAACATCTAAAAATATTCGTTGAAAATAATTTTGCATATGTTTCTAAGGACAGAAGGTCAGATAGGAGGTAGTGTTATTTATATAACTTATGAACATGAACTCATAGTTTTTAAATCAGGAATCAACAATTGAGATAGGTTTGATTTATATCCCAAAATTACGGCAATGTATGGTTTATATGTTGTAAAAGAGGATACATTACCCACACATTCTTTTTCATGATCAAACAGTATTTCATCGTGGAATTTTTTTCTCCTTAATTGTAACATTCCTTTAGTGTATTCTGCAATAGAATTGGTTGATTTGAAATTTCTTCCTATGTTGAATGACAATGCATTACCGGAAATAAGCTTTGGGAAATCACCATGAAATGATAATTTTATATTCAAGATTTTGTCGGTACAGTGAGTAAGTAATGTTAATTTACAGTACATTATGACCATGTGTATGTTGCTGTTCATCTGCTATTGAAAAATTAAACAACTAGGCAATAACATTCTGCAGGCTACGAGTCACATTTATGTAATGCACGTTTGAGACAAATAATATTATCAAATGAACCACGTGCTTCGACCAATACGGGCCACAAACTAAATCATTGTGGCTCGAAACAAATTAGTGAACGAATAATGGAAACTAAGATGAAAGCCATTTCAATATGCACGATAGATTCTTCTCAAAGCTTTGTCTGACCCAAACAAATCTCTTGTAATCCGTACTGACGTATACACATTTGCAATGATAATAAAAACGTTAGAACTGACATGGCTCGTCCGTAACTGTCAGATTCAGAAAGCGTTTCTGATTTTTGTACACTTATTTGTCTGCTGTGGTTCGGGAATTCAAGATGGAAGGCTTGTCATAGTATGTACATTCAAATCTGGAAGAAATTCTATTCTGTAGAGTATGCTTAAAACAGATTGCCAATATGCCAGCTTAAAGCAATATGACAGTGACATATTCATTGTTTTCAATAGACGATAGAGCATGTAAATGGAGTATATTGAACAACACGTCTTCTAACACATTTTTTATTTAAAGAGTTTTGATTTTGTAATAAACAATCAAAACGAATGGATAATATCTTGTTAAAGAAGTTTATTATCAAGCACAGCATAGCAATAGCTTTAAGCTCATCTGGCCTGTAAGGCCTTATGGGCTTATGGCATGGTGTCCGGCGTCCGTCCGTCCATCCGTCCATAAAAGTTTGTGGAATTTCGTCTTCTTCTCCAGAAGCATAATACCTTTAGAGCTGAAACTTTGTGTAACGACTCTTTGACTAGCGAGGATTAATAATTGTAGAGTTTGTAGCCACACCCTGAAAACCTATTTTACTAATTGTAGATTATGTGACCCTGTGGCCCCTACTAAGGGGGAACCACATTGGCCACACCCTAAAGCAAAATTAAATGTAAAGCCTGATGAGCTACAGAGCCAATGACTCTAGTCTTTTATTCTGTAAATAGCAGATCAATCAAGCACAGCATAGCCGAAAGTGAAGCTAGTGGACATTACTACTTTGACTTCATAAATGCTGCAATATAACACTTGCAGACTATTTCTGTTAGCGAAATCACTGAAGTACCCTTTATAGATGAGTGGTAGTCATTTACTACAAAACGATGTGTCATTAAACAATGTCTAGAGATAATAGTTGAGCAGAAAAAATCTAGTCTTAAGTCGTTTCCTCTATCCCCAACAGTAAGAATATTATAGTGAAACTTGTTTTGGATAAGGCAAGCGGTAATGTCGTATTTCAAAACTGAAAAAAGGAAATTCAGAATTTATATTTTAAAAGATAGATTTTGTGATCAATTGCGTATGCACAAGTGTTTGAATTTTCAGGTATGTTTATTTACTCAGCTTCTGAACAGTAAACTTTCTTTCTTTGAATTGTACTTTTGACAAAGACAAGATTGTCTTATTGAAAGGAAACTTACATGCAACCCTCATCTACAGCCCTCGGGCAGATATCAATGATCATTTATGAACCCTTTCTTATAACCAAAATCTACTTTGAGGATATTCTCGACATGGAATAGATAGATGTTTTTTATCTTAGTTGTTATCATTCAGAAACGATGACAGGATTGCTTTCGCATCCTATGATACAGAAAAGACAACATGTTTAATTATATAATCAAAACCTATAGTACTTAATCAAAGCAATGACAATATGAAAACAGACATACAAGTGATATGGGCCAGAGATCAGAAGAAACTTTGTTGAACATAATTTTGTCAATGAAAGTTGAGACTTTCAGTGCAGTTCTCCCCATGTTTTGCTAGATCCAGCCGGTGCTCGCAGGTTTCACTGCAATGTAAAGCCACAATAGTGTTAGGGGCTCTCTCCCTACAAGAATATTATCAGTCGTGATATTATTGAAATACTCTTGTAAGCGACTATAACCAAAATCCCCTAACCTCACAAGGTGAGTGTTGTCATCCGAAATCTGTCAAACTTAGGACAATCTATCGTTGTCAAATGCTGCTGAAACCAATGACTAAACCTCGTTTTGGTAAGCTTGGAAAATTTCCGATAATCTTGTAATCCATGGTTGTATCCTCCACTCTTGAACTGATCATTTTTCAATTAAACTTCATTAAGTCGAGCCATAAAAGTTTTATTTTATTTTATATGCAAAAGAAGGCCCATTAACCATTTCCAATTCATACCTTATTGATATTTATCTATTTATATTACATAGAAAAGACATGAAAACATGAAATATATATTTGATAAATATTATATTGTCACGAATCAAAGTAACATATTCGGAGTGTTTCTTCAAAAAACGTTTTTCTTCTTTAGAATTTAGCAAAGCATCGATTCAAGTCATAGGGATATATTGTCTTCTAAAATGCACTGATTAATAACAAAGTCTTTATCAATGATCCAAAGATTCCTATCAAATTAAGGAGGGAAATGATTAGTAAAATAAGCTCAAAGAACACAAAACAGCCTGTGAAATATTTCTTCTGTCAGATACTGATGTGATGTTTGATGAAATAAACAAGGATCAATAGAGAACCTTAATATACATTCATTCTTCATCAATGATAAGATTGTTAACAAGAAAATGAAGCATTTTTCAAAAGACTGCTTTGATCTGCTCTTAGTTGCCAGAGAATGTACGTTAACTTTAAGAAAACACACAATTTGTTTCTTTAGAAATTCTGTATACAATCTGATGAACGATTTTTACTTCTTATATTGCCCTGAAAAAAAGTACAAATGTAAATGAATTCATCGCAAGTTGTGTTTCAGAATATAAGGAGACTAGCACACGATGATAATTGTCTAGATTGTGAAGACATATTAACATTTAAATGATTTTGTGCATTTGTTTTGCCTAAGCTTTGACAACCGTAACTTTTAATATTATCAAAATGTTATCATTTATTTCTTCAACATATCAAAACTATAAAACGTTAACAATATATCAAAACACACATTTATCAATGTGTCTTGTATTCATCAATCTTTATTGTGAATGACATCGAACGTTGTCTGACGGTTTACGGAAACCATCAAACCTGCAGCTTGTTACATCAGTAATCAAACGCTAAGTCAAAAGTGAACAATGGCGTCCTAGTCGCGATCGTTGAAAGGCTCAATCAAACCAGTCAATCTTCATCTTATCACTTTAATATATACCTTTTGTGATGATATGAAAAAATGAAGGGTTTACAGACCGTCGTAAGGTTCGATACAATCGTTATTTACCAAAAAAACAAATCAAATTTAGTTAATTCTTTTAAGTATTTTGGTAAATGAAGGAAATATTTCGAGGAAGGCTTATTTCATCGGAAACGGTTAAGGATTCAAAAATGACAAAACAAACAAGTTCTTATGAAGTTATCTGTGTTTCACAAGCTGTTTGTAACCATGATGGGTCAAGTGTGGTGAATTATATAATAGCTCCAACAAAGATATTTCCATATATTAGAGATTTCAAAGTGGATGATGTTGATTACTTTAACCATTGCCCATTATCATGCTCATTTAATACTTGTTTATGCAACTAATAGTGGACCTTATATTGAACAAACCTCTAGTGATTGGATAACGTTGGTATGGTTACTTAAAAGGATTACTTAAAGTTGAAAATTAATCTGTGTGTGATCAGGTAAATAGTAACATTGACGCTGCAATATTAACTATCATTGATATTTTCCAACAGTCTGCAGAATTTGCTAGAAAATGATATAGAGCCTACAGAACCAACGTCCTGACACAACCTCCATGTTGGGATCAAGAATTAGAAACTGAAACATAAACATTAACAGTGGGCAGGGTTATAATAATGCAGTTTTCTTCAAATTTAATATTTGATAATTTTGTGATTTTGAAAGTTCATACTGGTTTCACGGCTAATTGTTGCTTTGCTGTCATTTACTTAAAAGTGTTCAATTCAGTCAAGATAATGATAATTGTCACTTTCATTTTCAATTATAAGGTAGCTTGGAGTTTTAATCAAAAATACCAAGCCGTTGTATAAACAGTTATCTAGAGACAGTGAATAGTAAATTGAGTGAAGTTTTCCTTTCAACACTGCTAAGTGATCATTGTATCAAAATTCCCTAAATACTTGCCTGAAAATGTGTATTGTTTATTATTTTATGGGGGTGCTTAATTTAGTTCTTTGTGTATATTTATGCCCTGCGTTACGTGAATACATACACAAGGGTGACATTATTCGATTAACTCCCTTGTTATGTTAGTCATAAGGAAATTAAGATATTTTACGACCTAAATTTACAAACAAGTAAAATCCAACATTTCAAATGAATATTTATGGTGAAGAGATGTTTGCAAAGGTTAAATAGGAGATAGTGGGGATTTTTAAAAAAACAACTAATGAAAACAAGCTCGTAGTTTGAGAATACGAGAGATAAGTTTGATTGATATCCCAACGTATGGTATTCATGTTGTAAAAGAGGACGTACATTGTGGTACTAAAAACTTGTTTGTTACATTATGAAACACTGTTTCCTTGTATATGTCTAACATTCTTTATTGTAACAAGACCCTGGTGTATTATTGATTCTTGGTTGTTTTGAAACATTGTCCTATGGAGAATGACAATGCATCCAAGAATCAAGCATGGGCTTATCACTGTGAAATGGTACATTTTATTATCAAGACTTCATCAGTACAGGGAGTAAGTAATGTTAATTTACAGTACGTTATGATAATTTGTATGTTGCTGTTCATCTGCTATTGACAAAATGAACTAGGCAATAACTTTCTGCAGGCTACGAATCACATTTATGTAATAAGACAAATAATGTTATTAAATGATCCACGTGTTACGATCCATATAGGCCACAACCTAAATCATTGTGACTCGAAACGAACGGCTTAACGAATATTGGAAACTAAGATGAAAGCCATTTCAATACGTGTGATAAATTATTCTCAGAGCATTGTCTGACCCACACAAATCTCTTGTGATCCATGCTGACATATACACATTTGCAATGATGATAAAAACGTTTGAACTGACGTGGCCTGTCCGTAACTGTCAGATTCAGAAAGCGTTTCTGATTTGTGTACACTTATTTGTCTGCTGTGGTTCGGGAATTCGAGAGGGAAGGCTAGTAATATAATGTACATTAAATTCATTTTACCTGTCAGCTATGCGTTAGTTTGATTATGGTTCATAATTGGAAACTCTTCAATTCTTTCACATTTGGTAAGAGGCCGTTGACAGATTAATCAAATATCACTAGATAGACTAGACTTATTCTAAGGGATCGGACACAAAAGGTTAAAAGATATATTTATGCATATTATTATACACTCAGGGGCAAAAGAAACGATACCAACTTTTCAAAAGAGTACAAAACAAAATCCTGTTGTAAATGAAATGCGACTACGAGCCCTTGTGATAGGCACATCAGTTGTGAAGAAGTACTCACAATTTCAAACATCAAAGTATAATACTTATAATTGTATGACTGTTCAAATACACGAGGGGTCAAAAAACAGCTTTTATAATGTTATTTTTGGTCATAATCTTTGGAATTGGAATGAAATAATTATGAAATTTTAAAATCTATAAAATCTAAGATGTTATCAATATAAATAACCCTTGTAAAAGTTCATTTGTTGACGCATTTTGCCTGTATTTTGGTTTAAAAACAAGAAAAAGGGCCATTTTCACTATCCTATCTCATCTAGTTAAGGAGATATTTAACAGCGTTTTTTGGAAGGCTTGTATTTCAAAAGCGTTAACAGATATAGCTCTGAAATTAAAACTTAGTTCAGTTAACTCTTGAATACATGAATTAACCCTGTTTCAGCCGTAACTATCAATCGTAGATTAACCTATCATGCATTTTATATGGTATCGTTTCTTTTGCCCCTGAGTGTATTCTACAACATATCGTTCTGAGATGAACAGTTGAAAGCAGTTTTTCATTCAAAGCTCCACTAGAAAAACTATTTCATGATTTAATTAAAGAAAATTTTAGTTATCATAATTTCCTAGTTCTCCAAAGTAATCTAGATGTATGTAAAAGACAGAGAAAACAGGAAGTTTTAACACAATGTATATTACTTAAATTCGACTCGGGGGATACTTATACAACCCTTTCAAATTAGGCATGCATCCTTCCGTTAAGAGTCAGTTCTCTTATTAAGCATATATTTTAAAGTGTATGTAAAGCACAGTAAGATGTTATAGAAAAGTCTTTTGTCTGAGTGGAAACTATCATAGAACAGACTCGATACGACCTTCTTTTGAAAATGTTTATATAAAACACAGAAGTTTGGAGTGAACACTTTGGGTACTTGGGTACTACAGACGAAGGGAGAATGAACGTCAAGGTGACAGAAGGTTCAGCAGTGTCCAAAACCAATAAGTACGTTTCTACATCGTTACAAAAACGTTCCTACAATGATTAAGTTTTGTTTTTAAGTAGTTTCTGTTTCTGCCTCGAGTAAATTCCAACTTCACTTCCTTTGTTTTCACATCCAATGGCCCAATAGGCAATACATATTGACATCCGTGCATTTCAAATGTTGATAAATCATTTCCTGTGGGGCTGCTACAACAATGACAAACCTCTAAACAATAGAAGATTACCCAATACAACTATCTCTTCACAATATATGTCATTGAACTAAAGCAAGTGATCATACTACGCGATTTTATACAGTTTGTTGCTGTTATACAACGATAGAGGCACAAAACATGTAAACCAATCCTTAAATGGTCTCACAAGGCGAATTGGCTTATGACGTCACAGTGTTACTGTGGTGACGGGCTGTTCCTAGCGGCCGCTCGGCGTGAAATTTACCCTTTTCGGACGTAATTACAATGGTAAAACCATATTATAAATAGAATATCCGTCAATTCTTGACAAATACCAGGTTTATCTCATCTGCGCCACTCGTGAAAATATAACCTTTCTACCTCACTCGATGAGATAAACATGGTATTAGTCAAGAAAAGACAGATATCCTCTATTTATTTGCTTTGATCTGATTTATGGCCAGAGGAAAATATTTGAAGTTGTTATGGAAACGTAAGCAGGTTCTTTGAGATATTTGAAATAAATTTTCTCATAAATTTGTGGTCGTTTGCTGATGACAAAGGCGATTAAAACTGACATTGACTCTTATCACTGATTTGTTATATGAGCATCGTACACTTGTTCTGATCCAATTACACTAAGAATAATAACATATCCACTTAGGGTTCCAGTTCTGTATAAAAGAAATCAGTATTTTGTTTTCTATTTGATAGACGATTAAAGAGATCCAGTGCTTTGGTTCCAAGTTGTGCTTATGTTCATGTGATCGATTCAATTTGTTTAAACATTTTTTAAACCAGGAATAAACAGCCTTCACATTAGAGTAATTTTATAATAATATTTACTTCAGATATGGCACTTGAAGGTTACATATTATTATAAGTTAATACTTAATGGAAAGGGAAAATAAGATATCAGGCTTCATATTCAATTATGCTGTAGAGTGTGGCCAATGAGGTTCCCCCTTAGTAGGGGCCACAGGGTAATCAATCCTAAAATTAAGTCTATAAGCAATGTGATTTCGGTAAGCGGTAATTAATTCAGAAATGGTAATTTTAAAATCTATTTGATCATTTAGGGTATAGGATTCAAAGAATCACAAAGCCCTTCTATGGACACCAAAATTGTAAATTAAAATCCTCATTAGTAGGAATCTCTACACAAGACTACAGCTTTCTAAGCCATTTGCTTCTGGAGAAAAAAGAAGGTTTTAAGGCTACAGTTTTTATCCTCAAGGAGTCTGTACACAAGGTTTCAGCTTTCTAGGCCTAAGGCTTCTGGAGAAGAAGATGAATATAGGTTATATGGGCGTGACCCCTGTGGCGGTTTTTAGGGGCAACAGGGCCATCCACCAAAGCTACAACTTCTTATCCTCACTAGTGAAGGAGTCTTTACACAAAGTTTCAGCTTTCTAGGCATTATGCTTCTGGAAAAGGAGTCGAAAATGCACAAAGTTTACAGACGGCCGACGAACACCATGCCATGCCATAAGCCCACCGGGCCTTACAGGCCAGATGAGCTCAAAAGGACTGACATGGCTTGTCGTCAAAGTATGTCAATACTTTTTGGCATAATTAATATCAGTTTTTTGGTTCGTACTCCCAGTTCCGTGAAGCCTCCTTCTTGGCAAATTTATTTGTTTAGTTTTCTCTTGTCAACAACATCGTGTTACTTTTAAAATCATGCAACTGGCCCAATTCTGTTACATCATTAAAGTGGCTTACATCAAGCGTGTCATATTGCACGATGAAAAACATTTTACTTTTTCCAAGCAATCATCGTGCATGTTATAATTAATCATTTGTCAAAATCGCTTTTCCTAATGACAAACATATGATTTGAGAACCTAGAAAAGGCACTCCATTAAATAAATAAGCACACTTTTTTATTTGCTATTTAAGAACTGAATGTCAGTTTGTGTGTTTGCATTGGAAAAAGAATGATGTCAAAGCTACATTCAAACTCGTGTGATCCAATTGCGAGCGAGTTCACATGAGAGTTTGAATATAGCTGTTTTGAATATTATTCATCTTGATATCATTTAAAGTTTGTTATATATCCTTGTCCTTTCCAATGTTCGAAATTTATATTTTAACAGGGCAGCGTTACTGAAGCTGAAAAGTTATGTTATTTTCACTAAAGATCAACTATATTGATCTACAATTTTACGTTGTACATAAATACATACAACGTATAAACTTTGATAAGATTTAAGGTTATTATGCCCCCGAATCAGAGATTCCGGGGGTATATTGTTTTTCACCTGTCCGTCTGTCCGTTTGTCCACAAAAACTTTAACCTTGGTCATAACTTTTGAATGGTCAAACTAGGTCTTTGATACTTGACATATGGATCCCTTGTGATGAGACCTTTCAGATGACACCATGACATTTGACATTGTGACCTTGACCTTGACACAGCGAGCAGGATGCATCCGGGGGCATTCGTGTTTCACAAACACATATTGTTTTTAAAGCATTATTAGTGTTAAAAATCATATCTTTGAATCATGTAATGTTACTATTGGGAACTGAATATACTACTGTCTTATTTCATACCTTTAGTCATATTCTGATAAAGAATACGGGTATGACAGGTTTATATATCACAGCGAATATGTTTGTCCACATCGTTCCTTAAAAAAAACTGGATCAGAATTCCAAAAACCTAATCGAAAATACGTTTTTACATTTTGTCTTTTACTTCCAAAGAAAGATATGCCCTGACAGCGACCAACTTTTTGACATTTGTTGTGGCAACATGACATAATGACATGTTGACACAAATACTTTCAGCAGCCTTATCAGACTGACAAATATTAACCATAATTTAATAGCACCAAAAACGATGTTCTTTTCGTCTTTACAAGAGGTATTTTGAAAGTTACTGGAAAGGCTGCACTCCCTCAGCAGACTGGCATATATTGAACATGTAAATTGTAATAGCAACAAAAACAGATATTATTTTCGTTTGTTCAATGGGCATGAAACTACCACAAAATAAATAGAATACACTTTCTTTTTCAATCAGTTAAATGGCAATTTCAGTTTTGAATTAAAGATTTGAACTTCTGAACTTATCGAAATGTACCCTCGAACAATATAGTCCATATCCATTTCGGTCAGGTATGACTATAAGGGACAGTCAGCAATCGACTGTATGATTAAGTAGATTATGTCACAAGAGCATGGACAGATTTAATAGTGCTGGTATCAATGTAATCTCATTTGTAAATTGTTCGTCTAAACTTAGATTGAATTTTTAATTGGGATTTGCCATCTATGTATACACTATTGGATAGCAAAGATTTTTATTCGACACAAGCATTCAGAGAGAAATTGTTATTCTGTAGAGAATGCGTAAATATACAGAATGCGAAAATGTCAGCTTCAGGCAATATAACCGTTACTTATTCACTGTACACGGGCAGTGTAGCAAATAAATTCAATATGTGGAACAACAATTTAAATCTTTAACAATTGTTATTGAAGTGTGAATGGTTTAGTATAAAAACGATGGAAACGAAAGGATAATATCTTGTATAAGAAGCTTATTATCAATTAAGCACATCATAGCCGCTGCATGCTGCGATATAACACATGCTTACTATTGCTGTTTGTGATTAAACTAAAGTACCCTCCACAAACGAGGTGTAAGCATTACCTAAAGAAAGATGTGTTATTTAATAATGTCTAGAGATACTTGTTAGGCAGAAGAAATGGAGTCATAAGTCATTACCTCTGCCCACAAAAGTAAGAATATTTTAGTGAACATTTTTTTATTAGACAATCCTTATGTCCTATACATGTATGTGTTTCTTGATTACCGCTAGAAGGAAAGAAAGAATTCAGTTTTTATCAGTGCTGAGTTTTGTAGTCTTTAATTTTCAAGAAAATGTTTTAACCTAGCATCATAACAAAAGACTTCCTTTATTTGAATACGCCTTTAAACCTTCTAAAGACAAGATGATGTTTTTAAATGGACACTAACATGCAACCGTCATCTTAAGCCTCTTAAGCCTCGCGAAAAGATTGATTATCTTTATGCACACTTCAGTATGACTGGAAATCTACTTTAATAATCTTCTTCGACAAGGAATAGATCGAAAAGTTTTTGTTAGTTGTTATGATTCAGAAACGGTGATTGAATCGATATTACTCTGCAGTTGCGTGCTTTGGTATAGATTGGACAACATGTTCTATTTTAGTATTAAAAACTGTAATGCACCTAAACAAAGTAACATAAAGCAGAAAACAGACATACAAGTGATAAAGGCCATAGATAAGACAACTTTGATTTGAAAATATGATTTTTTCAAATGGAAATAGAGACATGGTTAAGAAATTAACGTTTATCAAAAGGTCAATGTTGTTTAAAAGACAATATTTTTGCGAACTTAATATAAGACTATTTTTTCGTGACCTTACCATCAAATAGAAGGTACATGTATATAATATCGTGTGGCAATTTATTGAACTGTCAAAGTCTGATCTTCATCCATAAAGCTCCCTAGCATGTCACCTAATTCTACTTTCTTACCAAAGAGGTTCGAATCCCGCCAGGAGCTCCACAACTTTGTTTCAAGTAGAGTTCTACACACAGTCAAAATTGAGTGCAATGAAATGCACTGAATTTCAGCGCAGTACCCCCCATGTTTTGCTAGTTCTAGACGATGTTCGCAGGTTAGACTGCAATGTAAAGCCACAATGATGTTTGGAGCTCTCTCCCTGCAATAATTCTATAGCTAGCAGTCGTGATATAAATGAAATACTTTTGTAAGCGACTATAAACCCCAAAACCCGTTACCTCACATCGAACCAAAGTTGAGTCATCTGAAATCTTTCTTACCAAAGAAAATCAACTTTTTTGTTGTTAAATGATGCTATAACCAATGGCTAAACCCTTGGACCCTTGGAAAACTTACAATAATCTTGTAATCCTTGATATTCCCAACTCTTGAACTAATTAACGCCAGTCTTCTTATAATTCAGTCTAGCCATGACTTCACTTAAAAATTCACGAAAGACCGGATTAAATTGAAAATTGGGTTTTCATTGTGAATGCAAAATAAATAACATTTACCATTTCCAATTCATGCTTTATTGACTTTAATCTATTCTTATCTAGTAGGATGGATGTGAAGATGTTATTCACATTCAGATATATTTGATAAATGGTACATTGTCACGTTTTAAAGTAAAATCATATTTCGGACTGTCTCTTTAAAGACTTTTAATGTCTTCTTAAATTTGTTTATCAAAGAATGGTTTTAAGTCATAAAGATATATTTTAAATGGACTGATTAATCCAAAGATTCCAATCAAATTTAGTTAGGAAGTGATTAGAAAAAGAAGCTCAAAGAACACAAAACGGTTGTGACATATATCTTCTGCCATAAGGAAATAATGAGATGTTTGATGAAATAAACAAGATAAATTGGAGAGCCTTATAAAAACATTCTTCATCAATTATAAGATCGTTAACAAGAAAATGAAGCATATTTCAAAATACTGCTTTGATCTGCTCTAAGTTGCCAGAGATCGTACTTTAACTTTTAGAGAACACACAATTTGTTTCTTTGGAAACAAATTCTGTATACAATTTGATGATCGATATTTACTTTTTAAATCTGTGAGTTTAGCTGAAACGAAAATCCAAATGTTGGTGAGACAAACTCACGATGACAATGATCTAGATTGTGAAGACATATTTACATTGAACTGATTTTGTATATTTGTATTGTTGCCTTAGCTTTTCTTTGTCAAATAAGAAACATATTTAAAACAATTTGAGACATCGGTAAAACGTATATCAACTTTACCCATGACATGATGAGATAAACCTGGTACTTTGCAATTTACATTAAGTATACTCTATTTATCATATACTACAGTTAAAACAAGTTAAAGCTTATGCTATGAAAAAAGTCATGTTTTAAAAACAAATTAAAAAATTAGAGCAATTGGCTCTTTAGCTTCATATTGATTCTGCTCTAGGGCGTGGCGTATGTGGTTCTTCCCTTAGTAGGGGCTACATGTCACCAAATGTAAAACTTACAATCAACATAACCTAACTAAGGAGTCTATATACAAAGTTTCAAGGGCAAAGGTACTGTGACCCTTATGATAAATAACTGAATATAGTCGAAAGCCAACTCAAAAACATTAAAAATTCACAAGAAAAATCAAAACTATTATATGTAAATAGAAGTGAAAATGCAAATGACAAAAGTACTAACTGATAAGGAGGGATAGTGAAATTAACCAGACGTCAAAATAAAATTTAGGTGATTAAAATGTTTTTTAAATGTTGTGATCATATCAGTTAAGTGTATAATAAACAATTAAGACAATAATACAAATGCGATAACACAAAGACACTTTTTATTCGACATCCAGTTGTAATCAGATACTATGACTTAAAGGGGCAGTAGCACGTTTTTAGGGGGAATATAAGGTTATGTCAGGAAAATGAAAAATAAGATGGTTCCAGTTGAAAGACTATGTATTGAAACTAAATTGAGCAGTAATAATTCAAACATATAACATAAAGTTTAGCCATGCGATTCATTTTTCTTACACAAAATGAATTAAAGGTGTTCACACAAAAATGGCCGCCAAAGGATTTTATGTGAATCTCAATACTTTGTCCTCTGACTATGGATGATTGGCTTGTGTAATGAGATTGTTGACACTGTCAATATAATACATTTAGCGTTAACTTACAATTATCAGTGAAATATTTGACATATAAAATTATCAAAAAACGTGCTACTGCCCCTTTAAAGCACATGAACATCAAATGTTTACTGCCTTTATGAATAGGCCTTATGGAAATCTTTTTATGTGGATCCTATACGTGTGTATATGTATATATATATGTTCCTGTAGAGAAAAGCTGGTTTATTAAACATGAAAAACTGTTTATCTTTAAAGACAAGATTTCGAACGTCAAAGTTATTTTTTGTGTGAGACGGGCATAATCAATAAAACCATTTCTATGCAGAGGCATGCTTTTTTGCAGGTTGTACAGCGTCTGATACATTTTATCAAGGTATAATTGCATTCATTTTATATGCATCCTCAATCAATTTCTCAAATGTTGATAAAGACATGATAAGGAATGTTTTCCCCCATGCCTTGCAAAGTCTTATTTCAAGCTCAGAATGATTTTACTTATCTTTTACTCGGCCCTAACTTTGATATGTGAAAGTTGGATTTTACTGGTGACTGCCATTTATGAAAAAAGAGGCGAGGTGATATGGGGTTTAAAGCCGCTTTCAAGAGTATTTTACTTTTATCGTAGCTGCAAGTATTATTGCAGGGAGAAAGGCCGCAACAATACTGTGGCAATGTATTGCGGTAAAACCTGCGAGCATCGGCTCGAACTAACGAACCATGGGTGGTACTGCGCTGAAATGGAGTGTAGCATGGCACCCAAACCTGACTGGTGTTAAACAGTTATCTACTGCAAACAAAGTTGCCGAGCCCCTGGCGGGATTCGAACCACGGACCTCCTGGTCAAAAGTCGGAAGCCAAAGCTATCCCGAACAAGATTCGGTTGGTACAGTGAGGAAATAACGTTAATTTACAGTACGTTATGACCATGTGTATGTTGCTGTTCATCTGCTATTGAACAATTGAACAACTAGGCAATAACATTCTGCAGGCTACGAATCACATTTATGTAATGCACGTTAGAGACAATAATGTTATCAAATGAACCACGTGCCACGACCTATATAGGCCACAACCTAAATCATTGTGGCTCGAAACAAATGGCAAAACGAATATTGGAAACAAAGATGAAAGCCATTTCAATATGTGTGATAAATTCTTCCCAAAGCCTTGTCTGACCCACACACATCTCTTGTGATCCATGCTGACGTATACACATTCGCAATGATGATAAAAACGTTAGAACTGACATGGCTCGTCTGTAACTGTCAGATTCAGAAAGTGTTTCTGATTCGTGTACACTTATTTGTCTGCTGTGGTTCTGGAATTCGAGAGGGAAGGCTAGTCGTAGGATGTATTTTTTAATGATTTAATATAGTCTACATTGTATATATATATATATAGTCTACTTGTCAGGTATGCGTTAGAATGATTTTAGTTCATAATCGGATACTCAGGGAACAATTTTTTTACAAATGATAAAAGGACGTTGATAGATCAACAGAATGTCAATAGCTAAGACTCATTCTGCTTGATGACACAAAAGGTGAAAAGATATGTATTTACAAACTGTTTGTTCTACCATATATTGTTCTGAGCAAGTGATAAATACAGACACAGTTGAAAGCAGTTTTCATTCAAAGCTTCAATAGAAATACTTGTTTACGATTTCATAAAAAATTGTACTTCAAAGTAATCTATGACATAGTGAATTCAGGAAGTTTGACCACAATTTTTATTTCTTGAATTCGCCTTGGGTTATACATATAAACCCTGTCAATTTTTCCGAGTTTCCTAAATTGGCAAAGTGTATTTTCGGCACAGTATGATCTCAAAGAAAAGTCCGTGTCGAAGTGTTTTTTTTTTCACGGAATGCACTCGATACGACCTTGTTTGAACAGGTTATAAACAAGAAGATATGGTATCAACATCCATCGCCTAATTAGTTTTCATTAAAAATCCCATCATTTTTTTCCTACATGGGCCATAACTCCGTGTTACATTTAATTACATAAATCTCAACACAGAATAAGGGCAATTACTCCGTTAGAAATAGTTGCGTGGTTCAGATTTTCGAACTCTTTCGCGGTACTGACACACAGCAAATTTGGTTATCCTGTCTAAAATATTTTTGAGAAAATCTGTCCCCTTTTATTCTGACCGACAGACGCACCCACGCACGGACACATGGATAGACCGGCGGAGACCAAACCTACACCCCCCTCCCACTCCCGTCAGAACAAAGAACATCTGCCTTTGATTTCACGTACATAGCCCACAAGTCAATAAAAATAGAGCCATTGGCTCTGTAGCTCATCAGGCTTCATTATCAATTATGCTTAATATATATATTAGGGGCAACAGGGCCACCAAAGCTACAATTTTTAATCCTCACTAGCCAAGGAGTATGTACACAAAGTTTTAGGTTTCTAGGCCTCATGGTTCTGGAGAAGAAGATGAAAATAGGTTTTTAGGGCGTGGCCCCTGTGGCCTTTATTAGGGGTCACAGGGCCACCAAAGCTACAATTTTTAATCCTCACTAGCCAAGGAGTATGTACACAAAGTTTTAGGTTTCTAGGCCTCATGGTTCTGGAGAAGAAGATGAAAATAGGTTTTAAGGGTGTGGCCCCTGTGGCCCTTATTAGGGGTCACAGAGCCACCAAAGCTACAATTTTTAATCCTCACTAGCCAAGGAGTATGTACACAAAGTTTTAGGTTTCTAGGCCTTATGGTTCTGGAGAAGAAGTCGAAATTCAACAAAGTTTACGGACGGATGGACGGATGGACGGATGGACGGACGGACGCCGGACACCATGCCATGCCATAAGCCCATCGGGCCTTACAGGCCAGATGAGCTAAATATTGACATCCATGGCTTCCAAATGTTGATAAATCATTTCCTGTGAGGCTGGTAACACCAATATTAAACATCTAAACAAGAGAAGGTAACCAATAAAAACTATTTCCTCACAGTACAGTACAATTTTTATAACATTGAACTAATGCAATTAATCATGTTCTCTCCGCACAGACGCTATGTGAAAAGGATCCCTTTTACATGTCAGAATAATGTTCTCTAACGGCAATAAAGAAGAAAATTAATGTTAACTCATCATCGATAGCAAAGTCTAATTTCAAGCTCAGAAAGAGAATAGAGACATGGTTTAATAATGATTTTATTTGTATTCTATAAACCATTTATTTCGTTATATGCAAGTTTCAATTCACATGTCACGCCGCTAATGGCTGAAATATTGCCAAAACGGCGTAAAACAATCACTCACCCAATTCAATTTACATGTGACTGTCAATTAAAAAAAAGATGTGAACAAAGGGTTTGCTTTTCTCAGTATGATTAATAATGTAATGCAATTCCATTAATAGATTGCCCGTCAAGACATCTCGTGAATACTCCGATGTAGTCTGCCATTCAGTTGTCATTTTTATACCTTATCTGTAGACGAAATGTGTTCAAATATCGATAACCTTTTAAGCAATTGTTTATTGTATTAATCAAGGTGTGAAGGTTTCAGGGACAAACCAAAATGAACCAAAAAATCTTCATAGCGTGTGAGACATAAATATGCTATTACTGTTGTTTGCAATTTGGTAAATTGTATAATAAAAAATAGAGCCATTGGCTCTGTAGCTCATCAGGATTTACATTTGATTTTGCTATAGGGTGTGGCCAATGTGGTTGCCCTCTTAGTAGGGGCCACAGGGTCACAAAATTTATAATTGGTACACAAAGTTACAGCTTTCTGGGACTCACGCTTCTGGAGAAAAAGATGAAAATAGGTTTTAAGGATGTGGCCCTTGTGGCTCTCATTAGGGGCTTTTAGGGATTTTAACAACGATTTATATAGTCATGAGTTGAAAGATGTAACAAATGCAGTTAATTGTATTGTTTGTTTGAAAGGTTTGGTGTTAAAATTGAAGGGGGGGATTATCCCTATCAATGGAATGCTTATCCAATTTAACATTATTTTGCAAGGTTTTGAAGTAAAAGGACATCCAGTTTTTGAAAAAATATTTAGGATGAATTGCATGATGTAACTTAGCGATTAGAACCATCCCAACTTTTTGTTTATGCAAAGTCAGTACCCTAAAGCAACCAACTTAATTATATTTTACATCAAAGAACATAGCAAACCTTGAACTATCTCATCAGAGTTGTTGTGGTACTAAGTGAAATAAGTAAGGGTAAATTTTTTAAAAATCCCTGCACTGAAGATTGTTTACAAAGACAGTCCACATTTTAGAAATTCCGTCATTTGCTTTGATCTGATGTATATTGCCAGAGGGAAAAATTGAACTTATAATTTGAAATTGTGATTGCTCGCTACGCACATACGGAAAATAAAGCCTACCGTCTTGTCATAATCAATTTTTTAAAATTAGATAACACTTAAGTGTATATAAATACAATTACTTTTTCAAACAATGAATGTGATTTCTTGAGAAACTGTCATAGTTTTCATTTTAAGTGGGCGAGATTTTAGAGAACAGTCCGTTTTCAAAGAGTGAGTGAGTGAGTTGGTGTTTAACGTGTTTTGAACAATATTTCAGTTATTAAACACGTGGATGTTGCCATCCAAAAGAGAGTAGATAGATCAGGGAGAAAGGGATCGAAAGGATGAGAGAAAAGACGGAAAGAAAGGCATAGTGAGAGATAGAAAAACAGGTTTTAGAAGGACTCACATTTGGTCTGGCTTCTACCCGTCGACCTGTCCAGCTTGGGTGACCCTACCAGGAGCATGTAAGCTCCAGCTAGCATAGCTCTCGGGGTTGTCGAAGCACACAAACCACCACACCACGTTAAGGTAATTAGTCCAGTGGTGGCGTTTTCAAAGAAATATCATCCTTGCACATAAGTTTCCTATTTGATGAAATGTGTTTTAGTTACGGAAGCCATACATTCATTCACTAACTTTGAATGTGGTCATCAACGCTCTATTGTAATGTCTAAACGTTAACAGTCAATCGGGATAAAAGTCTCTACCAGGAAGTGTACGAAACGAAAACGTCGTAAGTTAAAAGTCATTGGCCACGTTTGATGTTTGTGAATGAGGACTTTAATCGTGTTTAACAAAAGTAGATGTGAATTTAATTTTGAAGTGTTTGCCACTAACATGGCAATGTCCCCCGAATACTGAATTCATTTTTGAGTTTTTATAATTTGGTAGACAGCATGCTCTATATACATATTAAATGAATAATATAAGCAGACATTGTTATGATGACTGAAATATCTGCTAGCACACATTCCATAAAAACTATGGTGATTCGAAATCGTGTAACCGTTTATGAGATCAGGTTAACAAGAGTTTCAAAAGTGGTCAACCTGCTGTAGTGACATCAAATGATTATATGTTCATGTTGGGGAAATTCTTATATAATGTTTTTCGTGTACGAGGAGAAATGCTTTAACGCGCATGTGTGGAATGTTCATGTATTATATATCAAGTGTATGAATTATGGGTCAAATGGCCTTGCAACAATAAGGGAGAGCGGGGATAGTTGACCGCATATAAACACTGAAGGCTCTATCTATCTCCTTTGTACTCCGCTGCAAATGGGGAAGGCCGACGCGGATCATTGGTTTGTCCAACCCAGATGAAACCATGGGACTTCCTCTTGCCGAATGAGAAGGACTGGAGATGCCTACGTCAAGATTACTCAATCATTATGAGAATTCTGGTAAAGCATATGTCAGCTTTCTCTGCTTTGTCAGGTGCTCTCCCAAAACACTTATCCGAAAGTAAACATGAGTTTGAAACATTGGCAAAGAATGAACAAAAATACAGCGAGGTGATTGATGAGTTGGATGAGCATGAGAGTTTGGTGAAAGAGGTTCATGACAAGGAGGGGATTCCAGTCTGAGCATCACAGATCAACTCACCAGGGAGTTTTACACCTTACACTATATATCCATGTGAACGCATAGTATATATATTTGCTTTTACTCATATGTGCAATTTGCTTATGTGAGCAAAAATACTTATATCAGTATTTTATGGCATGTGAACGCGGCCTTAGTTGTAACATTTTTGCTATCTGCTTGTTTTCGACCAAATCTAATTCCCTCAGCCAAAATATAGGCAATTGGTCCATTTAGAAGATGGAGGGTCATGTCTGATTTGCAGTTTCCTGTGTCCGTATCCGTCTAACAATATCATTGACTAGTGTTGGGAAGAAAGGGGACGCTTAGTTTTAAATCAGAAATTACCACCTTTCAGACTTCCTAAAAAAACTGTACTCGATTTCAGGGGCTTGACATGCTTCACTGTTTCAGAAACTTAGAGAATCTATCAAGCTAAAGCGGCTTGCTGTGTTTGTCAACTTTGTCTTACTCCTTTTAGACAAAGCTATCCCTAACTCCCGTGCAACTCCCATATTGTCCTCAGCCAGGAGAACGGGCTAATGATCAAACAATAATCTTTCTCACCCTCCTTCAAACTCTTTCGAGTCATGTAGTAAAGAGATACATACTTTTTAGAGGCTGAACCACTGATTTTTTAAATCACGTTATGGTTTGATGATCAACCTACAGAGCAAATTTCCATTAGTTTTTGAAATGGTGGTTGAAATGTTAAACTCTAACGTTGCTATGTAGTGGAATATAGATAACAGTGTCAAGTCCACTGCAAGTAAGTCTTGGAGAACCTTTAAAGAAAGCAACCCTCTTACTGGACTCATTACCTTATCGTGGTGTGCTGGTTTGTGTGTTTCTGTGACCCCGAGAGCTATGCCAGCCATGCTCCTAGTAGGGTCACCCAAGCTTGACAGGTCGACGGGTAGAAGCCAGACCAAATGTGAGTCCTTCTAAAACCTGCTTTCTATCTCTTACTATGCCTTTCTTTCCGTCTTTTCCCTCATCCTGTCGATCCCTTTCTCTCTGATCTGTCTACTCTCTTTTGGATGGCAACATCAACGTGTTTAATAACTGAAATATTGTTCAAAACACGTTAAACACCAACTCACTCACGTTGGCTTTTCCAATCTATACTGGTGCGCTTGATAGCACGCATATTTAAATCATCGTTTTTGTCCTTGCCAATACTGACTATCAAAATTGAAAAGAATTTTACTGTGATTCTACATGTCATTTGTGTTCTTTTTTACTGACATCAATGAAATCTGGACGATAGGAATTCATTGTGTGCGAGGGTTTGACAATTACTCTTTGCCAAAAGACATATGCTCTGGTTTCACATCGTTGCGAAAGAACGAAAGTAGAAGTTTAACGTGCACTAACTTATCTATCTATTGCAGCATAACCCTGACATTAGCCTCTCCCAAACCATTATCCAAACATTTCCAGCTATGGTTTGAGTCGCCCGAATGTTACCATATATTTTGGCAACTGCAGAAAGATGATCTTGATTCTGGAAGTGCTTAGACACCCCTGGTGGGATGTGACTTTGACAAAATTTCGCAGATGACAAACATTTTGTTTAAACAGTTTCAACGAATCGGTTCAATTTTCTTAGTTGCATTTTGTAGAACGAAATAGCTTCTTTTCACTCAATATTGTATATGTCTTTCACCATATGTTTTTCTGTCACAAAAATCACCAACACATGAGTTTCTTTTTGAAAACATGTCATACTGGCATGCGGTTTGTGATGACATTTAGCAATTGAGAAAATGATAGAACACTCTTTAGAAACATCTTTCGAAGAAAGTTTGATATCATATTTACATGATCAATTTGACGTCCAAAGTACACTACCCCCTGAAAAAGTGCCATAGCTTTTAACGAACCTGCTTTAGATGACATCATCATTATGTGTGTAGGTTGTACACCACGTCTAAGTTACCGCAATTGCGTCTGATGGGTTTCTACTTCTATTTAAAAATAAAAATCTAGACGGCTTTCAATCGTATATTTAGGAACCCGAAATTGTGAGATGGCCACACTTGATTCGTTTTCATGTTGACACGACGAGGCTTACGTCTCTGTCATTTTGGTAAACTGTCTCCTATTTAATGGATTTTGGTCCGATCTTCTCATGGCAGCTGGCAAAATATTGCTAAAAATACCACGAATACAGTAAAAATATTTTTTTAAATATTGCAAGTTTGTAAATGGGACTTCAAGAAATTTTGATTCCATTTTGCTCATATGAGTAAAGACATTTTGCGTTCGAATGACGCGAATACTTACATAGGCAAACTTGCTTATCAGCAAATGTGCTTTTGCTATACCTCTGGAGGTGAAGTATATTTACTACGGAAGCAAATTTGCCTATATAGGTAAACGCGTTCACATGCCCAATTTACTCATATAAGTAAATATACTAATATAAGTATTTGGTGGCATGTGAACACGACCTAAGAGGACTGCAAACAATTAGCTACTTGTCTAATTGGTATGTGAATTTTGAAGCTGCATGTTATTTTAATATGAAAAATGTAAACTCCAAAAGATAGGGTTCAAAGGAGAATGAGCAGATGATCAAGTCACATGGATATATTAAACTATTGGTGAAATGGTTGATAGGCTTGTTTGGCTATTTGCAATAGAGGCTCTTGGAGGCATATCACACCCAAAGCAGACACATCATCAGGTTGCAATCATCATTCCAAGTAAGAAAACCAATGAACTACTAATGTAACACTTTCGACCCAGTTACACATCGCTGATTCAACATTACAGGAGTCTGTGGGTTTCTTCAGACCGGGTTTTATTACATACAACATTCAAACATTACAGGGAAGTCCTGGATCAGGCTGTCCTCCAGGATGACTTCAACGGGCCGTGGCCCAACAGCCCGTTCTGCTCGTGTCGGACCTCACATCTCTGTGTCCAAGCCAGTCCTCCTTTCCTGTCGAGATCACGGGTCTTATATAGGCAAAAGTCATATGGTTGCTACCAACTCTACCATGGCGACTTATCCCCTTTAAGGGTATAGTCTAGGCACAAGTTTTCCCGTCTGCGCATGTCTAAACTTACGTCATAAGAAATGACGAAAAATTAACGTCATCTTCTATTGCCAATTACAAATTAGCAAATTGTTACATCGTTTACCTTGTAATATGATGCCATGTGTTTTCTGCGCGGAAATGGTGGCAAAACTTTAATGTAATCTTTAAAACATCGATATTCTGCTTCGCAAATTTTATTTACGACAACCGAACGACTTACGACATTGTTTTGTAAACATCGATCACTGCCAAGTTGATGTGATACAAATCGCTGAAACCGTGTCTCAACAAGTGTCATTTGAAGACATCTTGTCAATTAAGACAAACATAAGTTCTCAGAGAAAACAACAAGATCACACGAATCGCATTAGAGGAATTGCAACCAAACCTAAACCTTCGACAATGTCACGGCGCAACACTGAAATGTCTTCCGAAGTTCCTTGCTGTCCGAGATGGAGATATGAAGGGAGAGCGATCTGAGACTTTACAGTGAGCGGCCAAAAGTCTTATCACACGCCCCGCAGTTTTACGGTAACAAATTAATGAGGGGAGATGAATCTTTTCAAGTTATTAATTATAATCATTTCTTTAAAACCAGCCACTCCAATATAGACCTAAATATCTGTAATGAATCACAAACTTAAAATAATCATTATGAAATAATATTCATGTCTTTGATTTAAACTCTAGGTGAAATGTCTTATTTTATAACAATGTCAAAGGCCTAAACAAAAAGAACTTTGCAAAAACAGTTTGTTGGTTAATTTGTTTGTTGAGGTATTTTGATAATATGATATGATGAAAAATAAAAATAAAATTTCAAGATATTTACTGAATATTTCTTGATTTTCAGACTAGACATGAAAAAGATGATGACATAAGCAAGATGTAATCACCCAATAAAATCCATTAGTGATAGATGACAGTCCTGACAGAATCAATCTCAGGATATTACCTGGACTAAAACTGAATAAACTGGTTTGTGACTCTGTGGCATGTTTATAAATTAATATACAAAATTGTAAGCCTTATTCCAAAAGATCAAGTTTATGAAAATAGTTTTACTTTAACTGTAAGTGTTTTGGCCAAGTTAAGCTTAGGATTTTATCAATATTGGTATTTTAAAAGCAAAAGGATTCTTCATCATATTATTTAGTTAGCCTAAAATAATATAAGTCCTGATGTGTAGATTTATTATCATTAATAGCAAAATTTTGTTTTGAGGTTTACCTCTGCTCAAATATGTAAACATGCAGATACTCAAGATATGATTACAAGGGTTTTAATTGAGAAAATATTCAATAATAAACACTTAGTGCCAGTGTATGAAATAAAGGCAGTCCAAAAGCCTGTCACCTAGCATGTTTTTTAATTCAGTTTTGCTATTCAAATTAATTTACAACACTTTATCACTGGCTTCTTTTCTTGTTATTTACATACAGTGTACACAATATCATTCTTTGAGGGAAATACTTTACTTTATATTGTTTGTTTACATTTCAGACTTCAGGGAAGAGTAAAAATAAAATCCAGTTTTCCAATCTTATTCCTGGACAGGAATGAATAAACAACATAAAATGGATATTCTGTCACCAGAAGAAATGGTCAATCTGGCCCACTCTGTTCAGAAGATCAACTGATTACAAAACAAAACAGGCGGAAATACATTTCTTATCATACAATTACTTGTCATGGATAAATATTTGGTTTTTGGAAAATAAATTGATCTTTATTAATTTTTCAAATGAAATTTTACAATGAAATGGATTGCTAAACACTTAAAGCAGCTTCACTCAGATGGACAAATGCACTAAGTAAGTAAACCTATTTTAATTTATTATTCATTAATTTGACAATCATCTTGGGGAAATCTACTTTTATATCTGTTAGGCCTTCAAAGACAGCATATGAATATTGAATAGTTTCTGTTAAATATTTTGTTGAGGTAATAAACAAATATAAACTATGCAATGGTTTGTCCTGAATTTTCCATGACTTTTATCAACATTTCAATATTCCAATACCTGCATTAGTTTTCTATTGTGTTATCACTGAGGCAGAAAATGTTTTCTTCAATGCTCATGTATTGAGTTGAATCTATTGTTGAAATGGTAGAAAGCTGCATATAATATTTGTCCAAAAAGTTCAATACTCTATGCTCACACAATTTCCAGAATTAGGTGTGTTAGTGTAAATAAAAACGACATATTTAAAGGGACAGTCCTATCAGGTTATTTTTAAATAATCTCAAGAGTATTTCCCTGTTTGTACTTATGTATGATTATTACATGGTTATTTTACACTTATTTTCACATATGTTAGTTAGGGTAATATTTAAGTTGTTCTAAATTTAATAAATTGACAAAGAATAGAATGCATCACCATGAATTTTGTTTTCACAAAAATTACCTCAATAGGACTGTCCCTTTAAATCTTGATAACATTAACAGATTATGGGTATAGTATCCCTAAAGGTGATTAATCTATTATCAGCATAATGTCTTATTGCTTGGAGATAATTAATGTTGTTTGTCAATTTCAAACTGATGACTATTATTTAAACAAAAAAAATCTGCCTGCATTGGGTTATTTTACTTACACAATTTTGAATTTTGGTTGGTATTACAACGTTTTACTATTGCTGATAATAATTTCATTGAGTCCTGATATTATATGAAAGTGTTTGTCATCACCCATGGGTGACCACCTGAATTCATTACTGGTTGAATCAGCTGTTTCCATAAGCAATGACGTGTCGCATACAAGTCAAATATTTACAATACAGTACAACAAACTTACACAGTCACTATAGAAATAAGCTTGATACTTTTAAAACAGGAATCATCATTAGCAGAATTTGTTTTGAAAAAATTATTTGGGATTTTACTCCACTTCAATAGGTCATCAACGAAGCAACCAAAATACTCGACAGCACCCGGAAGCGATCGTATTTGAGTTACTCGAAGGCTGTTTATTCAGTCCAACTTTCTAACTACATCATGTTCTCTATATCCTTGAAATATGAAATCATTTCTTTAAAATAAGTAAGTTTTGGCTTATTGTTCACTTCTTCCCATATTATTCGGCCTGATAAAATGGCGATGTAGGCTTGTGGTCTAAACTAGTCTAAAGTGCCGTGACCCGTCATGGAAAGTTCCCACTGCCGGAGGGTGCGGGTCGGCAGAAATGGCAAACACATGGAACCTGTTATTTTAGCATGTTCTTCAGTCTAAGTATTTTAGCACCGATGATCATGTTTTAGTTGTTTTTACGTACTATAAAAATCATGAACACATGAGCATCGTGCAAATAAACATCCAAGCTGGGATTTCCCCGAGCCGTGATGCACGCACAGTCTAGCCGGAGGCCAAATATTCGGGTCAATTTGACGCTGTTATCGATTTTCAAAACGTCATAGAGGAATAATTAATTCGGTGACCCCCAAGTATTTTAATATATATAAAAGTGATATATTGCAACCTTTTATGTCCGAAATTTTGATAAAATCGTTGAAATCATAAATTATATATTTTACGCATTAGGTGGAAAAAACATGAATATAAAATCAGAATATTGAACTTAAATTCCCCCTGATATTCATAATTTGACTATTATTTAATATGTGTATGTTATGATATCAAGTTTACCATCAGTTGGTTCTAAAATTGCAAAAATCTTTCAAAAACAATCATAAATAAAAAAGTTACGACTTAAAGAAAAATATATTTATTTTTCAGATTTTTCAAGTAGGGTCAAATTTTGAATTGCATGTAACTCTTTAAATCGTTCGGTGACACCCAAATTTTATTTCATTTTCGAATTCAGCACATCAAAAAGTACCTATATATCAAAAATGAGAAAATTCTTGAAACTTTTATTACTGGGTAGACTATACCCTTAAGACGACATGGATAATCTCTGTGGAGACGGGGATAGTAGATATTGACAAAGTCCAGCTGTTACAAAAACAAAGCATTTCTATGACTTTGTTTCACTAACACTAGTGAAAGAAGTTCAATAAGGCAACCATCTCTGATGAAATGCAGTTGTATGCTGCACAAAATAATTCAAGTACAATAAATATGTGGTTATTATTTATTTGTAAGCAAATAAACAAGATGAAGCTTACCTGAATATGAATCTTTCTTGAAAGTCAAGAAAAACGCATTATCATATCAGTGATATTTTATTTACAATAATTAATAATAAATTTATATAAATTTTCTTAAAACATAAAACATTCAATACATTTGTGTATTGATTTTCAACTATAACCTTGTCTGTTCCGTTCTCCAATGATGCATTGTACATGGCTACTCTGGCAGGTTCGTCTTAGTGAGAACCCACATAGAACGTTGGACCAAGTAGAGTTCTGCAAAGTTCAAAACACACACCAACCGAGTTCTGACTTCGACTAAAGTATGCTATAGTGAGTGGGAAATCTTGACCCGTTTCATTTAGTTGAGAGTAAGTGGTTCAAGACAGATTCTTCTTCTCCACGTTGTTGGTGGCCTCCTAGTGGCAATTTCAGTAACATTGTCTTAGCAGGATATGTTGAGACAAAAAAACAATTCTTCAACGACAGCAGCAATTTCAGTAACGTTGTCTTAGCAGGATATGTTGAGACAAAAAAACAATTCTTCAACGACAGCAGCTGGACTAGGTCTTTTTGGCCTTTAAGGGATAATGTTGCACCCATTGCCAGAAGTGTAGATTTTGTATAAATGCACGCAGTTTTTGAACTTTTTGAAAAAAAGGTCTAACGTTTTCTCCCAATTTCAAACAAAATGTGCTTCAAATATAACAATGAAGTGCAAAAGTATGTCGTTTTCCTTCGACCTACAATGCTCTCCAGCACACATGTGTGTCATGGGCACTGAGCAATGTTACCCCTTAATAGAATGTGCGGTTAGATCAGGGAACAACTGTTGCCCTACAATGAGTGAGTGAGTTGGGGTTTAAAGTCTTGTCAGCAATTTCTGAGAGGCCAATGACTACATTAAAAGCTGGTTTACTACCCTTGTATTCGGCACGAAGAAATGAAAAAAACTTCATATATAAGGGAATTCCCATAACCTGTTGGGAAAATTGGAACACACCCTCTATAACACACTTTAGGGTTTCTTCTTGCTGAGGCTTGAAACTTGATATATTGGTGTCATGCAAGCGGTTGTACTATTCTAGTAAAATTATCAATAAATCATTGTCCACACAACATGACACATTTGAGCAACTGATTATATTTTACACTTTAACTAATTTATTTTATAATTTTATTTTTAATTGCCTATGGAAAACATTATTAAATTACTTCTTAAAATTACCAGTTAATTTTTTATGACATTTCTCTGTGAATGGGTCACCACTTGACTCATTACCTTATCGTGATGTGGTGGTTTTTGTGCTTCGTCGACCCCAGGAGATATGCCAGCTGGTACGTACATGCTCCTGGTAGGGTCACCCAAGCTGGAAGGGTAGAGGCCAGACCAAATGTCTTTCCATCTGTTCTCTCATCCTTTCGATCCATTTCTCCCTGGTCAATCTACTCTTTTGGATCGCAACAACCAAGTGTTAAATACCTGATAACACGTTATACCACAAATCACTGTGGATGTGTTTGTCTTTTGTCAGATATCATTGCATATATTTGTTATGACTTTTGACATATTATTTCCGATGAGTAATACATAGCAGTTTAGTTCTACATGTGTATAAACAATATGTGAAATATTTAATATTGGATCATGCTTCTTGCTTTACCTTATCCTCGACTGATGGCAATTTAAATAGAACATGCGAAGTTATTGAGCATGTGTGTTATGCTGATCGTGGCAGTTGACAAGTATGGTTCGTTTATATGAAATTTATGACACAGATATTTATGATCTGATGCAAACACTCTTGCAGTGATACAACCGGCAATATTTCCGTCACGGCAAATTTTATGTGATCTTGAAAAGGACATTGTATTTAATTTTGTTTCATTATGTTCACCTAACTGAATATGACCATCACAGGTCGCGTTTTTTCTCTGGAGTTAAAGGTTTACATGAAATGTAAAACATCAAGGACACGTCGGACACGTCATTCTGCTACAATAAGTTTCGCGCCGCTAATGGCTGCAATATTGCCCAAGCGGAGCTAAACAATAACTCACTCTGCTACATCAAGACAAAAGCGCTGGTGTAGCGACATTCTCTCCTCACAGACGTCTCCATATATTAAATATTTAAGTTAAGTTACACACCGTACATGTTACCAGATAAAACATTGATCAAGTTTCAATTTAAGATGTTAATATTGAACACTCAACACTCAATTTTTAGGATGAGTAGAAATATTTTTATAAGACCCTAACCAAAAAAAAATCGATGAAAAAGAATTTTATTTTTTTTCGAGGGTGGGTGTCTTTGTAATCAAATATCTTTTTAACGAACATTTTTTATTTTGAAAATTAAAATTGCATGTTATTATTCAAACTTTGTTCTACCCACACACCGAGTTGGTTTACATTTGGTTGATTATTAAAAAATGACTGATTATGCCCAGTATAGTTTGTGCATATACCATACACTTGCAAACGTATGTTGAATTCATAATTTCAGTCTAAAAGAAGCGTTATTTTATATTGTTTTTTATTATTTATATACAAGGCCCGATGGGCATATGGCATGGCATGATGTCTGGCGTCCTTCAGTCCATCCGTCCGTAAACTTTGTGCATTTTCAACTTCTTCTCCAGAGGCAAAAGGTCCTGAAAGTTTAAATCTTTGTACAGACTCCTTGACTAGTGAGCTTTGGTGGCCTGGTGCCCTATTGGGCCACACCCATAAAACCTATGGGCATCTTCTTTTCCAGGAGCATAAGGCCTAGTAAGCAGAAACCTTGTGTACAGACTCCTTGACTAATAATAATAATAATAATAATGAAAATTTATATAGCGCCTGACCTCAATTGAGCACTAGGCGCTTAACAAATAAGTGGAAGGTAAAGACAGGGACATGGTAATACGAACAAACAAAGAAGAGAGATACAAAGAAGGGCTTAAGTTTCAGTGAAAGTTCGTTGGAAAAGAAATGTTTTCAGAGATGTCTTGAAGGAGGCTTTATTTAGTGGTTGTCTGAGGTGAGAAGGCAGTTGATTCCATATGAGAGGTCCTTGATATTTAAAAGAGCGTTCGCCGTAGGTTTTTGTTTTCACTTTAGGTGTTGAGAGGAGACGTTGATCTGAAGAACGGAGATTTCTGTGGGGGGAATAGAGCTGGATCATGTCGGAGATATATTGTGGCGCAGTGTTATTGAAGTATGAGTTTGAAATAGTTGCAATTTTGTACTCTATTCTTGTTGAAATGGGCAGCCAGTGAAGTGTTCGGAGTTTAGGGGAGATGTGTTCACGTTTAGATGATCTGAAGATGAGACGGACTGCGCTGTTCTGGACCATTTGGAGTTGCTGAATAAGAGATGCTGGTAAACCGGATAGGATAGAATTGCAGTAGTCTAATCTGGACAGAATGAAAGAAGTGACGAGTGTTGTAGTAGCATCGGTTGAGAGATAGTGTCTAATGGAGCTGATTTTCCTGAGTTCGCTGTAACAAGATCGACAAACGTTGAAGATGTGCTGCTTGAAGGAGAGAGTTTGATCAAATTGAACGCCAAGATTTCTGCATTGTGCTGAGACATCAATAACTGTTCCGTTTAGATTGATAGAGCTTGGAAGAAGGTTTGTTTTGAGGACTTTAGTAGGGCATATGACTAGTGAGTATGACAATGGATTTGAATATTTGTAGGTTATCAAATATCGTGATTTAAATCCAAAGTTCATTAGATAGTAGTTTAATGTTTTGTTATCGTGTACATTCCTGGGTCCAATAGCATTGTCAAGAAAACATGTTAATTAATAATTAACGGGGAGACACCTTTAATGATATTTTTGCATTACGAACGTTGATATTATGGTTTCTTGTAGGGCTTCTATGACCAATATAAACCATCTGAACATAAGAAGATAACCTAATAATTACCAGTTCTACGCAATGGAATGGCTATAATGGGCTTTACTGATGCTTGTTTTATTTCAGGAATAGATGACATTAGTTACTGGTGCAACAGTGGCATGCTCGAATGAAGGATTCCATTTACATCCGTCTTGTGTTATTTTCTGTAATGGTGATATAATGATGATTAAGACTGTTTTACAATATCATGGCTTGCGAGGTCCAATCTAAAGCTTGGAAATAGAATGGAGTTGAGGTTTCATTATGACTTTATTACTATGATTCAGACATTTTATTTCATTAGGAGCATATTACATGCTGATAATGACTGACGATGAAATGAAAGTGTGAACAAAGTCCAAGTTATAGATCGGTACTCCTAGAGCAAGGTTTTGATCTTTCCTTTAGCTCTCATTTGACATATAGCCGTACTAGAACAGATTACTGGTGTTTATAAGATGATTTAATTTCGCGATCGCTTAATGGTTTGTATGTGATTTCAAATTTCAAATTTAGGTAAGGGATGGATTTCCAATGAGACAGTTTTTTTTTACATTATATGAATATTTTTCTGTTAAATATTCATATATTTCTGTTTTCAAAGGTTTTTTTATTAAGAGAAATTGTGTAAAAAAATAGAGCCAGTGGCTCTGTAGCTCATCAGGCTTCATATCAATTTTGCTTTAGGGTGTAGCAAATGTTGTTCCTCCCTAATTTTGGACCACAGGGTCACCAAATATACAATTTGGATTCCTCATTATCTAACTTAGAAGTTTGCACACACATTTTCAGCTTTCTAGGCCTAATGCTTCTTGTGAAAAAGATGAAATTTGGTTAACGGGTGTGGTCCCCGAGGCCCTCATAAAGGGCCACAGGGCCACAAAAGCTATAAATCATAATCCTCACTAGTCAAAGAGTATATTTACAAGGTTTCAGCTTTCTGGGCCTATTGCTTCTGGAGAAGGAGATGAAAATAGGTTTTAAGGGCGTGTTCCCTCTGGTCCTTAATAAGGGTCAAAGGGCCACCAAAGCTACAATTTATAATCCTCACTAGTCAAGGAGTCTGTACAGCAAGTTTCAGCTTTCTAGGCCTTATGGTTCTTGAGAAGCAGATGAAAACAGGTTTTAAGGGCGTGGTCCCTGTGGCCCTTATTAGGGGTCAAAGGGCCACCAAAGCTACAATTTATAATATTCACTAGTGAAGGAGTCTGTACACCAAGTTTCAGCTTTGCGACTATATTTCCAGCTTATGTTTTAGCTTTCACAGCATTGAATAGCCACTCTAGTGTTTCGGACTTTCTCCGTGCAACAGTACCGAAGGTCGTGCCATAAGTGAACTTCTCTTGATCACCTCAACTCCAGGTAAATTGATACATGAACTGTGTTGAAACAAAATATGCATAATGGATTTATATGTGAACGGTGCCTGAAGCTGATGATGACGTCACTTCAGCAAAGTGTAGTAAAGAGTATCACTATTTCCCTCAGGACAATCAGTAGTATTACATTAATAACAATAGATCTTTTTCTTATTCCTTATGAGATTCGTTAGAAAGGCATTGGTTGAATCGAAAGATGACGTTTTTCAATCATTATGGCTATGCATCATCTGTAGATGATGTGTGTTCTACTGTATATAGACATCTGCACACGTCCATGTCCTCTATGTAATATTCATGGGGAGAAACTAAACTAAAGAATGCAAAAAGAAGGAAATACAACACAGGGGCAAAGGTACTTGTATAATCTGGTTGAATGCACATTAATGAAAATATGTGAATAAACATTGTAGTTATGTTGATATGATAATATTTTAAACAAGTGAAGAAGCGAGCAAAGCTCACATACCCCCGCTCTCCACTTTGTTCAAAGAATTTCAAATAGTAAAACTGATTAATATTGGTTAAAGTACGATCGTTGAGTATACAGTAAGTCATTGTGTAAGTCTTCTTTCAACTGAATTATCTGTATAATGTGTCTTATCCTTTATCTTAACAACATTTGATCACCATTAAATAATTGTATTTCATCATGATTTTGATATACATTTTATTATGCTTTCTATTTGCTGGAAATTTAATAACGTTCATAATTTCTTCCTCAAAGCAAACAATATTTCCTTGGTTATGTGTATGTAAAACTTACATTTCAAATATACTAGATGTAAAGTTGGACTTATGAAAAATTACATGACAGACTATTTAAATCGAACAGGATGATAAATGTTTTACCATTACACATATTGCCTGTTTCCTGTTGATTTATTTATAACGCATGGTATCATAAATTTGCGCGAGTAAAAATAAATCTGTCAAATTCAAGATCGTAACGAAATGATAAAAAATCTGGAATCTATAATGCTTTTCACCACCAGTGAACGATCAAATGACATTGAAATTGTCAATCTTGAACACAAAAACACCTATTTCTATTAAAAGTGAAGAGGTGTCTTACCAATCATGTCTGTAAAAGGCCCTGTAGAAATGTAAATTGACTGGAGTCATTTGACTATTAATGCAAAACATTCTATTGTTCCATAGTATTTAGAAAAAAAGCATATAAAAATAGATATCAATACTCCCTGTCATCTAACATAGGCTAAAGGACGGACAGCTGTCATTTTGTTTAGCGACCCTGCTTGATGTCTTAAATTCAACACAATGTTTATGCAGTAACTTACTGTTATATATAGTGGTCAACACATTTGTCCATCCATTTCCGTCGTCAAACGTTTTGAAGCTGTCACTATCACTAGCAGTGGCTTTCTGTTTGTTTGGGTCTCTCATTTGAAAATAGTATTAACGTTTTCTTAGTTTTCATGGGTTTCATATGGGTTTATTTCATGGGTTAACTCAATGTTTAAAACCTTAATTTGCATGAATTATGCAAAGTTTCTGCCTGTATGACTTCAACAGCGATCTAATCAGGGAGTCATTTTTCGTTTCCAAGAGGTATGCCAATCATGTTCTTTGAGAGGGTTAAATTCATTTAAATATGAAACTTATGAGCCACCTTGCATGAATACAACGTATAAGCCTGGGCTACTTTAAAATCATAGGAGGTATTGAAAGCCATCTGATATAATCCAATACCAATAGAGTTTTTTTTGTTATCTTAGACTGCTTTGTACAGCCTTTAAATAACGACCCAATGAAATCATGCAAATGCCTGGATTCGAGGACTTAGTGTAAAGTATGAATACTTGAGATAGCTGTAGGTAACCAGTCGGAATGTTCCATGAACATTAAAAATTGGGCAGTTTTGAACGTGCGATTGTCAAAATAATCTGAGAATGATCCAATTTTTGTAAACAACAACTTTTTAGAAGTCTTCTTATCAATTTCTAAAAAAATAAAATTTCAAAAATAGAATTAAGCATACAGCAACCCCGTCATCATAATTCCATTTCAATATTTAACTGATAAATGTGTTGATGATAGACAGGGAGTCAAAAAGTAATAAAAACGGGGTATCCAAGCACATCTGATGGTTTAACACAGTAGATAACATGTTTATTTAATATTGCTTATGTCTCTGGTCGATAAAGTTGACGAAGCAGGTTCAACTGTTTGAAGCAGTGGGTTCGTGTGAAAGACATTCCAGTGTTGACTTACCCTATGTCTATATGTGTCTTCTTATCAATTTCCGAACCCGTCTGGCAATCTGTCGTCACGTCATCTTATGTCATTTCAAGCGTCTTCCTGTTCATATGCTATCTTTAACCTCACAGTTACTTAGTGCTTCTGTATCAGATAACCATTACCTTGCTGTCGATCATTGTCACTTATACGCCATCTAAGTATTGTTGGACAGTATAAGAATAGATGAACAAACGATTAAATTTTGTATGAAGATGGCACGCGAAAGTAGATGTTTCATGCTTCTTGCACCAGTAACTGTCACACGGATTACTCACTTTCATATCCTTTTATTAACAGTATAGAACATATTTCTCTAGTTTTAGCAACTACTTGCAATATGAAACAAACTGATAATTAGAGAAAAAGTGAACATGCTTATGTTTAATGAATTTAAATGTTACTCTATAACAACTTTGAAGGTGTCGGAGAAATGACAATATTTTCAAATATTTGAGGTCACATTCAGTTAACAGACCACGGTATAATCAATAAACAAAGGATTGTTAGTTTGTCAGTGTAAACAAGATTAGAAATAATACTGAATAAGATTATTAATAGTTTAAAAAAGTAGTGGAAAATTGGCTCACATCATGTTTTGAATTAAACTTTGTAAGTGATGCATAAATCTTTTTCTTATATCCACATATTATTTGTTTGATTTTTCCTAGCGTTTTAGATATAAATAAATGGAGAACATGGTTCTTACAAATAAAATCAGTGTGTAGACGTTTGTGAATGTCATTTGAAATTAAAAGCGTGCTTGTCACTAGGTTAATCAAATAAAACCAAATTGTATCTGACCAGTAATAATCACTGACAAGTAAAATGTACTTAATGACTGACACCAATGAAACAAATATCACAGTTTGCATCTCAAAGATTTGTGATTAGGTACGATTAAAGCCAATTGTATGTTATTTACATTTAATCACAATTGCACATTGTATTCGTTTTTGCATGTGTTTTGAATACAATTACGTAAAGAACTACTCTTAATTGGTGGTGGAATATAAGAATGTTGATGAGTTTTATATAAAAATGAGGACGGTAACAGGTGGCCCATTAACTTGAATTATTAAACAGCTTTTTGGTATCTGTGCAATGCTACACTGAATTTCAGCGCAGTACCACCCATGTTTTGCTAGTTCCAGTCGATGCACGCAGGTTTCACCGCAATTCATAGTCAAAATGGTGTTGCGGGCTTTCTCCCTGCAATAATACTAGCAGCCACGCTATAAGTGAAATAATCTTGTAAGCGGCTTTAAACCCCACATCATCCCATCTCACCTTATCATCTAATTTTATGAACATTGTTAAATGTTTGTGACATTATCCGACTGAGAACAATACTTTAGAATCCAATTAGTGGTGACATGTCATACACAATCTTTTCCAATTATTTCAAGATTGACCTTCGAAGAAAGTTATCAAAAGAATATCATTAACCCTAATGTAAATGCAAATCGAATTTCATCTTCACAATACACTGGTATCTCACTCATTACAATCTAGGTGAAATGTAAGCATGTAAGTTTGTTATGTAAATGTATCATCAACAAAATACTCGGTGTTAGGTGAAAAGATAATTTCATTCTGTTTTAATGTGAAATATATATTGAATTAAATTACACGTGTGTCCTCATCATATTGTTCTCCCAAATTGCATTACATTTATTGAAATAGAATAGTTTGTTTGAAATATCAGTAGGTTAGTGACCCTGTAACTCTCCATTTCTTTAAAATATTGGGCCTTGGTGTGTCAAGGAATGGAGATCAGAGTCACTCGGACATTAACCTTTACCACAATTACAATTCAACAAGTATCAAAAGTATTTGAAATTTTAAAAGTAATCTGCCGTTGTTGTTTCATAGATTTGAAAAGGAATTTGACAACATCATCTGTGTTGTTTAAAAGAAAGGGTCATGGTATCACCGCTAACCTTCCCACTTATCATGCAGTTTTTCTCATTTGATATACATGTACATGTCCTATGACATTTTGTCAAATAAACACCATATGCTGAACGAGACATACAGATGTAGATGGCCTCTCATGTCGTGACCGGATTGTGTCAGAAAACGAAGGCAATGTAGCCGTATGTTCTTGGCACCAGGGTAACATCAGAATATTCATGTTAAATCTCAACATCAGTGGTTTTCACTTTACAGTGTTGATGCTCTCAAAGATTCAATACCTTTGAATCGTCATCGACTACTGCAAACATAGGAAATATATCTACAACAAAATTAAATATTGTTTGATATTGATAAAGAAATATCGTAGCCCAAACCATCATGTGATTTGCGATAAAGCATAGTTTTGCCCTGAACTATTATCGTTAAAGCATGATGCCGATATATAGTTTATTCATGCATTTTTTCCTTAAATGTCTTGTTAAAATGAGCATCTGAAAGTATAAACATCACAAACTTCAGTCACAACACGTCCTCAAATTTTGCACAGAAACAAGGGGTTTGAAAGAGACTTTTAACCATGTTATCTTTTTTTCAAAAAACTAATACAAATGCAATCATTATCAAAAGAGGGATAACTTTTACCTGTTTCTCCAAGAATTGCATAATTTGATATTTGTCCTTTAAGAAAATGCTACTACTGGTACATCTACACGCACAGTAAGTGTTTGAATCTTAAGCATTTAGTACATTAGAATGTCAATATTTTAAATATAAGTGACTTGTTTAAACCTTTCTGTTACAGAGTCAAAAAAATATCAATAACTCTCTATTAAAAATAATTATACATAAACTGATTCAAGGATCAATTGCAGGATCTTAGAAATCTATAATAATGATGTAGAAATTTTGTTTATTCAATTCTCTGATCAAACACAATTCGAATACCTAAGGACTTAAAATATTCCTTGATATGTCTCATGAAACAAATATTGATGAGGATCGAATTAACAAGTGTAAAGGGTGGAACCACTCAATTTGTACATTAGGTAACCGAAGATAGTTTTCAATGAACATCCGCTTTTTTGGAACTATCGATGTTTGCCTTGATCTGCTGTAGCCAGGTGAAATTACCACATGCAACTTCTTTAAGATAGTGATTTGTCATTTTATATAAGCTTCGATATCATAATATTCTAATGAAATTTTAAGATATAATTACTACTGTTATTTCTTCTGTGAACGTTTCAATTAGCTGTACCGTGCCGATTTCTTCCTTATAAAGTTTTTTCTAAAAAGAAAATCACTTCCTTCTATGTGATTTCCAGTTAAGGTATGATGTTTATGGAAATGGATTATTGACGGGCTCACAAGTACCACTTTGAAATGAGTTTTGTTTTTCAATATATAATGTGCTTCATCATCATCATCATCATCTTTATTTCCTCCATTAGGAGATTATTATGAAGATAATTACAAACTTGGACAGTAGATGGACATTGACATTTTCAAAAGGAGATGTTAGTAGTTAAAGAGTTGATTTGATTAGGAATGGGAAAACAGGTGAAAATTCACTGAAAACATGTTGAAATGAGTTCATGTTTGTTTGACATGTATGTCAAAAGCTATTATTGTTCATTGACATGTTTTGAAAGCTCTCGTTGGTAGATGGCCATTATCTTCATTACAAATGATGCACATATATTGAAGAATGAGTCACTGCAATCAGAGTCAGTTATTGCATCATTCGGTCGTCCAAGAAGGTGCTGCAGTAGAGTTTCGTCATCGATGCTACTTAGTGGTACTGTCATTTCAACTGGGAAACTGTCTATGATGTGTGACCAGAAGTTGTTGTGAACATCTTTCATGTGATTACAGGAAATGATCACATGTCTTAGAAGGTCAGTATACTCAATGTTGCAAAGATCACACCGTATCAATGTTTGTTGTGGAACTGCAACCCACATTTGAGCCAGATGAGTATATTGACGTATGAACTCTCTATCTCTAGCTCGTATCCAGACTGATGCTGGTCCATGATGTAGCATTCTGAATCGTGCAAAATCAGGGTCAATGCTGGTACGTTCTTCCCACTCGGTGTTATATTTGCTGGTGATTCTTTGTGAAATGATTCTCTTCCACTCGTGTTTGTTAGGTAGATCATTGATGGTCAGGTATTGGGTCATAGTGTCCAGTATGTCATACTTTTGGAGAAGATTTATTATGTGAGGTATGAAGCCTAACTGTTGTTTGCCTGGGTTTTGAAGATATTGGAAAAGTCGTCTATGAAACAGCTTCTTAGATATATTGTTAGGAGGGAGTGAACAAAGTCTGTGACAAAACATAAGTTGACGCTTTGAGATTTCTTCGGTAATGGGAATCCAGTTGAGCATACTTAGGCACATATCAGTCCTTGTCCTAATTTGAAAACCTTGAAGGGATTTTGCCATATAATGCCATGTTGTGGACAGCTGTCGGATATCCTGCTGAGAGAGTTTTGTCCACAGTTCACATCCGTACAGCATGCAAGGGAGAACTGTCTTACGGACAGTATCTGCAGATATAAGAGGATTCACACCTTTGGGTTTTAATCCAATGCCCATTAGAGCGTGAAAGCATGATTTTGCTTTCCTACATGCTTCCTTTACAGCATACTCATGCTTAAGGTTTTTCTGCAGTTGTACTCCTAGGTGTTTGGTAGAGGCAGTGGTAGATACAATATCACCTGTTAGATGCCACTTGAAGGTTGAGTCGTATCCTGGTTTGGTTCCAAATACGATTATTTGGCATTTCGAGGGACTTAGTTCATATCTCCACCGCTGGGAATATCTGGAGACAATATCCAGGAGTGTCTGTAGGGCATCTGGTGTGATAGCCAGAAGGGTGATGTCATCAGCTAACGTTGGGTTTCCAAGATTTAGATCAATCACATCCACACCGCATCTTGATGTCTCGAGTTCGTCAAGGAGTTCATCAAAGAAAATTAGATAAAGCAGAGTTGACAACACTCCCCCTTGTCTTACACCTTGACGTACAGGAAAGAATCTTGATTGGATGCCATTCACAAGAACTGCACTTTTGAGGCTGGTATATGCATCAATAAGGATTCTCCAAGACTGTCCTTTTATGCCAAGTTGATGCAGTTTCAAGAAAAGGCCATTGTGCCAAACAGTGTCAAAAGCTCTTTTATTGTCTAAAAATGCTGTATAAACCTTGCTTCCTAATTCCAAATTATGACATATTGATTCTGTTAGGTTAAACTCTGCTGTCATACAACCTATTCCACTTTGATATCCCTGTTGTTGCTGATTTGGAATGTTGATGTTCTTTAGATCGATCCAGGATTGTAGTCTGGTGTGCAAGAATTTCTCAAAAAGTTTGTAGATAACAGGAAGTAGGGTTATTGGGCGGTAGTTACCAGGATCGTTCTTGGGTTTGTTGCCCCCTTTGTGAATAGGAATAATTATTCCTGATTTACAAGAGTTTGGGATGTAACTAAGCTTAAGCATTCCAGTGAAAAGATCTATCAGATAGACTGTTAAAGTTTGTCCACCATAGATGATGTGTTCGTTTTGAATACCGTCATCTCCAGGAGCTTTAGATTTTTTGAGTTTGTTAATAATACTTCTCAGTTCATTCAAGGTTACTGGTTCTTTCAGGACGTCAATGTGTTGGAAAGACTCTGTTTCGAGTAATTTATTGACCTTCGAGTTTGTGGATTTGAAAAATTCATCATCAAAGTTTGAGTTTTGCAGAGGGGAGTGAACCGTTTCGTAAAAGTCAGCAAAGACATTGCCTATTTCATCAGCTTCCCATATGTCATTGTTGTTGTAGGTGAGATGAGCACAATTGTTGTTTTTCTTGCCTTTTCGTTTGTTAATCAGCTTCCAAAAGCTTTTAATGTTATACTCAAATGAAGTTTCAAATTCTTGCAGAGATTTTTCAGTTGATTCTTGAATGGCTTTACGTTGAGCTTTTCTGAAGTCAGATTTGAACTTTTTATAGTTAGAATAACTTTCATGTTCATGTAGAGCAGTGGTTAGCGCGTTCGGCTTCGGATCCAGAGGTCCGTGGTTCGAATCACGCCAGGGGCTCAGCAACTTTGTCTGCAGTAGAGATCTGTTCTACACGCAGTAAGGTTTGGGGGCAATGCTACACTGAATTTCAGTGCAGTACCACTCATGGTTCGCTAGTTCCAGCCGATGCTCGCGTTCTCCCTCCAATAAAACTAGCACCCGCGATATAAGTGAAATACTCTTGAAAGCGGCGATAAACTCGCGATCACCTCTCCTCACCTATAGTCAGTTTCTGCTCGTTTCTACACTACTCTCGCTCTACTTTTCAATGCATTATAATCAACACTCCACAAATACTTTTTAATTAATAATGTCCACATTGTTCAAACGCCAGGTGATTAAGGCTTCAGACACCACAACATTAAGGTATGGATGGTAGAACATCACGAATAATGATATTTAAAAAGGTTTTATTATCTTTGAATCAGATGTGGCGTTCAGAGTGTAGAAAGTTGAGAATCGATCTCGGTCTGTGATCATTGTTGTGAACATTAGTACTGCTATAACGAAGCCATTCATGAAGAATAATTGCTGTCCGTTGTTGCTGTCTGTTCTTGCTTCGACAAAGGAGATGAAAAATGTGTCTGTGAATAGAGGGCGTTTCTAAATTCTGGAATTATCTGTAAAATGTATCTTATCCTTTATCTTAACAACATTTGATCACCATTAAATGATTGTATTTCATCATGATTTTGATATACATTTTATTAAGCTTTCTATTTGCTGGAAATTTAATAACGTTCATAATTTCTTCCTCAAAACAAACAATATTTCCTTGGTTATGTGTATGTAAAACTTACATTTCAAATATACTAGATGTATAGTTGGACTTATGAAAATTACATGACAGACTATTTAAATCGAACAGGATGATAAATGTTTTACCATTACACATATTGCCTGTTTCCTGTTGATTTATTTATAACGCATGGTATCATAAATTTGCGTGAGTAAAAATTAATCTGTCAAATTCAAGATCGTAGCGAAATGATAAAAAATCTGGATGATGAAAGACAAGACCGAAAATCTGATATTCATTTCATATAATGCTTTCCACCACCAGTGAACGATACGCATGACATTGAAATTGTCAATCTTGAACACAAAAACACCTATTTCTATTAAAGGTGAAGAGGTGTCTTACCAATCATGTCTGTACAAGGCCCTGTAGAAATGTAAATTGACTGGAGGCATTTGACTATTAATGCAAAACATTCTTTTGTTCCATAGTATTTAGAAAAAAAGCATATAAAAATAGATATCAATACTCCCTGTCATCTAACATAGGCTAAAGGACGGACAGCTGTCATTTTGTTTAGCGACCCTGTCTGATGTCTTAAATTCAACACAATGTTTATGCAGTAACTTACTGTTATATATAGTGGTCAATGTTTAAAACCTAAATTTGCATGAATTATGCAAAGTCTCTGCCTGTATGACTTCAACAGCGATCTAATCAAAGGAGTAATTTTTCGTTTCCAAGAGGTATGCCAATCGTGTTCTTTGAGAGGGTTAAATTCATTTAAATATGAAACTTATGAGCCACCTTGCATGAATACAACGTATAAGCCTGGGCTACTTTAAAATCATAGGAGGTATTGAAAGCCATCTGATATAATCCAATACCAATAGAGTATTTTTTGTTATCTTAGACTGCTTTGTAAAGCCTTTAAATAACGACCCAATGAAATCATGCAAATGCCTAGATTCGAGGACTTAGTGTAAAGTATGAATACTTGAGATAGCTGTTAGAAACCAGTCGGAATATTCCATGAACATTAAAAATTGGGCAGTTTTGGAACGTGCGATTGTCAAAATAATCTGCGAATGATCCAATTTTAGTAAACAACAACTTTTTTAGAAGTCTTCTTATCAATTTCTAAAAAAATTAAATTTCAAAATAATAATAGTCTATTTATAAGGCGCCTTTCCATGCGCAGTGCATGCTCAAGGCGCACATAGGAAGGAGAAAAGTGATGAGGATTATTTGGGGTAGGCTAGTCTGTAGAAATAGGTCTTGAGATAAGAGCAGAAGGAAGAATAGTCTTGACAGAGTCTTATTTCTTCAGGCAGACAATTCAAGGCAATTGCAGCAGCGTGGGCAAATGATCTTTGGCCAAATCGTTTGGTACGGACACGAGGGACAACAAGGAGTCGCTTGTTCTCAGATCTCAGAGATTTAGCGGGCTGGTATACATCGAGAAGGCTAGACAGATAGGCAGGGGAAATTCCAGAGACACATTTGAAAGCAAGACAACATAGTTTATATGTTATTCTGTGCTCAATCGGAAGCCAATGAAGAGATTGCAAAACTGGAGTTATATGGTCCGATTTCGAGGTTAGGGTAACAATTCTAGCTGCAGTGTTTTGAACACGTTGAAGCCTGTAGATCTGAGATTTTGTAGCACCGGCTAGGAGACTGTTACAATAATCCAATCTGCTCATCACCAATGACAGAACGAGAATGGCAGCAGAGTCTTTTGTTAAGTACTTGCGAATGTTTCCAATGTTTCTTAAATGAAGAAAGCAGCTTCTGACCAGGTTGGAGACATGGTTATCAAGTGATAGCTCAGAATCGAGAAACACGCCAAGATTCTTAACAGTTTCAGATAATAGGATCTCAGAAGAACCACAATCAAATTTGGTCACCGCACATTGCGATCTGCGAGTAGATGTTCCGATCAGAAGACATTCGCTCTTGTCATCATTTAGCTTTAAATAGTTGTCAAACATCCATGTCTTTACATCATCACAGCAATGTGACATTTGCTGGAGTGTGCTGTTAGCTTCCTGGGGATGAGGTAAAAATGACTTGTGAAGCTGTATGTCATCAGCATATTGGTGATGGTTGACGTTGTTGTCATCAATGATCTCCCCAAGGGCCTTCACATACAAAGTGAAAAGTAGGGGTCCCAACACAGAACCTTGCGGGACCCCACACCTGAGCATGATTGATCTTGAGTACAATCCATCAATATGTACGGATTGGTACCGAGAAGTGAGATATGATTGAAACCACATTAAGGGGGTCTCAACAATACCAAACTTGATCTTCAGAGTATCCAGCAGTTTACAATGGTCCACCGTATCAAAAGCGGCACTCAAATCAAGAAGCACCAAAAGTGCCACCCTGTTGTTATCAACGCTTAGTCGTAGATCATTGAGAATCTTGACGAGAGCTGTTTCAGTGCAGTGTTGAGCACGGTAGGCAGATTGGTATTTGTCATGAAGGTTGTTTTCAGAGAGATATTCCGAGAGTCTCTGGCTGACTGCTCTTTCAACAACTTTTGAGAGGAAAGACAGATTTGATATGGGACGATAATTTTTTTAGCTGATCTGAATCCAATGTTGATTTCTTTAGTAGAGGTTTAACTACCGCTGATTTGAAGGCGACAGGAACAGTTCCAGAGCGCAGGCTGCCGTTAATGATTGACTTGATCACAGGAAGAAGAATTAAGCAACCCCGTCATCATAATTCCATTTAAATTTTTGACTGATAAATGTGTTGATGATAGACAGGGAGTCAAAAACTAATAACAACGGGGTATACAAGTACATCTGATGGTTTAGCACAGTAGATAACGTGTTTATTTAATATTGCTTATGTCTCTGGTCGATAAAGTTGACGAAGCAGGTTCAACTGTTTGAAGCAGTGGGTTCGTGTGAAAGACATTCCAGTGTTGACTTACCCTATGTCTATATGTGTCTACTTATTGATTTCTGAACCCGTCTGGCAATCTGTCGTCACGTCATCTTATGTCATTTCAAGCGTCTTCCTGTTCATATGCTATCTTAACCTCACAGTTACTTAGTGGTTCTGTGTCAGACAAACATTACCTTGCTGCCGATCATCGTCAATTATACGCCATCTAAGTATTGTTGGACAGTATATTAATAGATGAACAATCGATTAAATTTTGTATGAAGATGGCACGCGAAAGTAGATGTTTCATGCTTCTTGCACCAGTAACTGTCACACGGATTACTCACTTTTATATCATTTTATTAACAGTATTGAACATATTTCTCTAGTTTTAGCAACTGCTTACATTATGAAACAAACTGATAATTAGAGAAGAAAAAGTGAACATGCTTTTGTTTAAAAATTTAAAAGTTACTCTAAAACAACTTTGCAGGTGAAATGACAATATTTTCAAATATATGAGGTCTCATTCAGTTAACAGAGCACAGTATAATCATTAAACAAAAGTTTGTTAGTTTGTCAGTGTAAACAAGATAACAAATAACACTGAATAAGATTTTAATAGTTAAAAAACTATTCGATAATAGGCTCTTATCATGTTCTGAATTGAATTTTGTAAATTATGCTTAAATCTTTTTCTCATTAACGACATATTATTTGTTTTCACTACGTTTAAAACATAAATGTAGAAGTTTACATTAATAGCTGGACATTCGCAGTTATTGGATGTATTTGACTTTACTTATACAGTAAAACAAAGTCTGATTTTGTTACATCCTAATTTTAAATATAAATATACGAAATAAAGATATTAAATGGAAAACTTGGTTCTTACAAAGAAAGTGAGTGTGTAAAAGTTTGTGAAAGTCATTCGAAATTAAAAGCGTGCTTGTCACTAGGTTAAGGTACCTTTTACTTTTTTTATCAAATAAAGCCAAATTGTGTTCTGACCAGTAATACTCACTGACAAGCGAAATGTAATTAACGATCTGCATCACTGATGTCCTAGGCTTGTGACTTGTGACACAGTTTTATATCAATGTTTCGTGGTTACGATTAAATTGTATGCAATTTACATTTAATCAGTTGTACATTGTATTCGTTTTTGCATGTCTTTGAATACTGTTATGTCAAGAACTACTCTTAATTGGTGGTGGCCTTTAAGAATGTTCATGAGTTTTATATAAAAATGAGGAAGGTAACATGTGACCCCTTAACTTGAATTATTAAAGAGCTTTTTTGTATCTCTAATACGTATATATGTACATCTGAACTGTTTGATTGGCAATATATTCCATAAGTTTCCTGGAGATTTCTCGTTTTCGTGAAGTGATTATAAAAGCTCTTTCTCTTCGGCTTTGGGTCAAGAGGTCTGTGGTTCGATTCCTGCCAGGGGCTCGGTAACTTTGAAGTTGAGAACTGATCTACACACAGTAAGGTTTGGGTGCAATGCTACACTGAATTTCAGCGCAGTACCATCCATGGTCTGCTATTTGCAGTCGATGCTCGCAGGTTTCACTGAAATGCATAGGTACAATGGTGTTGCAGGCTTTCTCAATGCAATAATACTAGTAGCTGCAATATAAGTGAAATAATCTTGAAAGCCACGTTAAACCCCACATCACCTCACCTCACCTTATCATCTAATTTTATTAACATTGTTAAATGTTTGTGATATTATCCGACTGAGTACAAAACTTTAGAATCCAATTAGTGGTGACATGTCGTACACAGTCTTCTCCAATTATTTCAAGATTGACGAAGGAAGAGAAATTTTGCAAAAGAATACATTAACCCGCTTTGAAAGGATGGTGGGACACCGAATGTTATCAAAAGAGTATCATTAACCCTAATGTAAATGCAAATCGAATTTCTACTTCACAATACACTGGTATCTCACTCATTACAATCTAGGTTACATGTTAGCATGTAAGTTTGTTATGTTCATGTATCATCAACAAACGACTCGGTGTTAGGTGAAAAGATAATTTCATTCTATTTTAAATTAAATTACCTGTGTCTCCTCATCCTATTGTTCTCCCACATTGTATTACATTTATTGAAATAGAATAGTTTGTTTGAAATTTAAGTAGGATAGTGACCCTGTAACTCACCATTCCTTTAAAATATTGGGCCTTGGCTTGTCAAGGAATGGAGATCAGAGTTACTCGGACATTTACCTTTACCACAATTACAATTCAACAAGTATCATAAGTATTGGAAATTTTAAAAAGTAATCTGCCGTTGTTGTTTCATAGATTTGAAAGGCATTTGATAACATCATCTGTGTTGTTTAAAACAAAGGGTTATAGTATCACCGCTAAACTTATCAGGCAGTTTTTCTCACTTGATTTACATGTCTTATGACATTTGTCAAATAAACACCACATACTGAAGGAGACATAGTCGATGTAGATGGCCTCTCATGTCGTGACTGGATTGTGTCAGAAAACGAAGGCAATGAAGCCGTATGTTCTTGGCACCAGGGTAACATCAGAATATTCATGTTTAATCTCAACATCAGTGTTTTTCACTTTACAGTGTTGATGCTCTCAAAGATTCAACACCTTTGAATCGTCATCGACTACTGCAAACATAGGAAATATATCTACAACAAAATGAAATATTGTTTGATATTGATAAAGAAATATCGTAGCCCAAACCATCATGTGATTTGCGATAAAGCATAGTTTTTCCCTGAACTATTATCGTTAAAGCACGATGCTGATATATAATTTATTCATGCATTTTTTCCTTAAATGTCTTGTTAAAATGAGCATCTGAAAGTATAAACATCACAAACTCAAGTCACAAAACGTCCTCAAATTTTGCACAGAAACAAGGGGTTTGAAAGAGAGTTTTAACCATGTTATCTTTTTTTAAAAAAACTAATACAAATGCAATCATTATCAAAAGAGGGATAACTTTTACCTGTATCTCCAAGAATTGCATAATTATAGGATATCTAACGAGCTTCCCCTTTCATATCAAGTTTATGTCCCTAGTGAAATAATTTTGCTTTGTCACGAGCCTTGGCGAGTGACAAAACAAAATTATTTCACGAGGGACATAAACTTGATATGAAAGGGGAACGAGTTATGTATCCTATTTATTACCAACTTGCATTTCAGACGATTTATTGCTTTTTTAAACAACTGTTTATTATGCCTATAAAGAGACGAAACGGCGGATGAATATCAAACCACGTCACAGTCTCAAATATTATACTATTACGACGTCAAATATTCACATTTCTTAATTCTACCCTACGTTTATTCATAGTGTCTGGTGAAATGTAAGTAATAAGCACTTTAATCATGAAAGAAGCGTACGTCAAAATAAAATCTCACAGCGCGAGAACAGTCAGAGTTATCTTTCTTTGATCAACGGCATGTCATGACGACCGCCATTTGCCTGTATCTTTTCGTCAAATTGTGTAAACAACCGCCTTCAAAGTAAGTTTACGATGCTTATCATTGTTCAAACGCGTTTTGTTTTGAAGAAATGATGTCTAAAGAATATTCAGTTGTCTTTATATTCTATAGTTAACAAGCATTGTCTGTCTGTGTCATTTTGGAGCGACATGGATCAAATTAATGAAATTCCGTGATCAAATTATGCTGAAATTAAAACCTTTTGTGTTTATAGGAGCCTTGAGATATCAGTGAGATGTTTTATTGTAATTCTTTTGTCCTCCGATTTATTCCTTAACAATTCGGTAAAAGATAAACTGAAAGTTTGAAGAATGACACCGACTCACTCAGTTCCATTCGAATATGTGAATGAAAACACGTTCGTTTTATGAATGAATAAAGTAGTCCGGACAATGTCAAAGTTCACCGCAAGCCAATCAAATCACTTTGAGGTGTTATGACCCATATGTGTCATAACAAATTATTATGAAACCCCTTTACGAAGTACCACGTGGGTAATAATTTGATATTTGTCCTTTAAGAAAATGCTACTACTGGTATATCTACACGCACAGTAAGTGTTTGAATCTTAAACATTTAGTACATTAGAATGTCAATATTTTAAATATAAGTGACTTGTTTAAACCTTTCTGTTACAGTCAAAAAAAGATCAATAACTTTCTATTAAAAATAATTATACATAAACTGATTCAAGGATCAATTGCAGGATCTTAGAAAACTATAATAATGATGTAGAAATTTTGTTAATTCAATTCTCTGATCAAACACAATTCGAATACCTAAGGACTTAAATATTCCTTGATATGTCTCCAGAAACAGATATTGATGAGGATCGAATTAACAAGTGTAAAGGGTGGAACCAATCAATTTGTACATTAGGTAACCGAAGATATTTTTCAACTAACATCCGCTTTTTTAGAACTATCGATGTTTGCCTTGATCTGCTGTAGCCAGGTGAAATTACCACATGCAACTTCTTTAAGATAGTGATTTGTCATTTTATATAAGCTTCGATATCATAATATTCTAATTAAATTTTAAGATATAATTACTACTGTTTTTTCTTCTGTGAACATTTCAATTAGCTGTAATGTGCCGATTTCTTCCTTATAAAGTTTTTTCTAAAAAGAAAATCACTTCCTTCTATGTAATTTCCCGTTAAGGTATTATGTTTTTGGAAATGGATTATTGACAGGCTCACAAGTACCACTTTGAAATGAGTTTTGTTTTTCAATATATAATGTGCTTATCAATTACAATCATTTTACTGTTTAAACCTGTTTGCCTGTAGTCAGGGGGTGGGATAGAGCAGTGGTTATCGCGTTCGGCTTCGGATCCAGAGGTCCGTGGTTCGAATCACGCCAGGGGCTCAGCAACTTTGTCTGCAGTAGAGATCTGTTCTACACGCAGTAAGGTTTGGGGGCAATGCTACACTGAATTTCAGTGCAGTACCACTCATGGTTCGCTAGTTCCAGCCGATGCTCGCGTTCTCCCTCCAATAAAACTAGCACCCGCGATATAAGTGAAATACTCTTGAAAGCGGCGATAAACTCGCTATCACCACTCCTCACCTATAGTCAGTTTCTGCTCGTTTCCACACTACTCTCGCTCTACTTTTCAATGCATTATAATCAACACTCCACAAATACTTTTTAATTAATAATGTCCACATTGTTCAAACGCCAGGTGATTAGGGACTTCAGACACCACAACATTAAGGTATGGATGGTAGAACATCACGAAAAATGATATTTAAAAAGATTTTCTTTGAATCAGATGTGGCGTTCAGAGTGTAGAAAGTTGAGAATCGATCTCGGTCTGTGATCATTGATGTAAACATTAGTACTGCTATAACGAAGCCATTCATGAAGAATAATTGCTGTCCGTTGTTACTGTCTGTTCTTGCTTCGACAAAGGATATGAAAAATGTGTCTGTGAATAGAGGGCGTTTCTAAATTCTGGAATTATCTGTATAATGTATCTTATCCTTTATCTTAACAACATTTGATCACCATTAAATGATTGTATTTCATCATGATTTTAATATACATTTTATTAAGCTTTCTATTTGCTGGAAATTTAATAACGTTCATAATTTCTTCCTCAAAACAAACAATATTTCCTTGGTTATGTGTATGTAAAACTTACATTTCAAATATACTAGATGTATAGTTGGACTTATGAAAATTACATGACAGACTATTTAAATCGAACAGGATGATAAATGTTTTACCATTACACATATTGCCTGTTTCCTGTTGATTTTTTTATAACGCATGGTATCATAAATTTGCGTGAGTACAAATTAATCTGTCAAATTCAAGATCGTAACGAAATGATAAAAAATCGGGATGATGAAAGACAAGACCGAAAATCTGATATTCATTTCATATAATGCTTTCCACCACCAGTGAACGATATGCATGACATTGAAATTGTCAATCTTGAACACAAAAACACCTATTTCTATTAAAGGTGAAGAGGTGTCTTACCAATCATGTCTGTAAAAGGCCCTGTAGAAATGTAAATTGACTGGAGTCATTTGACTATTAATGCAAAACATTCTATTGTTCCATATTAATTAGTAAAAAGTATATAAAAATAGATATCAATACTCCCTGTCATCTAACATAGGCTAAAGGACGGACAGCTGTCATTTTGTTTAGCGACCCTGCCTGATGTCTTAAATTCAACACAATGTTTATGCAGTAACTTACTGTTATATATAGTGGTCAACACATTTGTCCATCCATTTCCGTCGTCAAACGTTTTGAAGCTGTCACTATCACTAGCAGTGGCTTTCTGTTTGTTTGGGTCTCTCATTTTCTTAGTTTTCATGGGTTTCATATGGGTTTATTTCATGGGTTAACTCTGTTCAATGTTTAAAACCTTAATTTGCATGAATTATGCAAAGTTTCTGCCTGTATGACTTCAACAGCGATCTAATCAGGGAGTCATTTTTCGTTTCCAAGAGGTATGCCAATCATGTTCTTTGAGAGGGTTAAATTCATTTAAATATGAAACTTATGAGCCACCTTGCATGAATACAACGTATAAGCCTGGGCTACTTTAAAAACATAGGAGGTATTGAAAGCCATCAGATATAATCCAATACCAATAGAGTATTTTTTGTTATCTTAGACTGCTTTGTAAAGCCTTTAAATAAAGACCCAATGAAATCATGCAAATGCCTGGATTCGAGGACTTAGTGTAAAGTATGAATACTTGAGATAGCTGTAGGTAACCAGTCGGAATGTTCCATGAACATTAAAAATTGGGCAGTTTTGGAACGTGCGATTGTCAAAATAATCTGAGAATGATCCAATTTTGGTAAACAACAACTTTTTAGTCTTCTTATCAATTTCTAAAAAAATAAAATTTCAAAAATAGAATTAAGCATACAGCAACCCCGTCATCATAATTCCATTTCAATTTTTAACTGATAAATGTGTTGATGATAGACAGGGAGTCAAAAAGAAATAAAAACGGGGTATCCAAGTACATCTGATGGTTTAGCACAGTAGATAACATGTTTATTTAATATTGCTTATGTCTCTGGTCGATAAAGTTGACGAAGCAGGTTCAACTGTTTGAAGCAGTGGGTTCGTGTGAAAGACATTCCAGTGTTGACTTACCCTATGTCTATATGTGTCTACTTATTGATTTCTGAACCCGTCTGGCAATCTGTCGTCACGTCATCTTATGTCATTTCAAGCGTCTTCCTGTTCATATGCTATCTTAACCTCACAGTTACTGAGTGCTTCTGTGTCAGACAACCATTACCTTGCTGTCGTTCATTGTCACTTATATGTCATCTCAGTATTGTTGGACAGTAAAAGAATAGATGAACAATCGATTAAATTTTGTATGAAGATGGCACACGAAAGTAGATGTTTCATGCTTCTTGCACCAGTAACTGTCACACAGATTACTCACTTTTATATCATTTTATTAACAGTATTGAACATATTTCTCTAGTTTTAGCAACTACTTGCAATATGAAACAAACTGATAATAAGAGAAGAAAAAGTGAACATGCTTATGTTTAATGAATTTAAATGTTACTCTATAACAACTTTGAAGGTGACGAAGAAATGACAATATTTTCAAATATTTGAGGTCACATTCAGTTAACAGACCACGGTATAATCAATAAACAAAGGATTGTTAGTTTGTCAGTGTAAACAAGATTAGAAATAACACTGAATAAGATTATTAATAGTAAAAATAGTGGACAATTGGCTCTCATCATGTTTTGAATTGAATTTTGTAAATTATGCAGAAATCTTTTTCTCATTATCCACATATAATTATATTGATTTTTTCCACTACGTTTTAGACATAAATGAAGGAGTTTACATTAATAGCTGGACATTTGCAGTTATTATATATCGGAAGTATTTGACTCTAGTTATACAGTTAAACAAAGTCTGATTTTGTTTTATCCTGATATTAAATATTAATATACGAAATAAAGATATTAAATGGGGAATTTGGTTTTTACAAATAAAGTGAGTGTGTAGAAGTTTGTGAATGTCATTTGAAATTAAAAGCGTGTTTGTCACTAGGTTTAGGTACCTTTTGCTGGTTTTTTTATCAAATAATGCCAAATTGTATTCTGACCAGTTATAATCACTGACAAGGGAAATGTACTTAATGAATGGCATCAATTGTGCCCTAGGCTTGTGACTGAAGTAAACTTATACAAATATCACAATTTGCATAGCACTGTTTTGTGATTAGGTACGTAGGTTTTTTATACGTTAGGATTAGGTATTATTTTCCGTGCAATAATAATGACAACAATAATGATAGCAACGATATGAGGTAAATACTCTTGAAAGAGGTATTAAATCACCTCACCTCACCTCCAGGCGAATTGAAACATGAACTGGTTTGAAACAAACAAACACTGAATAATTTATATGTGAGCGGTGTCTGAAGTTGATGGTGATCTTACTACAGCATAATGTAGTATAAAGTATCAATATTTCTCAAGATGATCTGTAATATTACATTAATGACAATATATCTTTATGTAAGCCCTTTGTAGATTCGCTAGATAGGCAATGGTTGAATCCCATGATAAATAGAGATTATTACCCGAGGGAGTGTGTCATATGACTTTTACGAAACGAGTGTGAATTTTGGTATTACCCGAGCGAGAGCGAGTTTCGTTAAAGTCATATGACACACTTCCGAGGGTAATAATTTCTTTATTACCGTTTCTATTCCATTTTATCATCTTAGAAATATCCAAGAAACGGGCCACTTCCCTTGCGAAGACCGACGACAGTGACGTCACGAACAATGGTGTTATGACGTCACAGGCGAAATAATACGGGAACTCGCGCTACAACAATCGTTGCTAGGCAAAAGTGATATGTGCACTAGTGCTCATATTGAAAATATGTCACTACTTATTTTCAACCGTATGGGTAATAAAGTTTATTAATCATATATATATTATATATATGCATTATCTGTTGATGTGTGTTTTACTTTCTAAAGACATCTTCACATTTTAAAGTCCTCGTTATATTCACAGTGTAAACTAAAATGTGCAAACAGACGGAACTAAAACATAGGCACAAAGGTACTTACATGTATATAATCTGGTTGCATGCACATTTATGAAAATTTATGAAACAAATTCTGGTTATGTTATTATGATAATATTATTAAAAAGTGGTATCAATCAAAGGGATTGAAGCATTTGTTTGTGAATGCATGAAGTAATGGCTAGCATTGCTATTTGATGGTTTATCATACAATATATATTTACAATCCTCAATAGTTTCATGGGCGTGGACCCTGCTTCCCTTACTAGGGGCTACAGGGTCACCAAAACTATAAATTACAATCCTCATTAGTCAAGGAGTATGTACACAAGGTTTCAGCTTTCTTGGCCTTATGCTTCTGAAAAAGAAAATGAAATGTTTTATTAGGGTGTGGCCCCTGTGACCCTTGTTATATAAATAAAAACACTAGTCAAGGAGTATGTTCTCAAAGTATCAGTTTTCTGGGCCTTATGCTTCTTGAAAAGAAGTCAAAAGTGCACAACGTTTACGACGAATGTAAGGATGGATGGACGCATAACACATGCCAATGATGAGCTAAAACTTATGTATTTAGTTACTTATATTATGTTAAAAATCATATGATTTATAGTGTAAAATTTATATAGAATTTCTATATTCAAGACAAGTGCACATTGCACAAAAGGAAAGTGTTATTGAAAATTGGGTTCGGTTTCGGATTTTTACCTCAAGTTAAGTGTTTGCAACCACCATTATTTATCATAATCTACATGTACAATCAGTGTTTGAATCCAACAAACTATATTTGGGGATGAATCTTAAGCATTTAGTACATTACAATGTCAATATTTTAAATGTAAGAGACTTGTTTAACTCTTCTTTTACAGAAATATATTTCTATAAAAAACAATCAGTATTAAAAATGATTCGAGGATTAATTGCAGGATCTTAGAAAACTATCATAATGATGTAGAATTTTGGTTTATTCAATTCCCTGATCAAACACAATTCGAAGTGACCTTTAATACCAAAGAACTTAAAATATTGCTCGATACGTCTCAAGTCACAGAGATTGATAAGGATTGAATAAACAAGTATGCATGGTGGAACCATTCAATTTGTACATTAGGTAACCGAAGATATTTTTCAATGAGCATCCGCTTTTTTAGAACTATCAATGTTTGCTTTGATTTGCTGTAGCCAGGTGAAATTACCACATGCAACTTCTTTAAGATAGTGATTTGTCATTTTATATAAGCTTCGATATCACAATATTCTAATTACATTTTAAGATATAATTACTACTGTTATTTCTTCTTTGAACATTTCAATTAGCTGATTTCTTCCTTATAAAGTTTTTTCTAAAAAGAAATCACTTCCTTCTATGTGATTTTTCGTCTAAGGTATTATGTTTTTGAAAATGGATTATTGACTCGCTCACAAATATCACTTTGAAATGAGTTTTGTTTTTTCAAAATATAATGTGCTTATCAATTACAATAATTTTACTGTTAAAACCTGATTGCCTGTAGTCAGGGGGCGGGATAGCGCAGTGGTTAGCGCGTTCAGCTTCGGATCAAGAGGTCCCTGGTTCGAATCCCACCAGGGGCTCGGCAACTTTGTCTGCAGTAGAGAACTGTTCCAAACGCAGTAAGGTTTCGGTGCAATGCTACACTGAATTTCAGTGCAGTACCACCCATGGTTCGCTAGTTCCAGCCGATGCTCGCAGGTTTCACCGTAATGCATAACCACAATGGTGTTTTGGGCGTTTTCCCTGCAATAATACTAGCAGCCGCGATATAAGTGAAATTCTCTAGAAAGCAGCGATAAACCCCAGATCACCTCACCTCACCTGTAGTTAGTTTCTGCTCTTGTCTACACTACTCTCGCTCTACTTTTCAATGTATCTTAATCAAAACTCAACAAATACTTTTTAATTAATAATGTCCACATTGTCCAAATGCCGCACGTCACCAGGTGATTAGGGACTTCAGACACCAAAACAGTAAGGTATGGATGGTAGAACATCAAGAAAAATGGTATTTAAAAAGGCTTTATTATCTTTGAACTTGTGGGTTGAGTGTAGAAAGTTGAGAATCGATCTCGGTCTGTGATCATTGTTGCGAACATTAGTATTGCTATAACGAAGCCATTCGTGATGAATAATTGCTGTCCGTTGTGAATGTTTGTTCTTGCTTTGACAAAGGACATAAAAAAACTTGTCTGTGAATAAAGGGCGTTTCTCAATTCGTGAATTATTATGTATCTTATCCCTTATCTTAACAACATTTGATCACCATTAAATGATTGTATTTCATCATGATTTTGATATAAATTTTATTAAGCTTTCTATATGCTGGAAATTTAATAAGTTTATAATTTCTGCCTCAAAACAAACAAAATGTTCTTGGTTACGTGAATGTAAATATTACATTTCAAATATTCTAGATGTATAGTTGGACTTATGAAAATTACATGATAGATTGGTTAAAATGAACAGGATGATAAATGTTTTACTATTACACTAATCGCCTGTTGAAAATATTTCCTGTTAGTATGTTGATATTACCCATAGTATATATAATCTCCACCACTTGCCTATAAGTAGCTTTTCTTGTAAATGTCCTCTTACTTGCAACCCATCTTCAGGGGAAAATGGCAGGCTTCAGATGAGATGTTCCTTCATCTAATGACAAGCTAGTTCACTGACTGTAGCCTAGAGAACAGAGACAGCGAAGTACAGGGAGTGCTGCAATTAGCTTATTATTAAAGCTGGTGCCATATATAAAACGCAAGGTATCATACATTTGAGTCAAAATTAATCTGTCAAATTCAGGATCTTGACGAAATGATACAAAGACTGGATGACAAAAGACAAGACCCAAAAATTGATATTCATTTCATATAATGCTTTCCGCCACCAGTGAACAACACGCATGACAATGAAATTGTCAATCTTGAACACAAAACTATCTCTTTCTATTACATGAAGGTTAACTACTTGTGACTTGTCCTCCCAATCATTTCTGTAAAAGGCCCTGTAGAAATGCAAATTGACTGGAATCATTTGACTATTAATGCAAACCATTCTATTGTTCCATATTAATTAGTGAAAAGTATATAAAAATAGATATCAATACTTCCTGTCATCTAACATAGGCTAAAGGACGGACAGCTGTCATTTTGTTTAGCGACCCTGCCTGATGTCTTAAATTCAACACAATGCTTATGCAGTAACTTACTGTTATATATATAGTGATCATCAACACAATTTTGTCCATCCGTTTCCGTCATCAAACGTTTTGAAGCTGTCACATAGTATCACTAGCAGTGGCTTTCTGTTTGTTTGGGTCTCTCATTTGAAAATAGTATTAATGTTTCTTAGTTTCCATATGGGTTTATTTAATGGGTTAACTCTGTTCAATGTTTAAAACCCTAATTTGCATGAGTTATGCAAATTGGCTATATTTCTGACTGTATGACTTCCAATCAGGAAGTCATTTTTCGTTTCCAAGAGGTATGCCAATCGTGTTCTTTGAGAGGGTTAAAATTTATTTAAATATGAAAACTTATGAGCCACCTTGAATGAATATAAATTGTATGCCTGGGGCTACTTTAAAATCATAGGACAGTATTGAAAACCATCTGATATAATCCAATATCATTCGAGTTTTTCTTGTTCTCTTAGACTTTAAATAACGACGCAATGAAATATTTCAAAATCATGCAAATGCCTGGATTCGAGGACTTAGTGTAAAGTATGAATACTTGAGATAGCTGTAAGTAACCAGTCGGAATATTCCATGAACATTAAAAATTGGGCAGTTTTGGAACGTGTGATTGTCAAAATAATCTGCAAATGGTCCAATTTTGGTAAACAACAATTCTTTAGGACTCTTCTGATCAATTTCCGAACCCGTCTGGCAATCTGTCGTCACGTCATCTTGTGTCATTTCAAGCGTCTTCCTGTTCATATGCTATCTTAACCTCACAGTTACTTAGTGCTTCTGTGTCAGATAACCCTTACCTTGCTGTCGTTCACTGACAGTTATACGCCATCTAAGTATTGTTGGACAGTTTATAAATAGATGAAATATTGACTAAAACAGTGTTAAATTTAAGAACGCGAAAGTAGATATTTCACGGTAACAAATATTATCAGCATTTATCACAAGAATACTCATGTTTTATTGCACGTAGCTTCTTTACAACCTCCTAATATAGTAAGGATTAACTCAAATCTGAAACTCTTCTTTTGCGGATCTCTACTTTTAATGAAGCAGCTTACATTATCAAACAAACATACCCTTAGAGATGAAAAGGTATTTGGCAAGATATAACATGCTTAACTTGACAAAGATAAAAGTTAACTTTAAAAGTATTTTAGTAAGAAAAGACACAAGTAAACTAAACATGACATACTACACTTTCGAAACAGCAACGCATAATTGAGATTAATAACAACTATGAATGTGTCAGTTAATAAAGAAATGAGAAAGGTTTTTGATATACTTGTTTGCAAACCCAATCAGTTCAAAGAAAACAATATAATCAATAAATAAAGTATTGTTAGTTTGTCCATCTAAATTTGACCCATATATATGACTCCAAATCAGAGACATAATCACAAACAAGTAAACAATACTGCATACGATGAATGACATCAATGATGTCCATGGCTTGTAACTAAAGTAAACTAAAACACCCATTTCCATGTTCCGTGTTTTAGCTATTTTGAAAGCATGTTGTAAGCAATTTATTATAAATAAAATTGTACATTAAGCTCTTATTTTTCATGTTATGAGTATACCTATGTAAGTTTACAATATCAACTCTTTGAAACAATTATTAAACCAATATTGTGCTATTGGTGTGAAGTTTGGGGTTTGAGAAAAATGGCATATGGCCCTTTTACTTAAATGATAATGTGCATACTTATATTGCGCCTTTTCCACGTCCTAAGACATGCTCAAAGCGCTACATTATTACCCCGAAGGAGTGTACTTTCACAGCTGCTACTAAGCGCTAATCACGACCACGTAGGTCAGTACATCCATTTTCCAAATGTTTACACAGCTTTTTTATATCCCTATTACGATTAAATGTACATCTGAACTGTTTTGTTGACACTTTGTTTAATGGATTCCCTTTAGTTTTTTGTTCTTCGTGAAATGATTACAAACCCTCTCTCTTTCTTGGCCAGAGATCCAGAATCTCTTTGCAGCGTTGGTTCTTTCATAGATTCTACATGCTTTAAAGGGGCTGTGGCACGTTTTTAGGGGGAATATAAGGTGATGTCAGGAAAATGAAAAAAAATTGTTCCAATCGAACGACAATGTATTTAAACTAAATGAAGCAGAAATAAATCTATCATATGATGTTAAGTTCGTCCATGCGATTAATTTTTCTAACAAAAACAGGGCCACCAAAGCTAAAAGAAATTATCCTCACTAGCCAAAGAGCCAGTAAACAAAGTTTCAGCTTTCTAGGCCTTATGGTTCTGGAGAAGAAGTCGAAATTCCACAAAGTTTACGGACGGACGGACGCCGGACACCATGCCATGCCATGCCATAAGCCCATCGGGACTTACAGGACAGATGAGCTAAAAATTAATTTGAGGTGTTCACACAAAAATGACCGTCAATGGACTTTTTATGATTTTTAGCTCATCTGGCCTGTAAGGCCCGATGGGCTTATGGCATGGCATGGTGTCCGGCGTCCGTCCGTCCGTCCATCCGTCCGTAAACTTTGTGGAATTTCGACTTCTTCTCCAGAACCATAAGGCCTAGAAATCTAAAACTTTGTGTACAGACTCCTTGACTAGTGAGGATTAAAAATTGTAGCTTTGGTGGCCCTGTGACCCCTAATAAGGGCCACAGGGGCCATGCCCTAAAAACCTATTTTCATCTTCTTCTCCAGAACCATGAGGCCTAGAAAGCTGAAACTTTGTGTACAGACCCCTTGACTAATGAGGATTATAAATTGTAGCTTTGGTGGTCCTGTGACCCCTAATAAGGGTCACAGGGGCCACGTCCTAAAAACCTTTTTCATCTTCTTCTCCAGAACCATGAGGCCTAGAAAGCTGAAACTTTGTGTACAGACTCCTTGACTAGTGAGGATTAAAAATTGTAGCTTTGGTGGCCCTGTGACCCCTAATAAGGGCCACAGGGGCCATGCCCTAAAAACCTATTTTCATCTTCTTCTCCAGAACCATGAGGCCTAGAAAGCTGAAACTTTGTGTACAGACCCCTTGACTAATGAGGATTATAAATTGTAGCTTTGGTGGTCCTGTGACCCCTAATAAGGGTCACAGGGGCCACGTCCTAAAAACCTTTTTCATCTTCTTCTCCAGAACCATGAGGCCTAGAAAGCTGAAACTTTGTGTACAGACTCCTTGACTAGTGAGGATTATAAATTGTAGCTTTGGTGGCCCTGTGACCCCTAATAAGGACTACAGGGGCCACGCCCTAAAAACCTATTTTCATCTTCTTCTCCAGAACCATGAGGCCTAGAAACGTAAAACTTTGTGTACAGACTCCTTGACTAGTGAGGATTATAAATTGTAGCTTTGGTGGCCCTGTGACCCCTAATAAGGGCCAAAGGGGCCACGCCCTAAAAACCTATTTTGATCTTCTTCCCTAGAACCATGAGGCCTAGAAAGCTGAAACTTTGTGTACAGACTCCTTGACTAGTAAGGATTATAAATTGTAGCTTTGGTGGCCCTGTGACCCCTAATAAGGGCCACAGGGGCCACTCCCTAAAAACTTATTTTGATCTTCGTCCCCAAAACCATGAGGCCTAGAAAGCTGAAACTTTGTGTACAATCTCATTGACTAGTGAGGATTATAAATTGTAGCTTTAGTGGCCCTGTGACCCCTAATAAGGGCCACAGGGGCCACGCCCTAAAAACCTATTTTCATCTTCTTCTCCAGAAACATGAGTCCTAGAAAGCTGAAACTTTGTGTACAGACTCCTTGACTAGTGAGGATTATAAATTGTAGCTTTGGTGGCCCTGTGACCCCTAATAAGGGCCACAGGGGCCACGCCCTAAAAACCTATTTTCATCTTCTTCTCCAGAACCATGAGGCCTAGAAAGCTGAAATTGTGTGTACAGACTCCTTGACTAGTGAGGATTATAAATTGTAGCTTTGGTGGTCCTGTGACCCCTAATAAGGGTCACAGGGGCCACGCCCTAAAAACCTATTTTCATCATCTTCTCTAGAACCATGAGGCCTAGAAAGCTGAAACTTTGTGTACAGACTCCTTGACTGATGATGATTATGAATTGTAGGTTTGTTGGTCCCGTGACCCCTAATATATATAAAGCATAATTGATAATGAAGCCTGATGAGCTACAGAGCCAATGGCTCTATTTTTTTAAATTTGTTCTCTGACTATTGATATTATTAGGGGTCACAGGGCCACCAAAGCTACAATTTATAATCCTCACTCTTCAAAGAGGCTATACACAAAGTTTCAGCTTTCTAGGCCTCATGGTTCTGGAGAAGAAGATGAAAATAGGCTTTAAGGGCGTGGCCCCTGTGGCCCTTATTAGGGGTCACAGGGCCACTAAAGCTACAATTTATAATCCTCACTAGCCATGGAGTCTGTACACAAAGTTTCAGCTTTCTAGGCCTTATGGTTCTGGAGAAGAAGATGAAAATAGGTTTTTAGGGCGTGGCCCCTGTGGCCCTTATTTGGGGTCACAGGGCTACCGAAGCTACAATTTATAATCCTCACTAGCCAAGTAGTCGGTACACAAAGTTTCAGCTTTCTAGGCCTTATGGTTCTGGAGAAGAAGATGAAAATAGGTTTTTAGGGCGTGGCCCCTGTGGCCCTTATTTGGGGTCACAGGGCTACCGAAGCTACAATGTATAATCCTCACTAGCCAAGGAGTCTGTACACAAAGTTTCAGCTTTCTAGGCCTTATGGTTCTGGAGAAGAAGTCGAAATTCCACAAAGTTTACGGACGGATGGACGGATGGACGGACGGACGGACGCCGGACACCATGCCATGCCATAAGCCCATCGGGCCTTACAGGCCAGATGAACTAAAAATCGAAAATATAAAACCTTTAAAAAGTGCTTTTTCCCATTTAATATCCCTACCCTCAAAAGACTGCTTGCTGTTGAATGATCTAGTCGTTGGTTTTCATATTAACAAAAGCTGTTGTAAGCATAAACAAAATATAAAAGATGATTTCATTATCTATGACAAAGCTAATCAAAAAACATCACATTGAATCAATTGTTTTCTGCCACATGGGTTTTACCAACAATAAAGGGTAAATTCATAGTGATAAATCCGCCATTAATTGAAGTTGATTGAAATTAACATGTAAATATTTGATTATTTTATCTTCAAACATTGTGCATTGGTGAGAAATTTCAGATACAAAAAAAAACAATGATTGGTATAACATCAAGAAAATGGTATTCAAAGAAGGTTTTATTATCTTCAAATCCGATTTGACCTCGAGAATTGTAGAATGGTTGAGTGTAAAAAGTTGAGAATCGATCTAGTCTGTGATCACTGTTGTGAACACGTGTAACGCTATAACGAGGTCATTCATGAAATATATTGGCTGTCCTTTGTTACCGTCTATTCTGGCTTTGACAGACTTGATTGTGGTTGGAGGGGAATTTTTTTCCAATTATTATGCATCTTTTACCTTATCTTGACTACGTATTCAATTACCAATGACAAGCTAGTTCACGGACTGTAGCCTAGAGAACAGACACAGATAAGTACAGGGAATGCTGCAATTAGCCTATTATTGGGCATGGCGCGATTTATGTAAGGTATCATGAATATTGGTGAGTCAAAATTAATCTATCAAATTAAGGATCCTAACGAAATGATAAAAAAACTAGATGATTATTAGACAAAGTCAAATATGTTTATTATATGAAAGGCCTCCGGCCCATATACAAATGAGTTACAGTATAGTACATGAACGTTTACTAATACATTGTTACGTAAAACAATATTCTACTACAATACCTAAGGTGTTACTAATTGTTTTATGACAAGATCTCTCTTTTCTAATGCATGTTGTATATATAATTCTAATTGAACAATAATAGCTTCGTTATTAGTTTGCAATAAGGAAGTATAAGCATCCCTTGGTTGTTTATCTATATTTCTGTCTTAATTCAAAATAACAAGGGCATGATAATGTAAAATGCATTTCATTTTCTACTCCTTGGTTGCATAAAGGACAAAATCTTTTTTCTTTATTGATAGCTGTTGTCCTCCCCTCATTGATCATTAAACTTAGCAAACCAAAGCGATATTTTACAAATATTTTTCTTAAATGATATGAAGTTATTATTGATAAGTATTTTACTGGCTGAAGTAAGGTTTTGAAGGTACTGTAATTTTCATATCGTTAACTTGAATCTAAAGTGGAATGCCAATCTTGACTGAACATATTTATTGCTCGAAGTCGAAACTCATCAATAAATCTGTTAACGTCCCCGATTGTTTCGCACAACCATATGAAACCAAAACCATGAGAAAATAATAAATTCCTAATATCGCTTGCCCAAGTATATTTTCCCAAATTATCAAGACATAAAAGCATGTTATTAGCTAATCTAGGTAGACGTTTTTCGTGAATAGTTAAAATCTTGAACCAAAACCTTAAACATCGTATTTGAGAATTAATGTACAATGGAAACCTGTCACATTCGCCATACCCCATGCAATGTATTAGGTGTCTGTGAGCTTACACCAAGGAACTTTATGCTATGTACGCAAAGTGTAAGGTTTGAGAATCAAATAAAAGCAATGTTTGCGCAATATACACCGTAGCAATCGTGGCTAATAATTTTAGATTTTAAGATGTCATATAATTTAGTCGATTTACGAAAATAAGACCCCAGAAAAATTAAATCGTGTTCTAATTAGGATGGTAGCTACAGAACCAGTTGAACTCTATATTTAGCCCATTCTCTCCCCACAGAGACATATCAAGTCATGTTGAAATGTTGATACAGCCTCTGTTCTATTACGCCGAAATTCGAGGGTTCTAGCATCACAATCCATTTGAATTTCTTTATCAAATGACAGCGCTTCTCGCATGGAAAGGGTGGTTCATATCACAATGCTTTTGCCATGATTCAGTAGCCACAACTATGATTTCAGAACAGCGTCACTGATTGCACAGCTAATTTTGATTGCCTCCAATCAGACATCTTCCATTCTATCCCACAAAGTTGGCGTAATAGAACATGCCATAACTTGATCTGCCACTTTGGGAAGAGAATGTCTTCAGCAAAAATATGCAAACGTGTGATTTTAAAATGAGCATATTTTCGGGGTACAATTTAAGTTTTTTGTTTGTCCACAGGTCATGTTTCTATGATTGGAGAAGAATTTGGAAAGGTCAATGGGTATGATATGCGCTTCATAAATTTTCTGAATGTTACACTTACCCTGAAAAGTACCATGAGTGTAGGAACAAAATCGAATGGCAGCTTATTAAGCCCTTGAAGCCGACATGGTTGTAAAAATTTTAATTGGCAAAAGACGCAAGAGTTACATGTACCAAAACTGTAGGCGATGTAGATTCTTTAATAATTGAAAGAGTAAGGAGAGAAATAAACAGTGATATTCAAAAACTGTCTGACAGTAACCACATAAGAAAAAAATAGAGCCATTGGCTCTGTAGCTCATCAGGCTTTACATTTGATTTTGCTTTAGGTTGTGGCCAATGTGGATCCCCCTTTAGTAGGGGCAACAGGGTCACAAAATCTACAATTATTAATCCCGACTAGTCAAGGAGTCTGTACACGAAGTTTCAGCTTTCTAGGCCTTATGCTTCTGGAGAAGAAGAGGAAAATAGGTTTTAAGGGCGGGGCCCCTGTGACCCTTATAAGGGGCCAAAGGGCCACTGAAGTTACAATTCATAATCCTCACTAGTCAAGGAGTCTGTCCACAAAGTTTCAGCTTTCTAGGCCTTATGCTTCTGGAGAAGAAGATGAAAATAAGTTTTTAGGGTGTGGTCCCTCTTGCCCTTATTAGGGGTCACAAGGCCACCAAAGCTACAATTTATAATCCCCATTAGTCAAGGAGTCTGTACACCATATTTCATTTTTCTAGGCCTTATGCTTCTTGAGAAGAAGATGAAAATAGGTTTTTAGGGTGTGGCCCCTGTGGCCCTTATTAGGGGTCACAGGGCCACCAAAGCTACAATTTAAAATCCTCACTAGTCAAGGAGTCTGTACACGAAGTTTCAGCTTTCTAGGCCTTATGCTTCTGGAGAAGAAGAGGAAAATAGGTTTTAAGGGCGGGACCCCTGTGACCCTTATAAGGGGCCAAAGGGCCACCAAAGTTACAATTCATAATCCTCACTAGTCAAGGAGTCTGTCCACAAAGTTTCAGCTTTCTAGGCCTTATGCTTCTGGAGAAGAAGATGAAAATAGGTTTTTAGGGTGTGGTCCCTCTGGCCCTTATTAGGGGTCACAAGGCCACCAAAGCTACAATTTATAATCCCCACTAGTCAAGGAGTCTGTACACCATATTTCATTTTTCTAGGCCTTATGCTTCTTGAGAAGGAGTTGAAAATAGGTTTTTAGGGTGTGGCCCCTGTGGCCCTTATTAGGGGTCACAGGGCCACCAAAGCTACAATTTAAAATCCTCACTAGTCAAGGAGTCTGTACACAAAGTTTTAGCTTTCTAGGCCTTATGCTTTTGGAGAAGAAGATGAAAATAGGTTTTTAGAGTGTGGCCCCTGTGGCCCTTATTAGGGGTCACAGGGCCACCAAAGCTACAATTTTTAATCCTCACTAGTCAAGGAGTCTGTACACAAAGTTTCAGCTTTCTAGGCCTTGTGGTTCTGGAGAAGAAGTCGAAATTCCACAAAGTTTACGGATGGACGGACGGACGGACGCCGGACACCATGCCATGCCATAAGCCCATCGGGCCTATAAGGCCAGATGAGCTAAAAATAAGAAAAAGCATTCAAACTCTCTATATTCTCTCAAAAAAGCTTCACAAGCAGCTCACTGTCAGTGTAAAATTTTATTCAGTAAGACATTTTGCTTACATGTGTAGTAAGAACAAAGGTTCCACAGCTTAGGTTTGGAGGATTTTTCCATGCCATCGTTTGGAGATCATGCAACTACAGGACCCGGATTGATTCAGGCACACGTTCCTCCTACAGACCCAGCACTACAGCAGAGTCTCGACAGACCCAGCACTACAGCAGGGCATTCTCTCCCCACAGAGGCATCTCAAGTCAAGAAATGTTAATACAGCTGTATCAACATTTCTTGACTTGATCTGCCTCTGTTTGGAGAGACTGGGTAATTTTTGGTAGGTGAACATAAGACTATTTTTGTCTCCGGGCAGAATGAGCTCCTAACGTGGAACCCTGTTAGAACAAGTATTTGTCACAAAGGTGACAATATCCCCCGCCTCAAAACGATGTTAACAACAAGAAGCGGGACGACAGGACCCGGATTGATTCAGGCACACGTTCCTCCTACACAGGCGTCCCCTACAGACCCAGCACTACAGCAGAGTCTCGACAGACCCAGCACTGCAGCAGGGCATTCTCTCCCCACAGAGGCATCTCAAGTCAAGAAATGTTAATACAGCTGTATCAACATTTCTTGACTTGATCTGCCTCTGTTTGGAGAGACTGGGTAATTTTTGGTAGGTGAACATAAGACTATTTTTGTCTCCGGGCAGAATGAGCTCCTAATGTGGAACCCTGTTAGAACAAGTATTTGTCACAAAGGTGACAATATCCCCCGCCTCAAAATGATGTTAACAACAAGAAGCGGGACGGACATACGGACGGACGTACAGAGCTGAATACTATGTCCCCCGTGAAGACTCAAGGTTAATGGGTTCATGAGATATGGCCCTAACAACATTTTCAAAACTGGTCAAAGTCTCGCTGTGACCTTGAAAATGAAGTAAAGGTCACCAAAAACTTTTCAGGTCTGCGTATTCCCCAGATGAAGACTGGTACCAAGTTTGAAGATTCTAGGTTGAGCGGTTCATTAGATATCGCTAACAAGAAGCGGGACGGACGGACGTACGGAGCTGAATACTATATCCCCCGCTTCGCGCTAAACGCGCGGCGGGGGATAAAAACAACTCGGGAGACAACATGCCATGAGAGAGAGCAGGAAAGGAAAGCTGCTTCCGGGTTCAGATTAAAGCTCGGAATGTAACCGTCAACCCTAGTGCAGAGATAAATGAGGGCGTCACATATGAATCCAAACTAAACTTGGCAACTGGTAAGACTGTTGTCCCTCTGGTTTAACATATGTGTATCATGATTTCATACTTTGTGTGATCTTGCTATATTAAGTCATATATAAACACTATGTCATATATTTTTGAGAAAAATATTCAATCAATACTGCATAATAAGTAATTAGCATTAAGTAAAATGGTCCTAAAGTCCATCTTATCATATCATTATTTTATACCATTTGTACACAAATTGATCAGCTTATTTTCATAGGCACACGAGAAAAGTTATATTCCACAAAACACCCCTCAACCTGGCAGAGAAGGTGGAAGAAATTGATCGAGCACACAAAGTCTTTTTTTATTTGGCATCCGCTGGGTTTGGTTTGTTTTGGGAATTTGAAAATAATATTGTTCCCTTTGAAACAATTGACATTAACCTTTATTTCTAAAAATTATAAAAAAAGTACTGAACAAAATCTGTTAACTTATTATTCATTAAAAAATTTACAAAGTACCTTTTCAAAACAAATGTTTTTGAAAAAAAGATTTTCGATTATTTCAAATCATTATTTTGTTTTTTACGAAAATGATGCCCAAATTACACAAATTGCTGCAGGTGATGGAACATGCAAATTCAGCTGCTTTGTTCTAACTATAAAACCTATTACCAGACAGGCAGAACAGGTTTTAGTTGGGAGGGCCAAACACTCTATAAACATCATCAGCGTATTAAGTCAATGGCAATCAGAGTGGCTTTACGTTCCTTCCTCCAGTTTTGTCAGAAAGTTGGACATGTATCTTCGTCGCTCATAATGCAAAAGTGTTTGATTCACGTCTGTTTGTGACAAGCGTTATCAATTAACCTATCGCCACCTGTCAATCAAAAATATTGTTCGACCAAAGGTCTATTTTACCTACTTACTACTGTGTACAACCTTCTTTCGACAAATTCTGTAGCCTCATGTCGTGTCAAAATAATACTATTATCAACAAATTAGCTAAATATATCTTTTTAGCCTTTAAGAAACGTGAATTATTTCTGAAAGGTATTCCACTCTAGAAATATCAAGCCAAGACAAACTTGTATTATATTTCAATTAATATGTCCAAATGGGCGCTTTGTTGTTGCCTTTAAACTGTTATAAATGCACTGTATAACGGGCCTGTGGCCTCTTTACGGAATAAACTCATTCATTCAATCAGAAAAAAACGTCCCTTCGCTCCGGAGAAAATTTTGAGCTGCCTTCTTCCTGTCCGTCATGACAACTCCAAGTCGTAACTGCGCGCCATTTCCTGGTTTGTTTTCTGGTACAGTCATGGTTAAGAGGTGTTGTTGGGGGACCTGCATCATTTAAAGACAGGAAAGTTATCACGTTGATCATGAAGGTTCACTGATATTGGTGCATAATTTAGAACACTTAATTGATCCTATTTCTAATTAAAAGTAAATCCATCATGTTATTGAAAAAGGAACATGTTCATAGATACCCAGACCCTCTTGCCTGCGCTTCAACATTACACGCTGAGACCTGCTCGTCCTCATCCAAAGGATCGCCAGTGCACACCCTCCAAACTGCCAAAAATGAAGTAGAAGATGTACCAGCCTCAGCAAGGTACTTCTTTACATACTTATTTCTTGTTCTTAAAAGCAGGTTAGTGTAGGTTTTGATAAATTATAATTTGTATATAATCTTGTGTAATCAAAGCATTGATCGTACATAAACAAATTCTTCACCCCTGTACAAATAAGGAAAGCAACAAAATATTAAAATGGCAGATTTTATTTATACACATGACCAATGTCAAAAAAGTCTTGCTGCTATATAAACTGATAATGATTTACAGAAGTTATCTTGATAAAGAAGACGTCCCTGTCCAGCCGATGCAACTGCAGATGAAGCCGATCAGTTACTGCCGGAAGAACTTGAAGATTAAGGTGATTAGACTTAGTACTCTTCTAAGAAATGTAAATACCGTAATCAACTTAGTAAGCGCCCTTTCCTAGTGCAACTTAAATTGAAAACAGATCAAACAGGTTTAATGTTACAGTCAATGATGAATGGCATTGGACGAAAGTGGCATTTGTCACATATCGGTAATGCACCCTCACCATATGAGAGTTCTCTACAAAGGGGGAATCACATTGCCACACTCTACAGCATAATTGATGATGAAGCCTGATGAGCTACAGAGCCAAATTGGATCTATTTTTGATGGTACTGAACTCAAGATTCAAAGACCCTCTTCTCTTGTACGACAAAGTCAACTGGATTCTGATTATAAATCATGCACCACTTTGAAAGGTTTGATTGGGGTTGTATTAAATTGGCTGATTTGTTATATATTTCAGACATTATTTATATTTCACGTTTCGTCCCACCAGGACTCATCAGTGCAGCTTTGTTTTCTATTTGAAAACGGCAGACGTGATAAATTTGACAGTCATATTTGTATTGAAAATGACATATTTAGCTCATCAGTTCTGAAAGACCCGATGGGCTTATGGCATGGCGTCTGTAAATTTGATGTGGAGACTCCTTGGCAAATGGGGATTCTAAATTGTAGATTTCGTGACCCCATGACGCCAAATGGGGTCACAGGGGTCAAAACCTTAAAATCCAATTTTTATCTTCTACTCCATTTCCAAAAGCTCGAGAGAGCTGAAAAGCTGTGTGTAGACACCTTGGCCAATGAAGATTCTAAATTGTAGGTTTGGTTACCCCATGACCCCAAATGGGGTCAAAACCTTAACCTATTTCCCTTGAAAGTCTGATGAGCTACAGAGCCCATGGCTCTAGTTTTATTAAAACATAATTATTATGTCATAATAAATTTATTAAAGGGGTCACTTGACCTTATCTGAAATTGCAATAGGCCTAGATTATCTATTTCATCAAGTGGTTTCAAGTGTCGTATTCATCAACATTTTTGGATTTTAATTATGTTCCACATTTCTTATTGGTAAAATACTTGAAATTATATGAATTTAAATACTTTATATCACGACTTACTATTAATTGACACATCTCAATTAATTATAAGATTTATGTACATGTATACGTTATCGATGACAAATATAGAATCTACTTGCCAATCCTCTACATCGTTTATTCAAGAAAATAATGTTGATGTCAATTTTGTGCATACATACCCAGCTTTGCATTAGCAGAGCAGATGGCATCTTAATTTTGTGTGGAGATTCAGATTTTCGTTGATGGAAAAAGAAGAATTTTGATTTAGAGTTCAATGGAACTTAATCGAATGAAGGTAGGATCCTCTACAAAATGCCACGTCACGCTGTTTTTGACGCAGGGTACAATTTATGGCAAATAATTTGGCGATATATCGTCAGGAACATCGCGAAATCCCAAGGTCGTGTTGCTGTCACTCGCCATTTGTTTGACGGACCGGGCAGGGGGTTAGCTCCCTTGATTTCAGGGGGCGTGGTTAACTCTCGTCTGGCGATAAGTTAATTGCAATATGCTGGATGATTTTAGTGTTTGCAACTTGGGGTTTGACATACTGCCATTGCTTAAGAAGCAATTCCTGACAGAAACCCCAACAAACAGCATGACCTTTACCAAGATCCTGTCGGTGATGACCTATGATGCACCTGATGCTTCGGCTTATGTCCTTGCTTTCAAGGAATTTTTTCATTCCATCATGCAGTTTGTCAATAAGCATAAATTCACTTTTCAACATGTTTGTTGCACAGTTAATGACTCTTGTAAAAATCTAACTTTATAACCATTATTACTGTGGTAATTATTAAAATTCTTTGGGAAAATACAGGCAGTGGATTGCAATTTCAACACATACATTTTCCCGTTAATCCTGAGGGAAATGATGGGTTTGAAGCTTTTTCTTAAACATTGTGAAGGGAAACCAAGAATAACAAAATCAACGCAAACTATCATATCTTTCAACTGTCATCAAAAACTAAATTCATTATATATTATAGATTTAAAAAAATAGAGCCATTGGCTCTGTAGCTCATCAGGCTTCATCATCAATTATGCTGTAGAGTGTGGCCAATGTGATTCCCCCTTTGTAGAGGCCACAGGGTCACCAATCTTAAAATTAAGTATATAGGCGACAAGTTTCAGTTTTCTAGACCTTATACTTCAGGAGAAGAAGATGAAAATAGATTTGAAGGAAGTTCCTGTTGCCTTTATTAGGGGCAACAGGGTCACCAAAGCTACAATTCATCATCCTCACTAGTCAAGGAGTCTGTACACAAAGTTTAAGCTTTCTAGGCCTTATGCTTCTGGAGAAGAAGATGAAAATAGGTTTTTAGGGTGTGGCCCCTGTGGCCTTTATAAGGGGTCACAGGGCCACCAAAGCTACAATTTATAATCTTCACTGGTCAAGGAGTCTGTACACAAAGTTTCAGCTTTCTAGGCCTTAAGGTTCTGGAGAAGAAGATGAAAATAGGCTTTTAGGGCGTGGCCCCTGTGGCCCTTATTAGGGGTCACAGGGCTACTAAAGCTACAATTTATAATCCTCACTAGCCAAGGAGTCATGATGAAAATAGGTTTTTAGGGCGTGGATCCTGTGGCCCTTATTAGGGGTCACATGGCCACCAAAGCTACAATTTATAATCCTCACTAGCCAAGGAGTCTGTACATAAAGTTTCAACTTTCTAGGCCTTATGGTTCTGGAGAAGAAGTCGAAATTCCACAAAGTTTACGGACGGACGGACGGACGGACGCCGGACGCCATGCCATAAGCCCATCGGGCCTTACAGGCCAGATGAGCTAAAAATATTAGGTATGTACATGTACATCTTATGTTATATGTTACCTTATGTGATAGTTAAATTTCATTAATTAAAATAAGATTTTTTAGCCCACCAAGCCCAAGATATTTGATTTCCCTTGTGTTTACTTTTCAAATTTTCAACTTCCTGAAATCCAATGATTTTGTAGACAATTATAGAAATTAATTAAAATAATTTAATAGAATATAATTTACGTTCTGAACTTCATTGATGAGTTGATGTTTTCAGCCTCAAAAGAGATATTTGTTAAGAACTGACAAACATGATACTTATTTTATTTTGAAATTCTTCTTCTGAGTTTTTAGTGATGAATTTAGCAACGCAAGTTTTTCCACTACACAATCGATGGTTATTTTAGGTTTTCGAAGTTACCATAAAGTAATTTTAAGCCCACAAAATGTCGATCCGTTGTGGCCCGAAATCTGATTATGATTACATCACATATCAAATTGGAAACAAAAACGAACATGCATTTAAGGATAAGGTTATCCGTTTTGTACCAAATATTTGTTTAACAGTATTTTTTATCAGTAACACGAGCTTGACATGATCGAGCTGTCCGGTCGTGTAACATGCACACAATGCCGATGCGATAAAAAATGCTATGAATTTTGACGCGCATCAATTTTCAACAATATTTGGCACCCAGCGTTCACGCACTTTGTTCCCAGAGACCCAGGTGCTCCTCACCTTTCGCTTTTTAAGCAAGGGTGGTTTCCTTCTGGAAATGGGAGATTTGCATGGAGTGTCTTGTGCAAGTGTGTGGAGAGCTTTTCATAGGACGATCGACTTGCACAAGGCGTCACCTCCCGGCCACCATTGACCAAGCAAAGCTTCACAGGAACTTATTACAGAGAGTTATAGGAGCGATAGACGGAACATTAATTCATATCAAGAGACCATCGAAGGATGAAGAGGCCGCGTACGTTTGTCGCAAGGGATACCATGCGATAAACGTACAGACAGTGTGCGATGCTAAGCTGACGTTCCCAACTTGACAAATCAGTAAAACAAACTTGTTTAATAATTCCCGAAAGAGAAACAATCGTCCATACAAATAGGCAACATCAGTGGCTCAGTTGGAAATTGTCAAATATCATCGATCCAAAATTTACTCAAGGGAGATAAACTGAAAGTATGCTCTTCTGCATGCTTATTTTCACTGATTAATTTGTAGCTCATCTGGCCTGGCATGGTGTCCGGCGCCGTCCGTAACTTTGTGGAACTTCGACTTCTTCTCAGGAACCATAAGGCCTAGAGAGCTGAAACTTGGTGTACAGACTCCTTGACTAGTGGGGATTATAAATTGTAGCTATGGGGGCCCTGTGATCCCTAATAAAGGCCACAGGGACCACGCCCGTAAATCCTATTTTCATCTTCTTCTCCAGAACAATAAGTTGGCATAATCAGTCATTTTTTTTTATAATCAACCAAAATTGCCCAAATTGTATAGAACAAAGTTTAAATAATAACATGCAATTTCAATTTTCAAAATAAACATTTTCGATAAAAAGATTTGATTTCTAAGACACCCCCATTCTCTCCTCACAGAGTTGATTTAGCCTCTGTTCTATTTCGCAGACTTTGTGGGATAGAATGGGAGATGCCTGATTGGAGGCAATCAAATTTATATGTGCAATCAGCGACGCTGTTCTTAAATCATCGTTTTGGCTACTGAATCAAGGCAAAAGCTTTGTGATATGAACCACCCTTTCCATGCGAGAAGCGTTGTCATTTGTCAAATGGATTGTGATTGCGGGTTTTTTCCGCCAGGGGAAACTGCCGGAACCCACGAGAACAGAGGCTACATCAACATGATTTGATCTGCCTCTGTGGGGAGAGAATGAAGACACCCACCCTCGAAAATAAATAAATTAACTATATTTTTCATCGATTTTTTTTGTTAGGGTTTTTATCATTCTCTCCCCACAGAGGTAGATAAACTCATGTTGATTTAGCCTCTGTTATATTACGCAGAGTTTGTGAGATATATTGGAAGATGCATGATTGGAGGCAATCAAAGTTAGTTGTGCAATTAGCGAAGCTGTTCTAAGTCATCGTTTTGCCTTATGTCAAGGCAAAATCATTGTGATATGAACCACCCTTTCCATGCGAGAAGCGTTGTCATTTGATAAAGAAATTCAAATGGATTGTGATGCGTGTTTTTCCGCCAGGGGAAACTGCCGGAACCCACGGATTTAGGCGTAATAGAACAGAGGCTAAATCAACATGACATGATCTGCATCTGTGGGGAGAGGCTGGGCTAGTGAAGTGTTAGAAATAATTTTAACCCATGCAGGTCCCTTAAATAGCCTAGCTTTTATCTTAATAATGAACGACATTTCCTCAATTGTCTTTTTAAGAAAGGTTCATTTCCAGGCAGAATGCTTAAATTACCTGTTTACCTGTTGTTTGCTCTACTGGCTGCTCTATGGGCACCGCTGCCTCCTCAACTGTCTCATTCTCTGCTTTTATGACTTGAGATTCTGAAATAATTTGGGAACAAATTTTTCTTCATGAATGGATTGAATATCAATATTGATACCTTTGTTGACTCAATTGTAGCGTTTATATAGTACCGTTAAACTCTTCTTTTCATAGGCATTAGAGTGATTATCTACATAAAAGTGTTTATTTCAAGTAAATATTTGTTAATATATATATTATCATTAGTCTACCCTTGTATATATATTACATCAAAATTTACCTCCACATAGTCCAGTGTCAACACCGGCCTCAATGCCAACTATCTTATCTGGCAGTCTCGTATGGTGGATACTACCTGAAACAATAGAAACTTGTATTATTTAAATTGGTTCTTGATATATTTCTATCAATATCTTTAATTACACATGACCAATTCAAATTTTATTAAATAACTGTTCTGTAAATGTCTATCATTGTACATATTTATTCCATTAACTTTGTACAAACAAAATTTTCATTTAAAAGGTATCAATTCATTAGTAGTAGTGTCTTCAATATCTTTTGTATTTATTATATTGTAAATTTGTAGTTGTAAATCTAAAAGCTATTGCATGTTATTATCAATATTTAATTGTTTACCTGTAGTCTTGCCATTTTTTTCCTAAATTCATCGGGTGTTCTATTGGATGCACAGAATGCATTTATTCATCATAATTCCAAATTTATTATATTTTTAGAGTTTTGAAAATAGATCCAACAAATACAATTTTAAAAGTAAATTATAATAAGATTGTTTTACTTTGATGACGCCTGCTGATTTGTTTAATTTATTGGATTGTTTTCATCATGGGGAAAAATAATCAATGAACTTGCAGATCCCATAAATAGATATTTTCAAATTTATTGTAACCAACACAAGAAAAAGTATTGGGCCTGGCTGAATATTATTCATTTTTATTTTAGTGTGAAAATCAGAGGTAAATGAATAACTTACCGATCTGTTAAAGCTCTCCACACCTTCTTTTTCTTGATGCGTTACTGTCGATGAGAATGACGAGAATAGCAACTCTCCGTGCACTTTGATCTCGTCCTTTAGGATGTCCAGCTCCTGTACGGAGAAATTGCTCTTCCTACACCTTGTTTGTTGTCTTAGAGGCCATTATCGGACGCTTCAATCCGTTGTTGTTTCTTACTCAAAAGGGTTTGCCGACGCTGTTTCTCGCCAAGACTCTGAAGAAAATCGTTGATGTCCACCAGAGTCTCGCACTTCACTATTTCTGCATCGGCATGTTCATCATTGGTTACTACAGGGCCGAGGCCCTTCTCTCTGAAGCGATTTCACTATCTGCTTGATCTCAAGAAGATAGGTGAATACTTTTCTTTGAAATCCTGAAAAACACATTTCAAGTGAATGTGATATACAAACGCAATGCATCAAAACTACATCTACATAAGATCATGTAATGTTTTGTCTCTTTATTTATCAATATAAAAGACGACGTAGACATTTGATTTATTCGGAAAAAATATAACATGAAAGCAAAACAGGTAGAACAAACTTAAGAGGCGCGACTGTATGATAAAGACAAGTTACAAGGCCAATTCACAATTATTATGTCTATAATAAGAATTTGGAATACATATCAATATACCCAAAAGCGATGGGTATAATATATCCACATAAAAATGCAGGTAAAAATTTACATATACTATGTGTATTTACATATAATACTATGTATAATACCATTTTCGAGATCATATAGCAAATTGTACGTTTAGGATTTTACAGTGTGGTAATTTTGGTCCTTGTTTACTACAAAATAAAAGTGCCATACAAGATTTCTGTAAACATCTTACTCTCTTCGTCCATGGGGAATCTTCCGGATGTCATAGTCTGAGACTCTGATCTACCATTGGACTGTCGCGCACTCCCCTCAGATCGGGATTGGGAATCTATCAAAATACAACATGTCATTAGATCCACTTTATGTTTTGTCTTTTACATATTCAAGGCACTTTTCATGATTTAAAATTTAAACAAAGATAACTGCCCAAAATGGCGCCATACATCCGATCCAAATGAGTAAAAATAACAAAAAAACGCCAATTCTCATGTCATACTCAGAACTAAAAGATGTCACTGATGGCAGTAATTCGTATCTTGCATAGGGCCTTTTGTTTGGCAATGTGATATTGAAAATAAGGAAAATTTAATCATTAAAAAAGTTGAACTTACTCCATTCGGAAGAAACTGGCTCTGAGCTGGGCCTTCTGGTTTGTTTGCAGGCTCCAGCGCTTTTCCTAGTTGTGTCTGTAAATAACAATGTTTTTTTCTTAAGATTCATTAAACAGTATAATTGTCTTTCCATTATCATTGAAACTAATTGATTAAACTATGAGTAATTGTAGACAATAAGGGATTGGGAGAGGTATTTTCGATTGTGTGGCGTTTACAGGGTTTTAGGCAATTTTCTTAATTTCAAATGGGCCATTGCTCACTATATTAATAGTAAACATCAACATTTTAGTGGACCATTTTCCCCCTTCCTACAGCCGCCTACAGATCCAAAATGTTTTATACAATGTAACTACATACAAATATGAAAATAAGAGACATGTTATACTGGATTGTTAACGAGTAACTCTTAACTTGAAACTGAACGCGCAGTCGGGTGTGTCAATGCGAAGGTGAAGCGGCCTCGAATTTATAGGACATTCAATCCATAATTGATCACATGATTTTTCAGAAATCTAGTATTCATCAATTTCAGGTAGAATGGATGTTAAACCTTGTTTCAACGAGGCTAAACAGTGATGCAACCTAGAAATATGAATTGAATCATTCGTACCCCTTTATGTTATATGAAGGGGGTAGGTTTTCAATTAAAGGACACGTGAAATAATGCCGTATAATAGGTCTCATATGACAGTTGGCCTAGTAAGCTGAAACTTTGTGTACAGACCTGTGCTAGTGAGAATTATAAATTGTAGCTTTGGTGGCCCTGTGACCCTAATAAGGGTCACACCCTGAACACCTATTTCCATCTTTTTCTCCGTAACCATAAGGCCTAGAAAGCTGAAATTTTCTGTAATAGACTTCTTGGTTAGTGAGATTATGATTTATAGCTTTTGTGGCCCTGTGGCACCTAATAAGGACCACAAGGGCCACGCCTTAAAAAACTATTTTCATCTTCTTCTCCAGAACCATACGGCCTAGAAAGCTGATTAATAATTGTAGATTTTGTGACCCTGTGGCCCCAGGGGGAACCACATTGGCCACACACTAAAGCAAAATCAATTGTAAAGCCTGATGAGCTACAGAGCCAATGGCTCTATTTTTCAGAACTTGCAACACATTACCTCGGAAAAACATAAGTTTCTTGCATTGATGGTATTTTCTAAATATTGTTTTAGTCAAATATATGTCTTTTCTTGAGTAATGGCAAGTTTATCACATCGAGTGAGGTAAATTGTTTTATTATCACTGAGACAGAATCCATGTGTTACATTTATGAGTCACTTCTGTTTTATATCGTGAGCCTAGTTAATCATACCATGATCATGAAATCAATAGTTGATGACTTTTATTTGTCATGTTTCATTTGACATAAAAAAAACTATTTTGCAAAGACATTCTTGTATATTCTTCTCAAAAATGTCGAACAATTAACTGGTTTCTACATGGACTTGGAACACAATAGTCGGGCCTTGTTACAAAAGACGTCCACCAACTTCCGTCCATTGTTCTGATATGATCTTGATATCTGATCTACATCAAATGTCAATCATCAAACACTACTCTACCTACTCAGCTGCGGTTAGCTAAAAGCTGCTGTTTTCAGAATATCTCAATGACAGTTATATTGATCTGTTTCCACGTTGAAGTTTTATTTGCTGTTTAAGAACAAAAAAACATTTTTCAACCTGTTAGTCAGTCAAACCTGGTCTTGGCCATTTCTGAGCAGTGACCCCTTTTAGCTAGTTTAACATTCAGACAAAGGAAACTTCTATGATGAATTACTGTAAATGACAAATCAGTAGAATTCTCGCCAAGTTCTTGTGTGACCTCCATTATCATTGATATTTCAATGTCTAAATTGTTGAGCATCTTCGTTCGCCATCGAGGTTCTTTTGTCATTTGCTATCTGGTCTGCAGCTGGCGGTAGATATCTCAGTTACTGATCTAAGGATTTTAAAGATACGTTATCAGAGTTCAATATTTTAAAAGTAATTTTAGTGTTTTTTATTTTATTTTTCTCCGAAAAAAGTATTTGTAGCTGTTGAACACAATCACGGTAGTTGAGACATCCACGGATGATGATTACCTCACCGAAAGCGGGTTCGTTAAATGCTATGCCCTTTTTACGGGGGGTACTGAGCTCTTGGCGTCAAAATAAGTATGTTGTTGATAAAACAAATTAAATGTGATATCAAAATTTCGACGAAAGATTTTCCACAGAGTAATGTATTTATATTCTTAATAGCTAAATTTAATCCCGAACTGCATGCAAGAATGATAATGTATCTTTAAGGATATAGATGTTTTTCTCTGAAGTTACCATTTAAAAGAAATGCGATGCAAGGATATCCAAGTACTCCGTGAATATAATGCATTATTATGGTTGCCACTTGAAATGCGAGCTGCGTTGAGCTTTAGACGAAGAAACATTTGTAAAGTAACTTAAGCAATTTCCTTCGATGAATGTAGAAAATAGTGTAAGGTCTCTTTGATAGTACATCAAACAATTCGATACATGAAACATTTTTCATTTTCCTGATATATGTTTATACATACAGACCTTTTTAAGTGCTCACAACAAGACGTTGCTAGATCATTTTATTTGTCCGTTGTCAATGTCTATGAAAAACAATGCCTAAGAGAACAATAGTTAGATTGTAGCATTTTCGCTGATTAAAATGGTGCAAATGGGTTCGGATGTAATACATAATCAATTTTGGGTTGTATGCTTGAGATAGTAAGTTCACAAAACAACCTTAGCTTTAAGATAAGACTGGATCATGAAACTGTCTAAACACAATCTGAGCTAAGACTAAGTCAGTTACCATAGCAATAACAGAACGATGTAATCATTTCCTGTAACTCTTCAGTAATCAAGTCTAATATTTACAAACAAGCACCTTGCCAAACAAAACCATTCACGTCAAATTGTCGATTAAAAAATTGTCGCTATCAATTTTATAAGTTTTACGGTAGTTGGAACTCTTCTGTTAACGGAAATGAAATTGTCGCTTTGTTTGTCAACAGGGCACGCGCTCGCGGCTGTCGAAAAGATAAGGAGAGCTAACTGGTCCCGTGAAGAGGAGGTGATCCTTTTTGAAGAGGTCAACAAGAGGGAGAGCCTCCTCTTCGGTAGACTCGACGGGTGGAGCGTACCAACAAGAGGAAGATAAACGCCTGGGAGGCAATTTCTTCGGCCGTAAACTCGTAAGTATGCAGAACAAAACCATGTCCCTTGAAACCACGAATAGTCAGTGATGATTTGTTACTGGTAATAAGGCATCGACTTGAAATTTGTATACAACCTTTATATCACCAAGATTGAATAATATGAATAATTGCATGAAAAATACAGAGTTAGATTAAAACAAATTTTTAAGCCGTGTTTTAAATTCTTGTAATTATTCAATCTAAATAAATTTAGATCAACAGGTTTTATATTTGGTCATACATGTTGATCCAAGATTGGCCCGTAAGGCGGGTCATCCCGGTGACCTCTGAAATCAACCGCTCGGCCATTCAAAAAAAAGATGCCCTAGCTCGCTGGAAGTTAAAACAACTCAGCAGCACATCTTTTGAAATGGATGATGTTTGGAGCGGAGTAGAGCGATGAATTATCCGATTGCTTGGATGTATTAATAGATTATATTTTTTCTTTTTAAAATGATTTAGCGTATTTGCTAGTTGTCAATGACAAATGATTGCAAATCGCACAGATACTAACGTGGCGAATAATAATCATGAAGTTAGAGCATGATAAATGTCCATATTTTCGAAAATCCTCATTCAAGGGGAGGTAACTCCTTTTGATCCATCCTCGATTATCCAGCGCTTTCGTTCCGATAAATCTACACTAGTACTACAAGCCCTGGAAAACTTTATGAGGTTTTACCTCGAACCAAATTTTTTCCCTTTGCAATGACTCAGCAAAACGCTTACTTGATTAGTCGAGTTGTTTACAAGTAGTGTCTGCGTTTCGTCTGATTGGATAAACTTGGATGCAAAGGGTGGTCTTTGGTTTGAGGTAAAACCTTGTAAAGTTTTCCAGGGCTTGTAGTGTAGATTTATCGGAACGAAAGCGCTGGATTATCGAGGATGCTTTTGATCAAACTCGTTTGTACTAATTCCTTTCATTTCCATCCAAATAATTAAAACAATATTGATTTTTTGTCAATCATAAAACTAAATATATTTCATACAACCAAAATAAAATCAACCTACCGATATTTTTCTTATCAGTATCAAAAAATAAGATTATTTTTTCTCAAGGCACACTATTATTGAGTACAGCCATAAGCTATTACATGTTTCTTCCGTTCACACCTTGAATGAGCGACTATGAACTGTTTGTGACGTCGAATTTGATTGATCAAATCGCGAATTCCTTGTTTGCATACGAAAGGTCACCGGGACGACCTCTCACGCTGGTCAATCTTAGATCAACAGTATGAAAAAATAAAAAATCTGTTGGTCTAAATTTATTGAGATTGGTAATTATTGTACATATTTTACCATTTTCAAAGTTTTCGGACAGCTTGCTCTCCCTGAATATCCTCGAGTCATGGCATGATCCAGGCCAGTTGGCAACGCAGTTAGCGATCAGAAAGTTGGGATCACATGTCATCTGAAATCATAAAACGGTTATATTTTCCCTCTTCTCTGTACTTAGTATTTATTAAAAGATTTTTTATTTTTGGTTCCCAAGGGTTACACAGCCAATGAGAAGTATATTATACATGAAATATTTCAAATTTTACAATAACTGATATGAACTGAAAAGGCTACCATATATCAATGTGAACAATTCTTTTTTGGTATATAACTCTTTGCAAAAATCTATATTGAAAATCAAGAAGTTTTACATATTTCAAGCCATGTCTGTATGAATTGAAAATGTTATTCCAGTCATAGTCATGCTTTTGTACTTTTGATTAAAGATTTTAATCAGTTGGGCAATATATGAAGTAAATAATTATGATCTAAAACTGTACCTCTAATCTAATCTTATATTTATATTGTAATTTATCAAAGGGCATAAAACCATGTTCATCGCATAAGTATTTTACGGTCAATAGGCCCATTTTGGCCCAATTTTTGATAATATAATAGGGATTTTTATTATCATGGTTTTGCCATAGTGGTTCTGCAAGAAAATCCACCACTGGACTCATTACCTTATCGTGGTGTGGTGGTTTGTGTGCTTCGACGACCCCGAGAGCTATGCCAGCTGGAGCTTACATGCTCCTGGTAGGGTCACCCAAGCTGGACAGGTCGACGGGTAGAAGCCAGACCAAATTTGAGTCCTTCTAAAACCTGCTTCCTATCTCTTACTATGCCTTTCTTTCCGTCTTTTCCCTCAACCTGTCGATCCCTTTCTTCCTGATCTGTCTACTCTCTGAATATATACTGTCCCGGGCAGGTTTGTTGATGCATGATTCTTTGACGTGGGTCCGAAACTTTTGTGTCACAGTAAAGGCAATGTTCAAGGTTAAAATGCCACCCTGGCACACTGCCCATGCACTGGTGGCACAAAATGGCTGTCAGTTTTAGATGTGTGTGAAGGGGTGTCTTCGGTTAGTTCCTCACGACATCAAAAAGAAGATCCGGGTCGATTCCATCCTTCTCATCTGACATGGGTGAATCTTGGGTGTCATCTGACATGGGTGAATCTGGCGTGTCAGGCATGTTTCGATTCAGGCGGCGGTGTCTCCAGGATTGATGAAAACAGAGAGTTCTGGTCATGTGTCGAGATGAGGGTGTCCGGATATGTTGATGCAATGCTTGACGTGTCCGGTATTGAAGAAAGCCCGGTATTGAAGAAAGCCTGTACTGTTCTTCCACCCAAGACAACCAAGCATCAATGTCTTTGAAGAGTTCTTCTTGATGTGTCAAGGGCGGCGGGATGTCGTCATCCAAGACTTCATCACATCTAAGGCTTTCGCCGTCGTCTGTACTGCTGTCGATAACAATGATTTCTTCTGCTCTGATCATGATGATACTGATGAGTGATGAGAGCTTGTCAAGTCTGGTATTTATAGGGGAGCAGTGGATCCAAATCAGAGGTTTGTGATTAAGGACTCTGAATGTTGATTGGTTCCTTTTTGTTCACTCTACATACCGATTGGTCAAAAAAAGGGAGATGTCGATTGGCTTCATTTTTTTTCACTCTGCAGGTTGATTGGTTAAAAAAGAAGGATGCTGATTGGTGGGATTTGGATGCACTTTTTTGTTTTGAGTGATTTAATCCTATTAAAGACTATTTTTTTCAAGAGAAAAAATTGAAAAGAGATCATTTCACATATTTATCTGTTGTATTTAATAAAAAAACAATCTTTTATCAAGATTGAACATTTATAAGTACAAAATAAAGTTTGGGCGGGGAAAAAAAATTTTGGCGGGAAAAAATGTTTGGCGGGAAAAAATGTTTGGCGGGAAAAAAAGAGTATAAAAGGAGCTGATCAACCTAGCACAGTTGTAGTCATCTGAATCTAGTCATAGTGACAGATGGATGGATCCATTCCTGCTTGGCTTTGTAAAGAGTGTTGTGGGTATATCCCTGTTTATGCTGGTGGAACCAATACTTATGATGTCCAAAGAACAAACTTGATCACAGACTCTGTAAAATGAGGTAGGACAGGGGGGTGGCCTATCAATCGCCTAAGGGGCAAAAGTTTTGCTATGTGACTAGTTTCGTCCGCTGTGTTGGGACTCGTCAGACTGAAGTAGCAAGGGATTTGTCTCTCCTTATATACTCTTTTAGGTGGGTCACGTGACCGGGTAGGTTCCGCCGCCGGCGGGGCGGGTGAACTTCCGGTAGCGACTATTGATATTGGAATAGTGGCGCCGCCGGCGGTAAGGTAGAAGACTTCCGGTTCGAGTGTTGTGCCGGCGGCGGCGGTAGAACCGGAAGTGGTGAATTTCGCTTCTAATATGGGGGGTTCGACCATTTTTCCGAGTTGAAAAAGTAGAGATTAATTAGTGTTTATAATTTAGAACACTACGGGACCCGTTATAAATAGGTATTGTGTTAATAAAAATTGTGAACGTTTTGTTCATGTGTTGTAGGTGATGGCAGTAGACCATTATGGCAGAATAAAGAGATCTTGATCCGGCCTGGAGGAAGAAACTTTGTTTTGTTTTTCTTTTATAAACGATAGAATTTCGGTTATATTAGAGTCTCATTAGGATAAGAGAGACTAGTGATTTTCTAGTTTTTTAGAAAAGACTGTGAGATTAGGTTTGTGCCATAAATATCTTTAAAAAAGATTATTTAAAGAGATAGATAAAATAAACCCGTTGTCTCATGAGAGGCGACGGGCTCGGGGACCCCCTGACTCTCCCGTGTCTAACACAAAAAATTGTGAGTGTAAAAGAGTATATATTTATTAAAGGATAATAAAAATAAGGCTGATTTAGACATAAATGAACATGGGATTCATGTTAAAAAGAGATGAAAGTTGGAGACAAAAAGTAATAAAAGAGAGTATAACCTGAGGGGGTTATACTGTATAATCACAAAATTGGTAGGTCTAGCGTGAGCCGAATTGCGTCAGCTAGGATATTGTTACTATTCTCAATGTTGGTATGTGTTGGCCCATATTCCGGGATTGGGATATTTCTTGGTACATTAAATTTATCAAAGCTGGGGAGGACCTCCCAAGCCTCGGTAACGATTAAACTGGGGTCTATGTCGCAGTCCCAGTTGCTGAAGGGGGGCATGGGGACCTGTCCATAGTTAAGGATGTATGGACAGCGTCCGTGTCCGTTGGTGGGGAGTGACAGTGGAGTCGTCACTGGACTAGGCACTGTCGGCATCGGCACTTCCGATGCGGATGAGGTTGACGGATGGGCTGTAGGTGGCTCCGGCCTAGATGGTGCCGAGGACGTTGACGGCGTATTAGGGAATGATGGAGTGGTATCAAAGACAGGCTGATGAATAGGTTGGCCTTGTGGATGAGGAGCTCCAGAGGTGGCCTCCCGACTCGACATGGTCACGAAAATTGGGCCCTTGGGGGTGTCCCAAGCCTTGAAACGTGGGGTGGGCTCGTTAGAGGTGATGTGGCCATTAATGTTTTTTAGTGACACATTATGCCTTAGCATAATATGTCGCCTGGCGTCGTCCTTCCTTTTGTAGACTTTAGGGCATAAAGTGCACGTGAATTGAGAGGCGTTGTGGTGTGTTTCCACATGCCTTTTCATGGTGTCACGTCGTGTAAAGGATGCGTCACAGGACGGACAGTGGAAATTTTTATCCATGTTGAGAAAGTGATTATGACGTCATAGACAGAGTTGTGTATGACGTCATTGAATTGTGTGAGTGTAGACGTAGGTCACAAAAGTGAATTACGTAGTGACTACCAAAATGTGAAGGGGCCCTGATAATGTCCACTAGATCGCGGTAAAACAATCAGAGTAGAAAAAGATAAGGTAGACAGGGTGGAGAGTTTTAACCCACGATCTTATCATTAAGGCCCTGCGGCTGGAACGTTTGGAGCTCAAAAATCCACCTAAGAGACAAACCCGTGTCTCTACACTTCAATCTCCCTAACCACTCCAAGAGCGATCTCAGATACAAAGTCATTGCTCAACTCAAACAAAATCCTGACTTAGAGAGAACCACCAAGTCTAGGAGATCCCTAGAACTTAGGTGGATTTTTGAGCTCCAAACGTTCCAGCCGCAGGGCCTTAATGATAAGATCGTGGGTTAAAACTCTCCACCCTGTCTACCTTATCTGTAAAATGAGGATGTGTGATTTAAGTTGTTTGTAAATAAATTATCAAAGTTGATTGGTATTATTATTATTAAATTAAAAAACCACTGCATATTATTTTATCGGTTTCATTGTACCTTATACAGCAAATTGGAAGGTACATAAAATGTTATACACATGTTTGAATCCTTTATATCTTAAAATCAGTAATATTAAATAAGTGTAGTACATAAATAAACTTGACACAAATAATTTTCTCAAATTCTATGTACTATATGTTGCCGCTTCTTTGATAATCAAGATCAACACACAACTAAAGATATAAAAATGTGGTGATTATTGTCAAAAACTTGACAACTGCGATGTCAAATGATATCAAAATCAGTGGCAATGAGTGTGAAGCTGAGAAAATTCATTAAAACTAATACTTGCAATTACCTACTTATCAAAGGAGGGTTCAAGATCAAGTAGCTGGATGTAGGTAGAGTCCATGGACAGATCCCCAATCCCATTCAGCACAGCACTCTCCCTCCCGATACAGTCTACCACAGCATCAGTCACAGGGCTGACCGGGTTAGGGGGAGGTCCTCCTCCTAAATAAAGTTGACAAAATATTGTTAATACAATCCTCAACAAATTAGGTTTATAAATGACACACTTTGTTATCGAGAAACACTTAAAAATGATTCATTTAAACAAGTTATCCAATATAAAATTTTAGCAATTTAAATGAATATTTCTGATGAACATAAAACTTTATGATTTTAGGGCTGTGCAATATCATCACAATACCAAAATATTGCAATACAGATTGTGCGATACAATTATTGTATTTTCATATTCATTAAGCAATATATTGCAATATTATCAAACCAATTAATATATATCAAGTCAAATGTATTCAAATACATTGTTTTTAGGCACAGTTACATGCTAAAATTGTAATTAAATTTCTTGTATTTAAATACATGCCATCAACAATTATTTGAAATCTATTTTTCAAATGGTCTGAAATGCATTATATCAAATTTACAATGTTTAAAATTGCTTAAAAAATATATACGTTGATTGTAGAGTTCATGCAACATGTTGCAATATTATTGCAATAAATAGGCTGTACATTGCAATATATTGCAATACAATATTTGGTTTAAACATATTTTATTGACAATAAGTCAAATGGATGGGGCAAAAGTGAAAACACTTACTGGGCCCTCTCCAATACAAAATTGATTGATATACATATGTTATAAAGATTTAAAAAATTTCAGGTATTAACACAGGTTTTACAATTAAGGTTTGTGCAATTATGTACAGTGCAGCTTTGTAAAATATAATTGATTACAATATCAATGATGATACTATTTACATAACAGTAATACAATATTTGTTGTAATAGTCAGCCCTTATAATTTGAATTGGATTATTTTTGAAAATTACATTATCAATTACATCAAACAAAGACAAACATGTACCAGTTGCAGTAGATGCAGCCTTGAAGTTGCTGTAGCTTTTCTTGCCAGCACTTTTTAAATTTTTCCAGTTTTTTTGCCACCTCCTCCCTGCTCCGGTTTTGGTGGCAAGACGCATTGCGGGTGTCTGTAATTTTCTGGAACAGAAGAAATTGTATAATTACATAACCTTCTTAGATTCAGAAGCCATGGTTGTATTAAGACAATTTAAAAGGACAATTAAAAATTATTTCTATATTTTTTGGACATAGGTAGATGAATATTTGACTATGAGATGTATTAACAGAAATAATGATCCTAGTATTGGAGTAATTTCAATCTAGATACGATATTATTCAATGTAAATTAATAGTCATCAAAGTGAAATCATCAATTACAATGTTTTTGTAAATGCTTCACAGAAACCGGAAAGCTACGAAGTTTACTTTACAAGTCGACTAGACAATCTAATTTCATATGTTGCTAATCGTTTTCATTTGATTGGTAAAAGATTAAAATGTTACTAATATAATCATTTCATAGTCCTAACGTTTCAGTTAAGGATATATCAATGAATCGTACATTTTGACCATCTTCTACAAAAGGTAAAATACGATACTGACGACACATTCAAGTCGTTCATCACTTTCGTTTTCACTCACTTGCCACGTCTCTTGCTTAATCGCAAAAGTCACCCCCGCCGAGAACTTCCCTTCGATTGTCTGCCTGTTGGTCTTTACAAGCTCAGCCAACAGCAAGCATTCGTCTTTGGTCCAGTTCGGCTGGCGTGTTCTTGTTGTTGACTCAGCCATGTCACCTCGTATTACTGCTGTCAACATCCGGGGAATTCCGGGAATACCCCTTGACGCTCCGGAAGTTTTAATAGGGATTCCCCCTGACAACGTGCGCGGGCATTCCAACAAATTGAAACAACACAAAGTCCAAAAATTTGACCGTTTCTGGTCAAAATTTCAAAAATTATTCAGAAAATTGAGCTGAAACCCCTAAAAGGCACAACAACACCATAAAGGCTACTTCCATACAAAATTTGTAGTTTCTAAGTGGTATATTTTTTTAGTAATGCTCCGGAAACAAGACAAAGTCCAAAAATCGGACCGTTTTAGGTCAAAATTTCAAAAATTATTTGGACCATTGAGCTGAAACCCCTAAAAGGCACAACAGCACCATATAGGCTACTTCCGTACTAAATTTGAAGTTTCTAAGTGGTATAGTTTTTCAGTTATGCTCCGGAAACAAGACAAAGTCCAAAAATCGGACCGTTTTTGGTCAAAATTTCAAAAATTATTTGGACCATTGAGCTAAAACCCATAAAAGGCACCACAGCATCATATAGGCTAATTCCATACCAAATTTGAAGTTTCTAAGTGGTATAGTTTTTCAGTTATGCTCCGGAAACGAGACAAAGTCCAAAAATCGGACCGTTTTTGGTCAAAATTTCAAAAATTATTTGGACCATTGAGCTGAAACCCCTAAAAGGCACCACAGCATCATATAGGCTACTTCCATACCAAATTTGAAGTTTCTAAGTGGTATAGTTTTTCAGTTATGCTCCGGAAACGAGACAAAGTCCAAAAATCGGACCGTTTTTGGTCAAAATTTCAAAAATTATTTGGACCATTGAGCTGAAACCCCTAAAAGGCACCACAGCATCATATAGGCTACTTCCATACAAAATTTGAAGTTTCTAAGTGGTATAGGTTTTGAGTAATGCTCCGGAAACGATTTCGGACGGACGCACGCACGGACGAACGCACGCACGGACGGACACGCGGAGCGCTATATACCCCCGACTACGTCGTAGCGGGGGTATAATAATGTCAAGGTCACCAAAATCTAATCAGCCCAAGGTCTTCCCCAGGGGAAGCTATATGTAAGATATGAAGAGAATCCAGTAAACAGTTCTTGAGATATCGCGCCAACAAGGGTAAACATGCAAGTTCACATGTCCAAAAATTCAAAGTCCTCCTGTGACCTTGAGAATAATGTCAAGGTCACCAAAATCTAATCAGCCCAAGGTCTTCATCAGGAGAAGCTATATGTAAGATATGAAGAGAACCCAGCTAACACAGGACGTAGATACGACGTTGTAGGAAGGTCGTGTTTTGGTAACGTAGTTTTTGGACGTTGCTGGTACGTACTTCGGACGTAAAACATAACGTAATTTCTCAACGTTGTTCCGACGTTGTGTTCTACGTACTTATTACGTAACTATTATGTAGTATTATGACGTCTAGTCTAACGTCCTCACAACGTCCTGATTACGAAGTTTTTACATCACATAAATCAAGGAAAGTTATTGAGAAATATGAAAAATAAATCCATATTAACCCTTGAAATACTAAAACGAGAGAGGACTTGCAGTTATATTTGCCCAACGGTCTAGTGAAACCCTTTATTTTGGTTACGTTATTTTGATACGTATCTGAGACGTACTAAGTACGTGAAATATAACGTCATTCCCAACGTTGTTACAACGATAGATTGTACGTACTTTTTACGTAACTTTAACGTTGTTATGTCACGTAAAGTCTAACGTCCTCACAACGTCCTGATAACGTTTACAGAAGGAAAACTATGCCAAAGTTTATGTAATCACAAAAGAAAGATGAATACATGATTTAATTGATTATATTTTTCATTACATATTTATAAGTATTCGATTTATTGATTTAATATGAACGTATATGATAAAAATCATTATATATCAAATAATCCCACACACAAATCATGGGATAAAAACTTGTTTTCATTGAAAATCTGAAAACAGTCAAATATTATATTATTATAGTCATAAATTTACAAATTTAAATAGATAAGTTATATAACTAATCGATCAGTATCCACTCCTAAATGCCATTCTGATTGTTTTCGATTAGTTTAAAATATATTAACTTTGACTAATTGACTCGCGTCATTGTCCGGTTTTCGATCACAATAGCAAATCAAACCTTCTTATTGTTAGGCCTACTATACAAAGTCGCTTAACTTTAAAATGTGAGTCTCTCTCGACAATCGATACTTCCTGATCAAAGGACACTGTTTATAAAGTTGGTCATAAGAATGGGACACCACACAACTCACGGAGTTGCTCTCATGGTCTCAGTTCGGCCGTAAACTCGTAAGTATGCAGAACAAAACCATGTCCCTTGAAACCACGAATAGTCAGTGATGATTTGTTACTGGTAATAAGGCATCGACTTGAAATTTGTATACAACCTTTATATCACCAAGATTGAATAATATGAATAATTGCATGAAAAATACAGAGTTAGATTAAAACAAATTTTTAAGCCGTGTTTTAAATTCTTGTAATTATTCAATCTAAATAAATTTAGATCAACAGGTTTTATATTTGGTCATACATGTTGATCCAAGATTGGCCCGTAAGGCGGGTCATCCCGGTGACCTCTGAAATCAACCGCTCGGCCATTCAAAAAAAAGATGCCCTAGCTCGCTGGAAGTTAAAACAACTCAGCAGCACATCTTTTGAAATGGATGATGTTTGGAGCGGAGTAGAGCGATGAATTATCCGATTGCTTGGATGTATTAATAGATTATATTTTTTCTTTTTAAAATGATTTAGCGTATTTGCTAGTTGTCAATGACAAATGATTGCAAATCGCACAGATACTAACGTGGCGAATAATAATCATGAAGTTAGAGCATGATAAATGTCCATATTTTCGAAAATCCTCATTCAAGGGGAGGTAACTCCTTTTGATCCATCCTCGATTATCCAGCGCTTTCGTTCCGATAAATCTACACTAGTACTACAAGCCCTGGAAAACTTTATGAGGTTTTACCTCGAACCAAATTTGTTCCCTTTGCAATGACTCAGCAAAACGCTTACTTGATTAGTCGAGTTGTTTACAAGTAGTGTCTGCGTTTCGTCTGATTGGATAAACTTGGATGCAAAGGGTGGTCTTTGGTTTGAGGTAAAACCTTGTAAAGTTTTCCAGGGCTTGTAGTGTAGATTTATCGGAACGAAAGCGCTGGATTATCGAGGATGCTTTTGATCAAACTCGTTTGTACTAATTCCTTTCATTTCCATCCAAATAATTAAAACAATATTGATTTTTTGTCAATCATAAAACTAAATATATTTCATACAACCAAAATAAAATCAACCTACCGATATTTTTCTTATCAGTATCAAAAAATAAGATTATTTTTTCTCAAGGCACACTATTATTGAGTACAGCCATAAGCTATTACATGTTTCTTCCGTTCACACCTTGAATGAGCGACTATGAACTGTTTGTGACGTCGAATTTGATTGATAAAATCGCGAATTCCTTGTTTGCATACGAAAGGTCACCGGGACGACCTCTCACGCTGGTCAATCTTAGATCAACAGTATGAAAAAATAAAAAATCTGTTGGTCTAAATTTATTGAGATTGGTAATTATTGTACATATTTTACCATTTTCAAAGTTTTCGGACAGCTTGCTCTCCCTGAATATCCTCGAGTCATGGCATGATCCAGGCCAGTTGGCAACGCAGTTAGCGATCAGAAAGTTGGGATCACATGTCATCTGAAATCATAAAACGGTTATATTTTCCCTCTTCTCTGTACTTAGTATTTATTAAAAGATTTTTTATTTTTGGTTCCCAAGGGTTACACAGCCAATGAGAAGTATATTATACATGAAATATTTCAAATTTTACAATAACTGATATGAACTGAAAAGGCTACCATATATCAATGTGAACAATTCTTTTTTGGTATATAACTCTTTGCAAAAATCTATATTGAAAATCAAGAAGTTTTACATATTTCAAGCCATGTCTGTATGAATTGAAAATGTTATTCCAGTCATAGTCATGCTTTTGTACTTTTGATTAAAGATTTTAATCAGTTGGGCAATATATGAAGTAAATAATTATGATCTAAAACTGTACCTCTAATCTAATCTTATATTTATATTGTAATTTATCAAAGGGCATAAAACCATGTTCATCGCATAAGTATTTTACGGTCAATAGGCCCATTTTGGCCCAATTTTTGATAATAAAATAGGGATTTTTATTATCATGGTTTTGCCATAGTGGTTCTGCAAGAAAATCCACCACTGGACTCATTACCTTATCGTGGTGTGGTGGTTTGTGTGCTTCGACGACCCCGAGAGCTATGCCAGCTGGAGCTTACATGCTCCTGGTAGGGTCACCCAAGCTGGACAGGTCGACGGGTAGAAGCCAGACCAAATTTGAGTCCTTCTAAAACCTGCTTCCTATCTCTTACTATGCCTTTCTTTCCGTCTTTTCCCTCAACCTGTCGATCCCTTTCTTCCTGATCTGTCTACTCTCTGAATATATACTGTCCCGGGCAGGTTTGTTGATGCATGATTCTTTGACGTGGGTCCGAAACTTTTGTGTCACAGTAAAGGCAATGTTCAAGGTTAAAATGCCACCCTGGCACACTGCCCATGCACTGGTGGCACAAAATGGCTGTCAGTTTTAGATGTGTGTGAAGGGGTGTCTTCGGTTAGTTCCTCACGACATCAAAAAGAAGATCCGGGTCGATTCCATCCTTCTCATCTGACATGGGTGAATCTTGGGTGTCATCTGACATGGGTGAATCTGGCGTGTCAGGCATGTTTCGATTCAGGCGGCGGTGTCTCCAGGATTGATGAAAACAGAGAGTTCTGGTCATGTGTCGAGATGAGGGTGTCCGGATATGTTGATGCAATGCTTGACGTGTCCGGTATTGAAGAAAGCCCGGTATTGAAGAAAGCCTGTACTGTTCTTCCACCCAAGACAACCAAGCATCAATGTCTTTGAAGAGTTCTTCTTGATGTGTCAAGGGCGGCGGGATGTCGTCATCCAAGACTTCATCACATCTAAGGCTTTCGCCGTCGTCTGTACTGCTGTCGATAACAATGATTTCTTCTGCTCTGATCATGATGATACTGATGAGTGATGAGAGCTTGTCAAGTCTGGTATTTATAGGGGAGCAGTGGATCCAAATCAGAGGTTTGTGATTAAGGACTCTGAATGTTGATTGGTTCCTTTTTGTTCACTCTGCATACCGATTGGTCAAAAAAAGGGAGATGTCGATTGGCTTCATTTTTTTTCACTCTGCAGGTTGATTGGTTAAAAAAGAAGGATGCTGATTGGTGGGATTTGGATGCACTTTTTTGTTTTGAGTGATTTAATCCTATTAAAGACTATTTTTTTCAAGAGAAAAAATTGAAAAGAGATCATTTCACATATTTATCTGTTGTATTTAATAAAAAAACAATCTTTTATCAAGATTGAACATTTATAAGTACAAAATAAAGTTTGGGCGGGGAAAATGTTTGGCGGGAAAAAAAGAGTATAAAAGGAGCTGATCAACCTAGCACAGTTGTAGTCATCTGAATCTAGTCATAGTGACAGATGGATGGATCCATTCCTGCTTGGCTTTGTAAAGAGTGTTGTGGGTATATCCCTGTTTATGCTGGTGGAACCAATACTTATGATGTCCAAAGAACAAACTTGATCACAGACTCTGTAAAATGAGGTAGGACAGGGGGGTGGCCTATCAATCGCCTAAGGGGCAAAAGTTTTGCTATGTGACTAGTTTCGTCCGCTGTGTTGGGACTCGTCAGACTGAAGTAGCAAGGGATTTGTCTCTCCTTATATACTCTTTTAGGTGGGTCACGTGACCGGGTAGGTTCCGCCGCCGGCGGGGCGGGTGAACTTCCGGTAGCGACTATTGATATTGGAATAGTGGCGCCGCCGGCGGTAAGGTAGAAGACTTCCGGTTCGAGTGTTGTGCCGGCGGCGGCGGTAGAACCGGAAGTGGTGAATTTCGCTTCTAATATGGGGGGTTCGACCATTTTTCCGAGTTGAAAAAGTAGAGATTAATTAGTGTTTATAATTTAGAACACTACGGGACCCGTTATAAATAGGTATTGTGTTAATAAAAATTGTGAACGTTTTGTTCATGTGTTGTAGGTGATGGCAGTAGACCATTATGGCAGAATAAAGAGATCTTGATCCGGCCTGGAGGAAGAAACTTTGTTTTGTTTTTCTTTTATAAACGATAGAATTTCGGTTATATTAGAGTCTCATTAGGATAAGAGAGACTAGTGATTTTCTAGTTTTTTAGAAAAGACTGTGAGATTAGGTTTGTGCCATAAATATCTTTAAAAAAGATTATTTAAAGAGATAGATAAAATAAACCCGTTGTCTCATGAGAGGCGACGGGCTCGGGGACCCCCTGACTCTCCCGTGTCTGGGAGAGGGGGGGGGGGGGGGGGGGGGGGGGGAGAGGGGAGGGGGGGGGGGGGGGGGGGAGTCCCTAATAAGAACACAAAAAATTGTGAGTGTAAAAGAGTATATATTTATTAAAGGATAATAAAAATAAGGCTGATTTAGACATAAATGAACATGGGATTCATGTTAAAAAGAGATGAAAGTTGGAGACAAAAAGTAATAAAAGAGAGTATAACCTGAGGGGGTTATACTGTATAATCACAAAATTGGTAGGTCTAGCGTGAGCCGAATTGCGTCAGCTAGGATATTGTTACTATTCTCAATGTTGGTATGTGTTGGCCCATATTCCGGGATTGGGATATTTCTTGGTACATTAAATTTATCAAAGCTGGGGAGGACCTCCCAAGCCTCGGTAACGATTAAACTGGGGTCTATGTCGCAGTCCCAGTTGCTGAAGGGGGGCATGGGGACCTGTCCATAGTTAAGGATGTATGGACAGCGTCCGTGTCCGTTGGTGGGGAGTGACAGTGGAGTCGTCACTGGACTAGGCACTGTCGGCATCGGCACTTCCGATGCGGATGAGGTTGACGGATGGGCTGTAGGTGGCTCCGGCCTAGATGGTGCCGAGGACGTTGACGGCGTATTAGGGAATGATGGAGTGGTATCAAAGACAGGCTGATGAATAGGTTGGCCTTGTGGATGAGGAGCTCCAGAGGTGGCCTCCCGACTCGACATGGTCACGAAAATTGGGCCCTTGGGGGTGTCCCAAGCCTTGAAACGTGGGGTGGGCTCGTTAGAGGTGATGTGGCCATTAATGTTTTTTAGTGACACATTATGCCTTAGCATAATATGTCGCCTGGCGTCGTCCTTCCTTTTGTAGACTTTAGGGCATAAAGTGCACGTGAATTGAGAGGCGTTGTGGTGTGTTTCCACATGCCTTTTCATGGTGTCACGTCGTGTAAAGGATGCGTCACAGGACGGACAGTGGAAATTTTTATCCATGTTGAGAAAGTGATTATGACGTCATAGACAGAGTTGTGTATGACGTCATTGAATTGTGTGAGTGTAGACGTAGGTCACAAAAGTGAATTACGTAGTGACTACCAAAATGTGAAGGGGCCCTGATAATGTCCACTAGATCGCGGTAAAACAATCAGAGTAGAAAAAGATAAGGTAGACAGGGTGGAGAGTTTTAACCCACGATCTTATCATTAAGGCCCTGCGGCTGGAACGTTTGGAGCTCAAAAATCCACCTAAGAGACAAACCCGTGTCTCTACACTTCAATCTCCCTAACCACTCCAAGAGCGATCTCAGATACAAAGTCATTGCTCAACTCAAACAAAATCCTGACTTAGAGAGAACCACCAAGTCTAGGAGATCCCTAGAACTTAGGTGGATTTTTGAGCTCCAAACGTTCCAGCCGCAGGGCCTTAATGATAAGATCGTGGGTTAAAACTCTCCACCCTGTCTACCTTATCTGTAAAATGAGGATGTGTGATTTAAGTTGTTTGTAAATAAATTATCAAAGTTGATTGGTATTATTATTATTAAATTAAAAAACCACTGCATATTATTTTATCGGTTTCATTGTACCTTATACAGCAAATTGGAAGGTACATAAAATGTTATACACATGTTTGAATCCTTTATATCTTAAAATCAGTAATATTAAATAAGTGTAGTACATAAATAAACTTGACACAAATAATTTTCTCAAATTCTATGTACTATATGTTGCCGCTTCTTTGATAATCAAGATCAACACACAACTAAAGATATAAAAATGTGGTGATTATTGTCAAAAACTTGACAACTGCGATGTCAAATGATATCAAAATCAGTGGCAATGAGTGTGAAGCTGAGAAAATTCATTAAAACTAATACTTGCAATTACCTACTTATCAAAGGAGGGTTCAAGATCAAGTAGCTGGATGTAGGTAGAGTCCATGGACAGATCCCCAATCCCATTCAGCACAGCACTCTCCCTCCCGATACAGTCTACCACAGCATCAGTCACAGGGCTGACCGGGTTAGGGGGAGGTCCTCCTCCTAAATAAAGTTGACAAAATATTGTTAATACAATCCTCAACAAATTAGGTTTATAAATGACACACTTTGTTATCGAGAAACACTTAAAAATGATTCATTTAAACAAGTTATCCAATATAAAATTTTAGCAATTTAAATGAATATTTCTGATGAACATAAAACTTTATGATTTTAGGGCTGTGCAATATCATCACAATACCAAAATATTGCAATACAGATTGTGCGATACAATTATTGTATTTTCATATTCATTAAGCAATATATTGCAATATTATCAAACCAATTAATATATATCAAGTCAAATGTATTCAAATACATTGTTTTTAGGCACAGTTACATGCTAAAATTGTAATTAAATTTCTTGTATTTAAATACATGCCATCAACAATTATTTGAAATCTATTTTTCAAATGGTCTGAAATGCATTATATCAAATTTACAATGTTTAAAATTGCTTAAAAAATATATACGTTGATTGTAGAGTTCATGCAACATGTTGCAATATTATTGCAATAAATAGGCTGTACATTGCAATATATTGCAATACAATATTTGGTTTAAACATATTTTATTGACAATAAGTCAAATGGATGGGGCAAAAGTGAAAACACTTACTGGGCCCTCTCCAATACAAAATTGATTGATATACATATGTTATAAAGATTTAAAAAATTTCAGGTATTAACACAGGTTTTACAATTAAGGTTTGTGCAATTATGTACAGTGCAGCTTTGTAAAATATAATTGATTACAATATCAATGATGATACTATTTACATAACAGTAATACAATATTTGTTGTAATAGTCAGCCCTTATAATTTGAATTGGATTATTTTTGAAAATTACATTATCAATTACATCAAACAAAGACAAACATGTACCAGTTGCAGTAGATGCAGCCTTGAAGTTGCTGTAGCTTTTCTTGCCAGCACTTTTTAAATTTTTCCAGTTTTTTTGCCACCTCCTCCCTGCTCCGGTTTTGGTGGCAAGACGCATTGCGGGTGTCTGTAATTTTCTGGAACAGAAGAAATTGTATAATTACATAACCTTCTTAGATTCAGAAGCCATGGTTGTATTAAGACAATTTAAAAGGACAATTAAAAATTATTTCTATATTTTTTGGACATAGGTAGATGAATATTTGACTATGAGATGTATTAACAGAAATAATGATCCTAGTATTGGAGTAATTTCAATCTAGATACGATATTATTCAATGTAAATTAATAGTCATCAAAGTGAAATCATCAATTACAATGTTTTTGTAAATGCTTCACAGAAACCGGAAAGCTACGAAGTTTACTTTACAAGTCGACTAGACAATCTAATTTCATATGTTGCTAATCGTTTTCATTTGATTGGTAAAAGATTAAAATGTTACTAATATAATCATTTCATAGTCCTAACGTTTCAGTTAAGGATATATCAATGAATCGTACATTTTGACCATCTTCTACAAAAGGTAAAATACGATACTGACGACACATTCAAGTCGTTCATCACTTTCGTTTTCACTCACTTGCCACGTCTCTTGCTTAATCGCAAAAGTCACCCCCGCCGAGAACTTCCCTTCGATTGTCTGCCTGTTGGTCTTTACAAGCTCAGCCAACAGCAAGCATTCGTCTTTGGTCCAGTTCGGCTGGCGTGTTCTTGTTGTTGACTCAGCCATGTCACCTCGTATTACTGCTGTCAACATCCGGGGAATTCCGGGAATACCCCTTGACGCTCCGGAAGTTTTAATAGGGATTCCCCCTGACAACGTGCGCGGGCATTCCAACAAATTGAAACAACACAAAGTCCAAAAATTTGACCGTTTCTGGTCAAAATTTCAAAAATTATTCAGAAAATTGAGCTGAAACCCCTAAAAGGCACAACAACACCATAAAGGCTACTTCCATACAAAATTTGTAGTTTCTAAGTGGTATATTTTTTTAGTAATGCTCAGGAAACAAGACAAAGTCCAAAAATCGGACCGTTTTAGGTCAAAATTTCAAAAATTATTTGGACCATTGAGCTGAAACCCCTAAAAGGCACAACAGCACCATATAGGCTACTTCCGTACTAAATTTGAAGTTTCTAAGTGGTATAGTTTTTCAGTTATGCTCCGGAAACAAGACAAAGTCCAAAAATCGGACCGTTTTTGGTCAAAATTTCAAAAATTATTTGGACCATTGAGCTAAAACCCATAAAAGGCACCACAGCATCATATAGGCTAATTCCATACCAAATTTGAAGTTTCTAAGTGGTATAGTTTTTCAGTTATGCTCCGGAAACGAGACAAAGTCCAAAAATCGGACCGTTTTTGGTCAAAATTTCAAAAATTATTTGGACCATTGAGCTGAAACCCCTAAAAGGCACCACAGCATCATATAGGCTACTTCCATACCAAATTTGAAGTTTCTAAGTGGTATAAATTTTCAGTTATGCTCCGGAAACGAGACAAAGTCCAAAAATCGGACCGTTTTTGGTCAAAATTTCAAAAATTATTTGGACCATTGAGCTGAAACCCCTAAAAGGCACCACAGTATCATATAGGCTACTTCCATACAAAATTTGAAGTTTCTAAGTGGTATAGGTTTTGAGTAATGCTCCGGAAACGATTTCGGACGGACGCACGCACGGACGAACGCACGCACGGACGGACACGCGGAGCGCTATATACCCCCGACTACGTCGTAGCGGGGGTATAATAATGTCAAGGTCACCAAAATCTAATCAGCCCAAGGTCTTCCCCAGGGGAAGCTATATGTAAGATATGAAGAGAATCCAGTAAACAGTTCTTGAGATATCGCGCCAACAAGGGTAAACATGCAAGTTCACATGTCCAAAAATTCAAAGTCCTCCTGTGACCTTGAGAATAATGTCAAGGTCACCAAAATCTAATCAGCCCAAGGTCTTCATCAGGAGAAGCTATATGTAAGATATGAAGAGAACCCAGCTAACACAGGACGTAGATACGACGTTGTAGGAAGGTCGTGTTTTGGTAACGTAGTTTTTGGACGTTGCTGGTACGTACTTCGGACGTAAAACATAACGTAATTTCTCAACGTTGTTCCGACGTTGTGTTCTACGTACTTATTACGTAACTATTATGTAGTATTATGACGTCTAGTCTAACGTCCTCACAACGTCCTGATTACGAAGTTTTTACATCACATAAATCAAGGAAAGTTATTGAGAAATATGAAAAATAAATCCATATTAACCCTTGAAATACTAAAACGAGAGAGGACTTGCAGTTATATTTGCCCAACGGTCTAGTGAAACCCTTTATTTTGGTTACGTTATTTTGATACGTATCTGAGACGTACTAAGTACGTGAAATATAACGTCATTCCCAACGTTGTTACAACGATAGATTGTACGTACTTTTTACGTAACTTTAACGTTGTTATGTCACGTAAAGTCTAACGTCCTCACAACGTCCTGATAACGTTTACAGAAGGAAAACTATGCCAAAGTTTATGTAATCACAAAAGAAAGATGAATACATGATTTAATTGATTATATTTTTCATTACATATTTATAAGTATTCGATTTATTGATTTAATATGAACGTATATGATAAAAATCATTATATATCAAATAATCCCACACACAAATCATGGGATAAAAACTTGTTTTCATTGAAAATCTGAAAACAGTCAAATATTATATTATTATAGTCATAAATTTACAAATTTAAATAGATAAGTTATATAACTAATCGATCAGTATCCACTCCTAAATGCCATTCTGATTGTTTTCGATTAGTTTAAAATATATTAACTTTGACTAATTGACTCGCGTCATTGTCCGGTTTTCGATCACAATAGCAAATCAAACCTTCTTATTGTTAGGCCTACTATACAAAGTCGCTTAACTTTAAAATGTGAGTCTCTCTCGACAATCGATACTTCCTGATCAAAGGACACTGTTTATAAAGTTGGTCATAAGAATGGGACACCACACAACTCACGGAGTTGCTCTCATGGTCTCAGTTTTGCAAGGCAACCACCAATCGCAATATATTTATAAACGCCGGGCAAATAGTCAATAAATATCAATCTTTCCTATTTCAGTTGCAACAATTTTTAGTTTATCGGGTAGGCCTACTTTCTTGTCTCGATTAGTTAGTCCACAACCATGCATTCACTTCAAGTCTTAAAATGCATTTCCAAAAGTGTAGTCGTAAATCATTTGAAATACAGTTAAAGCTGTAGGCCTACATGTCTCATTTTGTTTTCTTTAAACCCAGAAATCTGATAAAACATTGATTAATGAAATACAAAATATTTCTGTCGTAAAAACAGTAGGCCTAATGACATTCTCATTCAATTAGAGTCCGAAATGATAGTTACATCACTTATGTTTTTGTAAGCTTAGCTTGCTTGATCTCTCCATTCGATTATAAATACAATGAAATATTGTCTATCACCTAAATATGAAGAATATTTAACATATCGCTACGGTTACGTTGTCACGACGTCCTCAAAACGTAATTCATATGTCAAGACGTCCTCACAACGTCCTAGCGACGTGAGCTAGACCTATCTTTTCTCTGTGTAATTGAGTTTTTCTGGTTAATCATTGTTATGTTTTACTAGTTCATGCGTTCCGACATAAAAAGATTAAATAGCCCTGGCCTTTAAATCACTATAGGTCTAAGGCCCCAAATTAATGAAAATTTTAGAATAGATTGATGACAATTGAATGTGATTATAATAAATAAACTTTAAGGATTTTGCTAAATGTGGAGGTAATATCTTGATTAGGTAAAGTTAAGATTTTTAATTCAATGATGCATTACTTTTTATGATGTTTGAACACAATACTCTTCTTGAATAAATAAAATAATATAAAGCTTGCTGACTTGTGGACTTGAAAATCTATTTTTGTCTTTACGCGCCAACACAAAATCTTCTGACGTCATCATTTTAGTTATGACGTCATTATCGTCGCCATGTTTGATGTCACGTAAACTTGAAGAGTCGCTACACGCAAGACAGTGTTTTTCTAATTTACCGGCAAAGGATTTACTTTCCCTATCGAAGGTAAGTACCCATTAACGTTAAAACATTATGTCAGTAAGGAAAGTTTAAATGAAGCTTTGAATACCTGTTATTTCAACAAAAGCATTTGAAACAGATTAGAGTAGCCGATGTAACTTGAATTTTAAAAATTGCAGTCACCGTACAGTACAGTTCAGGCTGAAAGTACGTGTACTGTACATTTCGTTTCTATTGTATTGCAATATTTTATCATCTACATTCACTGTTATTTATGTTTTAGTTCGAATCGACAATAACCGATTTACGGTATTCATGCATTTATTATGTAAAATCCTGTGACAAAGGCACTAGAAAGAAAACACGGACAAACTCCTCACCGCGAACCGCATTGCTCAACTTGTATGACGTTGTTTCGTCACATGAGTAGTGAGGAGTTTGGAAAATATTTGATCATTGAAGATCAGCTGTTTTAAAGTTCACTCGGTACAAGGTTGTTTGTTTTGATAATTGCAAGCCTCGTTTTGCTAGCAATGCTCAAAACACTACAGTTTATTCACACAAGTATTCTTGTATCATCGTAAAATTTCTAAAACGTACGTTGATACAGTCACTTGAGGCTTCTTTGCGATGTTTTCACAGACTTTCATGACAGTTTAGCTACAGACCGTGCCAGTTTACTGAGTTTAGTGAGTTATATTCGGGCGTAGACCGAAACTTCTGTCGCAGAATGCTGTAGCCTCGCATATATCCAGTGGGGTTGCAGGTAGAGTTTCTCGATCTAATTCGGACGTTGACGTTGTTTCCATAGACTTGCTTATATTAGTGTAGCATAAATAAAATGCAGTTATTTTCCGTCGGATCCTGATCAATTTTTAGCTCATCTGGCCTGTAAGGCCCGATGGGCTTATGGCATGGCATGGTGTCCGGCGTCCGTCCGTCCATCCGTCCGTCCGTCCGTAAACTTTGTGGAATTTCGACTTCTTCTCCAGAACCATAAGGCCTAGAAAGCTGAAAATTTGTGTACAGACTCCTTGGCTAGTGAGGATTATAAATTGTAGCTTTGGTGGCCCTGTGACCCCAAATAGGATCACAGGGGTCACAACTTTAAAAACCTATTTTCATCTTCTTCTCCAGTTCCAAAAGGACTAGAGAGTTGAAAATGATATGTGCAGACTCCTTGGCCAATGGGGATTCTTAATTGTAGATTTCGTGACCCCATGACCCCATATGGGGCCACAGGGGTCACAACCTTTAAAACCTATTTTCATCTTCTTCTTCAGTTCCAAAAAGAGTAGAGAGTTAAAAATGATATGTGCAGACTCCTTGGACACTGGGGATTCTAATTTGTAACTTTGGTGACCCTGTGACCCTAAATAGGGTCACAGGGGTCACAATCTTAAAAACCTATTTTCATCTTCTTCTCCAGTTCTAAAAGGACTAGAGAGTTGAAAATGATATGTGCAGACTCCTTGGCCAATGGGGATTCTTAATTGTAGATTTCATGACCCCATGACCCAACATAGGGTCACAGGGGTCACAACCTTAAAAACCTATTTTCATCTTCTTCTCCAGTTCTAAAAGCACTAGAGAGTTGAAAATGATATGTGCAGACTCCTTGGCCAATGGGGATTCTTAATTGTAGATTTCGTGACCCCGTGACCCCAAATAGGGTCACAGGGGTCACAACCTTAAAAACCTATTTTCATCTTCTACTCCAGTTCTAAAAGGACGAGAGAGTTGAAAATGATATGTGCAGACTCCTTGGCCAATGGGGATTCTTAATTGTAGATTTCGTGACCCCATCACCTCAAATAGGGTCACAGGGGTCACAACCTTAAAAACCTATTTTCATCTTCTTCTTCAGTTCTAAAAGCACTAGAGAGTTGAAAATGATATGGGCAGACTCCTTGGCCAATGGGGATTCTTAATTGTAGATTTCGTGACCCCATGACTCCAAATAGGGTCACAGGGGTCACAACCTTAAAAACCTATTTTCATCTTCTTCTCCAGTTCTAAAGGGACTAGAGAGTTGAAAATGATATGTGCAGACAACTTTGCCAATTGGGATTCTTAATTGTAAATTTCTTGACCCCATGACCCCAAATAGGGTCACAGGGGTCACAACCTTAAAAACCAATTCTCATCTTCTTCTCCAGTTCCAAAAGGACTAGAGAGTTAAAAATGATATGTGCAGACTCCTTGGACACTGGGGATTCTAATTTGTAACTTTGGTGACCCTGTGACCCCTAATAGGGTCACAGGGGTCACAACTTTAAAAACCTATTTTCATCTCTTCTCAAGTTCCAAAAAGAGTAGAGAGTTAAAAATGATATGTGCAGACTCCTTGGACACTGGGGATTCTAATTTGTAACTTTGGTGACCCCATGACCCAATTAGGGTCACCTGTGTCACAACCTTAAAAACCTATTTTTATCTTCTTCTCATGTTCCAAAAGGTCTATTGAGCTTAAAGACTGCATGTAGACTCCTTGGCCAATTGGGATTCTAAACTGTAGGTTTTGTGACCCCATGACCCCAAATAGGGTCACAGGGGTCACAATCTTAAAAACCTATTTTTCCCCATTAGATGACAGTCTTTGGCAAATTTATTTCTCCTTGGATATTTTAGTATGGACTTCTTTCACTTTCTAATATAGTAATCTAGAAAGTGTTGAATAATAATAAATCATTTGGGTAAGGAAATATATTCCGAAATCGTTACATTTGTTTTGTAATTTTGTTATAGATTTTCTTGCAATAGGTAACATCAGTTTCATTTTTAGCTCATCTGGCCTGTATAAAGCAAACTTGATATGATGCCTGATGAGCTACAGAGCCAATGGCTCTATTTTTGCACATTTGTAATGAATCATCCCAGCTACATCCTAATAATTTCTATTTAATCTTTCATCTTTTATTTTAGTAATTTAATCAAATTAATTGTAAGCATGGGTGTGCATATCCGTGAATAAGTTTATTATGGTGCTCTATTGGTCACGTTTTCACTGTATGTATATATGTAATTAAACAGCAATTATGAACACCACTCATGCTTGATCTCATCGGTTTGAATTATTGGCCTTAATTTTGCCAAAAAAAGCCTTGAAATTGGCCTTACAATTTGTTTTTGGAGAAATTGTGCGAAGCCTGTACCAAGTCATTGAAAATTATTCTTCTGTACGACATAAACGTGATAGAGTACAGAAATTATGTCATATTTCAGTTATGGAATATCTGAGTATTTTTTTTGATAGCTTAATTCGTATGGGTAACAAAGATTTTAATTTCGCTGCGGGATGTTTCCTTTTGAAGAACCGAATTTCCACGGCGATACTGTCATACATGCATAAAATATCATACTGCGATAGGAATTTTATCATAGGAGCATCGGGTGACGGGTCACAGCTAATTTAAAATAAACAATTATCTAAACGTTTACAATTCAACGAAGATGTGTAATAAATCCCATGATTTCGATAAAAAAGTTGATATTTAATTTTATGAATTTTAATTAATTTCAACTGCATTATATTAACAGTAAACTAGCAGGTAAAAATCATTACAATTCTAAGTTTTTCTTTTATTTTACAAAATGGATAAGAAATATGCTAGAAGAGTGTGAATATTTGACAATCTCAATGAAATTCTTCTAGAAAGCTGTTTACTGCGTTTGTGCTTCACGGTATTAATCTAATTTATTACTGAATGTTACGGCTTGCCTTAGGTCACTTGTATGCTTTTCGAAATAACATTTTGTGAGTGGTGTATATAATACTAGTATAAGCTACATAACAAATCAGTAATAATAACAACTCTCTGCAATTATTACAGCTATCAATTCCTAACTCATAGCACTGTTATTGTGTAAATCAGTTTGTGATATACCGGGATTAGGAAATACATCTTTTACAACGGGCCATTTTCATGCTTTTCGGTGCTTTTCTTATTTTCTAGTGGGCAATTTCCTTTTCATCATTCAATAGTAAATTTCAAATTTTTAATTGGACATTTTTTTATCCAATGTGCAACATGGCCCATTGCCCCTGCTTGGCTGCTTTTGTCTTTACAAAAAATCGAGATTGTATATTTTGGTTATTTCAATTTTACAGTTGGCTGACGGACAGATTGTCTGAGAAATGAGAGATCAAGGGACACCGCATAATAACTGAACAGGGATGGAACAATCGAGTTTTTTATCAGGTAATACCATACAAACTTATCATCCAGATATTTATTTTGGAGTGAAAATGGTTCACAGTGATAAATCTACAAAATACTGAGTCAAGGGACTTGTTGTAAAAGTTCTTTAAAAAATACCACGATCAAAATATTCATTTCGCCAAACACAGCTTAATCTTTATATGCCCTGTCAGAAATTCTCGAATATTTGATGCAGGACTCAGTGGTAAACTATAAATGGTTATTGATATTTACTATTAATTAGCTAAGCACTAATTCTGAGTATTTGATTTTGATGCAGGACTTGAGTCACTCACGGGTATACTGATATAAGCAGTGTAACAGTGTTAGATGATTTTACAAATAATTACCTATTATCTACTTTATGAATTTTAAAGCAGTTAATTCAATTGAAACGAAGACCATTTTAAGTGTTATCGATTTTATATGCATGAGTGGTATTGTTATGGTAAATTGGTAATGATAATCTGTCTTTAATAACTGTTATTTTTAATTTATTTTCACAGGAGGAAGCTTTATTACCAAATGGCGCCAAAGGTAGGTCTTGATGACATTCATATCGAACGTTTGACAGATGAAGTGTATTGAAGAGTCTGAAGACACTGACTCACCTTTCTTATAGTAATGTTAAATAAACAACATTGAACAAACATCTTATTTGTTATCTATTATCTGTTTATTCTGATTAATTGTTTCAGTTCAATTATCTCCCGTGGACTTGTATTCAATACAATTTATGCCAGGCAGGTTTTAACAAATAATACACCTTTTTTGTATAATTGCCCATATGAATGATTGTATAAATTGTTTGTTTTTGATAATATTGTAAGAACATTTCAATTAGATTGTTGTTTTTTTCCTTTCACGTCGAACAAAGTGCCTGGTATTATTTCTTTTGAATACTGCTTATACGAAACGAATGTGGAAATGTACTTATGTACCATATTAACGCAGAAAATCAAGTTGTAGCAACGTGTTTGGGTGTCTTCAAAATGACATGGTGACAACATTTTAAATCTTCGTAAGGAAAACGTAAAATATGACGTCTTTGTGACGTCTCCAGAATGTCGTATTTAGGTAGAAAAACCACGTTGTAGCAACCTGTTTGGGAGTCTACAAAATTACGTTGTGGCAACGTCAGAAATCTACGTAATAAAAACGTAAAACATGACGTTGTTTCAACGTCCCCACAACGTCGTATTCAGGTAGAAAAACCACGTTGTAGCAATCTGTTTGGGAGTCTACACAATTACGTTGTCACAACGTCAGAAAGTACGTAATGACAACGAAAAGTGGACGTTGTGACAACGTTTTTACAACGTAGATTTGTTAGCTGGGAATCCAGTAAACAGTTCTTGAGATATCTTGCCAACAAGGGTAAAATGACAAAGTGTCCTTGTGACCTTGAAATGAAGGTCAAGGTCACGAAACCCATTTGGACTATTACTCTCACTGAGGTGTACCTATATGCAAAATATGAGAAGGATGTAGAGAATAGTACTTATGTTATTCCATTTCGTACGTACGTACGGACGGACGCTGCCGAATACTTTATCCCCCGCTTCGCGCTAAACGCGCGGCGGGGGATAATTAATATTGACAAACTTGCAAATATGTCAAGCTCTCACCCTATTGGGAATCGCAACAGCAATATTGCAAGTAAGGCACCCAAAGACGAGTGCCATAGCAAGAGAGTTTTGGCGGGAGTTGGGTACCATGGGTATTTCTTCATAACTGCTGAGTTGAGTTACATTTAAATGAGAGGGTCCCATATTGGTATTTTTTATGAAATTCAATCAATTATGACTCACAATAACACCTTAGTACATAAGTGAACTGAAAATGTTTGACAAAGGCCAATCCTAGGGACCGAAATGTTGGTATTTCTATAAGAAACTATTATGACTGTCTAAAACCTAACAAAAGCTTTCTTGAATTGAAGCATAGCAAGGATGATACAAATCAATTTCCTCTCCAGAGTCTGCATAATTATTTTTTAATGTAGATCATATTTTCAGAAATAAGTAATTTCAAATTCATATTTCACAGATTGAACAGTACCAATCAAATTGAAGCTTTATTTTATAAATTCCCTTGCCTGAATTTGAATCCACATGATAATTTTTGGAAGGTAAACAGAAGACTATTTTTGTCTCCGGGCAGAATGAGCTCCTAACGTTGAACCCTGTTAGAAAGACAACGTGCCATGAGAGAGCAGGAAAGGAAAGCTGCGCAGGGTTCAGTTTAAAGCTCGGAATGTAACCGTCAACTCTAGTGCAGAGATAAATGAGGTCGTCACATATGAATCAAAATTAAACATTGGAAAAAGTGCCTCAGAACCAGAAGGGCTTATCTCCTAATGAGGGTCTAATTACTTCACATTTGAAAATTATGCGCCAATATGCAGTGTAAATGTTGAGGGGCATGTGTTGTACATCATGGACTTACAAAATGAATTGTACATGCATATACTGATTTTATAGACAACACCAAACTTTTAAGTCGATTTGCCGCTAAGTATGATTTTGTGAGAGATAAGCCCTTCTGGTTCTAAGCAGTCGAAATGATGAATGGCATTGGACGAAAGTGCCATTTGTCACATATCGGTAATGCACCCTCACCATATGAGAGTTCTCTACAAAGGGGGAATCACATTGCCACACTCTACAGCTTAATTGATGATGAAGCCTGATGAGCTACAGAGACAATGGATATATTTTTGATGGTACTGAACTCAAGATTCAAAGACCCTCTTCTCTTGTACGACAAAGTCAACTGTATTCTGATTATAAATCATGCACCACTTTGAAAGGTTTGATTGGGGTTGTATTAAACGGGCTGAATTGTTATATATTTCAGACATTATTTATATTTCACGTTTCGTCCCACCAGGACTCATCAGTGCAGCTTTGTTTTCTATTTGAAAACGGCAGACGTGATATTGACAGTCAAATTTGTATTGAAAATGACATATTTAGCTCATCAGTTCTGAAAGACCCGATGGGCTTATGGCATGGCGTCTGTAAATTTGATGTGCAGACTCCTTGGCAAATGGGGATTCTAAATTGTAGATTTCGTGACCCCATGACGCCAAATGGGGTCACAGGGGTCAAAACCTTAAAATCCAATTTTTATCTTCTCCTCCATTTCCAAAAGCTCGAGAGAGCTGAAAAGCTGTGTGTAGATTCCTTGGCCAATGAAGATTCTAAATTGTAGGTTTGGTTACCCCATGACCCCAAATGGGGTCAAAACCTTAACCTATTTCCCTTGAAAGTCTGATGAGCTACAGAGCCCATGGCTCTATTTTTATTAAAACATAATTATTATGTCATAATAAATTTATTAAAGGGGTCACTTGACCTTATCTGAAATTGCAATAGGCCTAGATTATCTATTTCATCAAGTGGTTTCAAGTGTCGTATTCATCAACATTTTTGGATTTTAATTATGTTCCACATTTCTTATTGGTAAAATACTTGAAATTATATGAATTTAAATACTTTATATCACGACTTACTATTAATTGACACATCTCAATTAATTATAAGATTTATGTACATGTATACGTTATCGATGACAAATATAGAATCTACTTGCCAATCCTCTACATCGTTTATTCAAGAAAATAATGTTGATGTCAATTTTGTGCATACATACCCAGCTTTGCATTAGCAGAGCAGATGGCATCTTAATTTTGTGTGGAGATTCAGATTTTCGTTGATGGAAAAAGAAGAATTTTGAATTAGAGTTCAATGGAACTTAATCGAATGAAGGTAGGATCCTCTACAAAATGGGATCTTCAGATTTTCGTTGATGGAAAAAGAAGAATTTTGATTTAGAGTTCAATGGAACTTAATCGAATGAAGGTAGGATCCTCTACAAAATGCCACGGCACGCTGTTTTTGACGCAGGGTACAATTTATGGCAAATAATTTGGCGATATATCGTCAGGAACATCGCGAAATCCCAAGGTCGTGTTGCTGTCACTCGCCATTTGTTTGACGGACCGGGCAGGGGGTTAGCTCCCTTGATTTCAGGGGGCGTGGTTAACTCTCGTCTGGCGATAAGTTAATTGCAATATGCTGGATGATTTTAGTGTTTGCAACTTGGGGTTTGACATACTGCCATTGCTTAAGAAGCAATTCCTGACAGAAACCCCAACCAACAGCATGACCTTTACCAAGATCCTGTCGGTGATGACCTATGATGCACCTGATGCTTCGGCTTATGTCCTTGCTTTCAAGGAATTTTTTCATTCCATCATGCAGTTTGTCAATAAGCATAAATTCACTTTTCAACATGTTTGTTGCACAGTTAATGACTCTTGTAAAAATCTAACTTTATAACCATTATTACTGTGGTAATTATTAAAATTCTTTGGGAAAATACAGGCAGTGGATTGCAATTTCAACACATACATTTTCCCGTTAATCCTGAGGGAAATGATGGGTTTGAAGCTTTTTCTTAAACATTGTGAAGGGAAACCAAGAATAACAAAATCAACGCAAACTATCATATCTTTCAACTGTCATTAAAAACTAAATTCATTATATATTATAGATTTTAAAAAATAAAGCCATTGGCTCTGTAGCTCATCAGGCTTCATCATCAATTATGCTGTAGAGTGTGGCCAATGTGATTCCCCCTTTGTAGAGGCCACAGGGTCACCAATCTTAAAATTAAGTATATAGGCGACAAGTTTCAGTTTTCTAGACCTTATACTTCAGGAGAAGAAGATGAAAATAGATTTGAAGGAAGTTCCTGTTGCCTTTATTAGGGGCAACAGGGTCACCAAAGCTACAATTCATAATCCTCACTAGTCAAGGAGTCTGTACACAAAGTTTCAGCTTTCTAGGCCTTGCGCATCTGGAAATAGGTTTTTAGGGCGTGGCCCCTGTGGCCCTTATTAGGGGTCACAGGGCCACTAAAGCTACAATTTATAATCCTCACTAGCCAAGGAGTATTTACACAAAGTTTCAGCTTTCTAGGCCTTATGGTTCTGGAGAAGAAGATGAAAATATGTTTTTAGGGTGTGGCCCCTGTTGCCCTTATTAGGGGTCACAGGGCCACCAAAGCTACAATTTATAATCCTCACTCTTCAAAGAGGCTATACACAAAGTTTCAGCTTTCTAGGCCTCATGGTTCTGGAGAAGAAGATGAAAATAGGCTTTTAGGGCGTGGCCCCTGTGGCCCTTATTAGGGGTCACAGGGCTACTAAAGCTACAATTTATAATCCTCACTAGCCAAGGAGTCTGTACACAAAGTTTCAGCTTTCTAAGCCTTATGGTTCTGGAGAAGAAGATGAAAATAGGTTTTTAGGGCGTGGATCCTGTGGCCCTTATTAGGGGTCACATGGCCACCAAAGCTACAATTTATAATCCTCACTAGCCAAGGAGTCTGTACATAAAGTTTCAACTTTCTAGGCCTTATGGTTCTGGAGAAGAAGTCGAAATTCCACAAAGTTTACGGACGGACGCCGGACACCATGCCATGCCATAAGCCCATCGGGCCTTACAGGCCAGATGAGCTAAAAATATTAGGTATGTACATGTACATCTTATGTTATATGTTACCTTATGCGATAGTTAAATTTCATTAATTAAAATAAGATTTTTTAGCCCACCAAGCCCAAGATATTTGATTTCCCTTGTGTTTACTTTTCAAATTTTCAACTTCCTGAAATCCAATGATTTTGTAGACAATTATAGAAATTAATTAAAATAATTTAATAGAATATAATTTACGTTCTGAACTTCATTGATGAGTTGATGTTTTCAGCCTCAAAAGAGATATTTGTTAAGAACTGACAAACATGATACTTATTTTATTTTGAAATTCTTCTTCTGAGTTTTAAGTGATGAATTTAGCAAAGCAAGTTTTTCCACTACACAATCGATGGTTATTTTAGGTTTTCGAAGTTACCATAAAGTAATTTTAAGCCCACAAAATGTCGATCCGTTGTGGCCCGAAATCTGATTATGATTACATCACATATCAAATTGTAAACAAAAACGAACATGCATTTAAGGATAAGGTTATCCGTTTTGTACCAAATATTTGTTTAACATTATTTTTTATCAGTAACACGAGCTTGACATGATCGAGCTGTCCGGTCGTGTAACATGCACACAATGCCGATGCGATAAAAAATGCTATGAATTTTGACGCGCATCAATTTTCAACAATATTTGGAACCCAGCGTTCACGCACTTTGTTCCCAGAGACCCAGGTGCTCCTCACCTTTCGCTTTTTAAGCAAGGGTGGTTTCCTTCTGGAAATGGGAGATTTGCATGGAGTGTCTTGTGCAAGTGTGTGAAGAGCTTTTCATAGGACGATCGACTTGCACAAGGCGTCACCTCCCGGCCACCATTGACCAAGCAAAGCTTCACAGGAACTTATTATAGAGAGTTATAGATTCGGAGCGATAAACGGAACATTAATTCCTATCAAGAGACCATCGAAGGATGAAGAGGCCGCGTACGTTTGTCGCAAGGGATACCATGCGATAAACGTACAGGCAGTGTGCGATGCTAAGCTGACGTTCCCAACTTGACAAATCAGTAAAACAAACTTGTTTAATAATTCCCGAAAGAGAAACAATCGCCCATACAGATAGGCTAACATCAATGTTGGAAATTGTCAAATATCATCGATCCAAAATTTACTCAAGGGAGATAACTGAAAGTATGCTCTTCTGTATGCTTATTTTCACTGATTAATTTTTAGCTCATCTGGCCTGGCATGGTGTCCGGCGCCGTCCGTAACTTTGTCTTCTCAGGAACCATAAGGCCTAGAGAGCTGAAACTTGGTGTACAGACTCCTTGACTAGTGGGGATTATAAATTGTAGCTATGGGGGCCCTGTGATCCCTAATGGCCACAGGGACCACGCCCGTAAATCCTATTTTCATCTTCTTCTCCAGAACCAAAAGTTGGCATAATCAGTCATTTTTGTAATAATCAACCAAAATTGCCCAAATTGTATAGAACAAAGTTTGAATAATAACATGCAATTTCAATTTTCAAAATAAAAGTTTTCGTTAAAAAGATTTGATTTCTAAGACACCCCCATTCTCTCCCCACAGAGTTGATTTAGCCTCTGTTCTATTTCGCAGACTTTGTGGGATAGAATGGGAGATGCCTGATTGGAGGCAATCAAAGTTATATGTGCAATCAGCGACGCTGTTCTTAAATCATCGTTTTGGCTACTGAATCAAGGCAAAAGCTTTGTGATATGAACCACCCTTTCCATGCGAGAAGCGTTGTCATTTGATAAAGAAATTCAAATGGATTGTGATGCGGGTTTTTTCCGCCAGGGGAAACTCCCGGAACCCACGAGAACAGAGGCTACATCAACATGATTTGATCTGCCTATGTGGGGAGAGAATGAAGACACCCACCCTTGAAAATAAATAAATTAACTATATTTTTCAACAGAATCCACCTCTGGAGCTCCACATCAACAAGGCCAACCCTTTCGTCAGCCTGCTCGTGATAGCATTCCATCATTCCCCATCACGCCGTCCACATCCTCGGCACCATCCAGGCCGGAGCCATCAACAGCCCATCCGTCAACATCATCCGCATCGGAAGTGCCGATGCCGACAGTGTCCAGTCCAGTTGCGACCCCACTGTCACAACCAACCAACGGACACGGACGCTGTCCATACATACTTAACTATGGACAGGTCCCCATGCCCCCCTTCAGTAACTGGGACTGCGATATAGACCCTAGTTTAATCGTGACCGAGGCTTGGGAAGTCCTCCCGAGCTTTGACAAATTTCATGTGCCGTCAAATATCCCTATCCCAGAATATGGACCAACGCACACTAACATTGAGAACAGTTCAAATATTCTAGCTGATGCTATCCGCCTCACGTTAGATGTACCAATTTTGTGATTTTACAATATAACCTACTCAGGTTATACTCTTTTTCATCATTTTTGTCTCCAACTTTCTCCTCTTTAACATGAATCCCATGTTCTTTTTTGTCTAATTCAGCCTCTTTATTTATTATCATTTAATAAATATATACTCTTTTACTTTCACTCCTACTTTGTGTTCTTATTAGGGACCCCCCCTCTCCCAGACACGGGAGAGTCAGGGGGTCCCTGAGCCCGTCGCCTCTCATGAGACAACGGGTTTACTTTTATCTATCTCTTTAAATAATCATTTTTAAAGACATTTATGGCACAAACCTAATCACACAGTCTTTTCTAAAAAAACTAGAAAATCACTAGTCTCTCTTATCCTAATGAGACTCTAATATAGCCGAAATTCTATCGTTTATAAAAGAAAACAAAACAAATTTTCTTCCTCCAGGCCGGATCAATATCTATTTTATTCTGCCATACTGGTATACCGCCATCACCTACAACACATGAACAAAACGTTCATAATTTTTATTAACACAATACTTATTTATAACAGGTCCGTAGTGTTCTAAAATTATAAACACTAATTAATCTCTACTTTTTCAACTCGGAAAATAGTCGAACCCCACACATTAGAAGCGAAACTCATCACTTCCGGCCCTACCGCCGCCGGCGGTACAACACACGAACCGGAAGTCTTCTACCTTACCGCCGGCGGCGCTCCGCCGCCGGCGCCACTATTCCAATATCAATAATGGCTACCGGAAGTTCACCCGCCCCGCCGGCGGCGGAACCTACCCGGTCACGTGACCCACCTAAAAGAGTATATAAGGAGAGACAAAACCCTTGCTACTTCAGTCTGACGAGTCCCAACACAGCGGACGAAACTAGTCACTTAGCAAAACTTTTGCCCCTTAGGCGATTGATAGGCCACCCCCCTGTCCTACTATATTTTTCATCGATTTTTTGTTGTTAGGGTTTTTATCATTCTCTCCCCACAGAGGCAGATCAACTCATTTTGATTTAGCCTCTGTTATATTACGCAGAGTTTGCGAGATATATTGGAATATGCATGATTGGAGGCAATCAAAGTTAGTTGTGCAATCAGCGACGCTGTTCTAAATCATCGTTTTGGCTTATGTCAAGGCAAAATCATTGTGATATGAACCACCCTTTCCATACGAGAAGCGTTGCATAAAGAAATTCAAATGGATTGTGATGCGTGTTTTTTTCCGCCAGGGGAAACTGCCGGAACCCACGGATTTAGGCGTAATAGTACAGAGGCTAAATCAACATGACTTGATCTGCATCTGTGGGGAGAGAATGGTAGTAGAAAACTTGCTGGGCTAGTGAAGTGTTAGAAATAATTTTAACCCATGCAGGTCCCTTAAATAGCCTAGCTTTTATCTTAATAATGAACGACATTTCCTCAATTGTCTTTTTAAGAAAGGTTCATTTCCAGGCAGAATGCTTAAATTACCTGTTTACCTGTTGTTGGCTCTACTGGGTGGCTGCTTTATGGGCACCGCTGCCTCCTCAACTGTCCCATTCTCTGCTTTTATGACTTGAGATTCTGAAATAATTTGGGAACCAATTTTTCTTCATGAATGGATTGAATATTTCAAGTAAATATTTGTTAATATATATATTATCATTAGTCTACCCTTGTATATATATTACATCAAAATTTACCTCCACATAGTCCAGTGTCAACACCGGCCTCAATGCCAACGATCTGGCAGTCTCGTATGGTGGATACTACCTGAAACCATAGAAACTTGTATTATTTAAATTAGTTCTTGATATATTACTATCAATATCTTTAATTACACATGGCCCATTCAAATTTCATTAAATAACTGTTCTGTAAATGTCTATCATTGTACATTTTTATTCCATTAACTTTGTACAAACAAAATTTTCATTTATAAGGTATCAATTCATTAGTAGTAGTGTCTTCAATATCTTTTGTATTTATTATATTGTGAATTTGTAGTTGTAAATCTAAAAGCTATTGCATGTTATTATCAATATTTAATTGTTTACCTGTACAGTAGTCTTGCCATTTTTTTCCTAAATTCATCGGGTGTTCTATTGAATGCACAGAATGCATTTATTCTGTAATTATAATTCCAAATTTAAAAGAAATCCAACAAATACAATTTTAAAAGTAAATTATAATAAGATTTTTTTACTTTGATGACGCCTGCTGATTTGATTAATTTGTTGGATTGTTTTCATCATGGGAAAAAATAATCAATGAACTTGCAGATCCCATAAATAGATATTTTCAAATTTATTGTAACCAACACAAGAAAAAGTATTGGGCCTAGCTGAATATTATTCATTTTTATTTTAGTGTGAAAATCAGAGGTAAATAAATAACTTACCGATCTGTTATAGCTCTCCACACCTTTTTTTCTTGATGCGTCACTGTCGAGGGGAATGACGAGAAGAGCAACTCTCCGTGCACTTTGACCTCGTCCTTCAGGATGTCCATCTCCTGTACGGAGAAATTGCTCTTCCTACACCTTGTTTGTTGTCTGAGAGGCCATTATCGGACGCTTCAATCCGTCGTCTGCTAGGCAGTGCGCGTACCTTGATAGGGAAGCTTACTGTCGTTCGGTAACTAAGGAGTGGCTTTTCATTTTTGGCACAGAAGAGTTCTCTCTTAGCGCTAAGGGCGATCGTAAAAAAATTAATAAATTGCATTTTTAGCTCATCTGGCCTGTAAGGCCCGATGGGCTTATGGCCTGGCATGTTGTCCGGCGTCCGTCCGTAAACTTTGTGGAATTTCGACTTCTTCTCCAGAACCATAAGGCCTGGAAAGCTGAAACTTTGTGTACAGACTCCTTGACTAATGAGGATTACAAATTGTAGCTTTGGTGGCCATGTTACCCCTAATAAGGGCCACAGGGGCCACGCCCTAAAAACCTATCTTCATCTTCTTCTCCAGAAGCAAAAGGCCTAGAAAGCTGAAACTTTGTGTACAGACTCCTTGACTAATGAGGATTATAAATTGTAGCTTTGGTGGCACTGTGACCCCTAATAAGGGCCAAAGGGGCCACGCCTTAAAACCTATTTTCATCTTCTTCTCCAGAAGCATAAGGCCTGGAAGCTGAAACTTTGTGAACAGACTCCTTAACTAGTGAGGATTATAAATTGTAGCTTTGGTGGCCCTGTGACCCCTAATAAGGGCCACAAGGCCCATACCCTAAAAACCTATTTTCATCTTCTTCTCCAGAACCACGAAAGCTCAAACTGTGTGTACAGACCTTGACTAGTGAGGATTATATATTGTAGCTTAGGTGGCCCCGTGACCTCTAATAAGGGCCACAGGGGCCACGCCCTAAACACCTATTTTCATCTTCTTCAGAACCATGAGGCCTAGAAAGCTGAAAATTTGTGTACAGACTCCTTGACTAGTGAGGATTATGAATTGTAGCTTTGGTGGCCCTGTGACCCCTTATAAGGGCCACAGGGGACACATCCTAAAAACCTATTTTCATCTTCTTCTTCAGAACCATGAGGCCAAGAAAGCCGAAAATGTGTGTACAGACTCCTTGACTAGTGAGGATTATTAATTGTAGCTTTAGTGGCCCTGTGACCCCTAATAAGGGCCACAGCAGCCGTGCCCTAAAATCCTATTTTCATCTTCTTCTCCAGAAGCATAAAGCCTAGAAAACTGAAACATGTCGCCTATGTCCTTAATTTATGATTGGTGACCCTGGAATCACATTGGCCACACTCTACAACATAATTGATGATGAAGCCTGATGAGCTACAGAGCCAATGGCTTTATTTTTTCAGGTTGTCATTTGTTTTCAAGATGATGGATGATTATTAAGTTTGTTCGATGTGTGTAAAACTTAAGTAAAATTTAACAAAAATCATCTGTCACGATATCATCAGTGTCATCAAGCTCAGAGAGTGTATGTCTCTCCGGGTAAGTCTTATCTCTTGTCAACTCAGTCACGATTTCATCAGTGTCATTAAGCTCAGAGAGTGTATGTCTCTCCGGGTAAGTCTTATCTTTTGTCATCTCAGTAACGATATCATCAGTGTCATCAAGCTCAGAGAGTGTATGTCTCTCCGGGTAAGTCTTATCTCTTGTCAACTCAGTCACGATATAATCAGTGTCATCAAGCTGAGAGAGTGTATGTCTCTCCGGGTAGGTCTTACCTCTTGTCATCTCAATCTCCGCGGACGGGCGGACTAACGACAGGGAGGATGGGACGTTTGCTCTCTGGGCTATTCTTTCGGGAGGTACCATGCACTGTTAGGATCAGAGATAAGAAGTTCTTATCTTGTTTAAGATTTACAAAATTACAAAATCAATCATTATGATTCCCCGCCTGCTGTCCCCCTGGTCCTAAGTTCGTGCCTTTATTCTCATTACGTTCCGTGGGGCATGTTTGATGTATTCCCCTGTAATGTTTGTGACCTCGAGCGGGAATCGGTCCAATGCTGCATCTACAAAAAAAAATGCATAATATCAATATCAAGCCCGTAGCCAGCGGGCGGGGGAGAGGCGGCTCCCCCAACTAATTTTAAGACCATAGATTTTATATTTCCAACATATGAGTTATTGTTTTTTTTAGCTTCTTTCGCTAAACTTGTAATGACCAAAACAACCGTAGCTAAACAGTAAATGCACAAAAACCATGTACATTTCGATTATATTAATATTTCCTAAAAGGTATTATATTGGGCAAATGCACATGCTGCGCCACTAGTAAAAAACCAATGTCACTCGATGACAAACCAATGGTGAAAAACCTGATATTTAGAAAACAATATATAGTATTCCAGTCAATAATGTTTAATGAAATATACCACTAAAATAAAATAACAGAACAACACTTCAATAGTATATCACATTGGTGAAAGTACTCCCGGCACCTGATCAGTGATGATACGATGAAACGTCACTGTAGACACATTATTTCACTTTTACGGCCCGGTATTTCAAACCATATTTTATAATAATTCATCATATCTTATTATTTCATGTATCATATATCATATCAGTCATTTATAATCGTATCAAACAAATCATATATAACTTAACGAATATATTGGAGAAAATGTTTTTATATTAACTATGTATATTTTTGAGACTTGTTGTTTCTTACTCACAAGGGTTTGTCGACGCTGTTTCTCGTCAAGACTCAGTCGATGTCCCCCAGAGTCTCGCACTTCACTATTTCTTCATCGGCATGTTCATCATTGGTTACTACAGGCCCTTCTCTCTGAAGCGATTTCACTATCTGTGTGATCTCAAGCAGATAGGTGAATACTTTTCTTTGAAATCCTGAAAAACACATTTCAAGTGAATGTGATATATTCGGCAACTGACAAACGCAATGCATCAAAACGACATCTACATAAGATCATGTAATGTTTTGTCTCTTTATTTATCAATATAAAGACTACGTAGACATTTGATTTATTCGGAAAAAAATATAACATGAAAACAAAACATGTAGAACATACTTAAGGGGCGCGACTGTATGATAAAGACAAGTTACAAGGCCAATTCACAATTATTATGTCTATGATAAGAATTTGGTATTCATACCAATATACCCAAAAGCGATGGGTATATCCACATAAAAATGCAGGTAAAAATGTACATATACTATGTGTATTCACATATAATACTATGTATAATGCCATTTTCGAGATCATATAGCAAATTGTACGTGTAGGATTTTACAGTGTGGTAATTTTGGTCCTTGTTTACTACAAAATAAAAGTGCCATACAAGATTTCTGTAAACATCTTACTCTCTTCGTCCATTGGGAATCTTGATTTTCCGGATGTCTTAGTCTGAGACTCTGATCTACCATTGGACTGTCGCGCACTCCACAGATGGCGCACTCCCCTCAGATCGGGATTGGGAATCTATCAAAATACAACATGTCATTAGATCCACTTTATGTTTTGTCTTTTACATATTCAAGGCACTTTTCATAATGATTAAAATTTAAACAAAGATAACTACCCAAAATGGCGCCATACATCCCATCAAAATAAGGAGTAAAATAACCAAAAAACGCCAGTTCTCATGTCACACTCAGAACTAAATGATGTCACTAATGACAATAATTCGTATCTGGCCTTTAATTTTTGTTTGGCAAGGTGATATTGAAAATAAGGAAAATTTAATCAATACAAAAGTTGAACTTACTCCCTTGGGAAGAAACTGGCTCAGAGCTGGGCCTTATGGTTTGTTTGCAGGCTCCAGCGCTTTTCCTAGTTGTGTCTGTAAATAACAATTCTTTTCTTAGGATTCATTAAAAAGTATAATTGTCATTTCATTACCATTGAAACTAATGTATTAAACAATGAGTAATTGTAGACAATAAGAGGGTTTGGGAGAGGCATTTTCGACTATGTGCCGTTTACAGGGTTTTAGGCAATTTTCTTAATTTTAAATGGGCCATTGCTCATTATATTAATAGTAAACATCAAAATGTTAGTGAACCATTTCCCCCCTTCTTACAGCCGCCTACAGATACAAAACTGTTTTTACACAATGTAACTACATACAAATATGAAAATAAGAGACATGTTATACTGGATTGTTAACGAGTAACTCGTAACTTGAAACTGAACGCGCAGTCGGGTGTGTCAATGCGAAGGTGAAGCGGCCTCGAATTTATAGGACATTCAATCCATAATTGATCACATATGATTTTTCAGAAACTAGTATTCCTCATATTTCAGGTAGAATGGATGTTAAACCTTGTTTCAACGAAGCTTAACAGTGATGCAACTGAGAAATATGAAATGAATCATTCGTACCCCTTAACGCTATATGAAGAGGGTAGGTTTTCAATTACAGGACACGTGAAATAATGCCGTATTATAGAAGGTCTCATATGACAGTTGGTCTAGTAAGCTGAAACTTTGTGTACAGACCTTGGCCAGTGAGGATGATGAATTGTAGCTTTGGTGGCCCTGTGGCCCCTAATAAGGATCACAGAGGTCACACCCTAAAAAACTATTTTCATCTTTTTCTCTGTAACCATAAGGCCTAGAAAGCTGAAATGTTCTGTAATAGACTTCTTGGCTAGTGAGGATTATGATTTACAGCTTTTGTGGCCCTGTGGCACCTAATAAGGGCCACAAGGGCCACACCCTAAAAACCTATTTTCATCTTCTTCAGAACCATAAGGCCTAGAAAGCTGAAACTTTTTGTACAGAATCCTTGACTAGTGTGGATTAATAATTGTAGATATTGTGACCCTGTGTCCCCTACTAATGGGGGAACCACATTGGCCACACACAAAAGCAAAATCAATTGTAAAGCCTGATGAGCTAAAAAGCCAATTGCTCTATTTTTCAGAACTCGCAACACACAACATCGGGAAAACATTAGTTTCTTGCACTCATGGTATTTTTCAAATATTGTTTTAGTCAAATATATGTCTCTTCTTGAGTAATGCCAAGTTTATCACATCGAGTGAGGTAAATTGTTTTATTGTCACTGAGACAGAATCCATGTTACATTTATGATTCACTTCTGTTTTATATCGTGAGCTTAGTTAATCATAAAACGATGATGAAATCAATAGTTGATGACTTTTATTTGTAATTTTTCATTTGACATAAAAAAAAACTAATTTGCAAAGGCATTCTTGTATATTCTTCTAAAAAATGTCCAACAATTAACTGGTTTCTACATGGACTCTCAGTGTTGTTCCTAGAGGGGGTCCTAGGGACATTTGCCCACCCTTTTGGCTTGGTGTCCCTTAAAATTATTAGATGTAGGATACTTTTACCATTGCAAAGGGGCCCATCTGCTAAACTATTGCCACAATGACCCCCTTAGCTGATGACCTAGGAACAACACTGGACTCTGAACACAATAGTCGGGTCGGGCGATACTGATAAAAGACGTTCACCGACTTCCGTCCATTGTTCTGATATGATCATGATATCTGATCTGCATCAAATGTCAATCATCAAACACTACTCTACCTACTCAGCTGTGGTTAGCTAAAAGCTGCTGTTTTCAGAATATCTCAATGACAGTTATATTGATCTGTTTCCACGTTGCTGTTTCATGAACAAAAGGGCATTTTTCAACCTGTTGGTCAGGCAAACCTGGTCTTGGCCATTTCTGAGGAGTGACCACTTTTAGCTAGTTTAACATTCAAAGGAAAGTTCTATGATGAATTACTGTAAATGACAAATCAGTAGAATTCTCGCAAAGCTCTTGTGTGACCTCCATTATCATTGATATTTCAATGTCTAAATTGTTGAGCATCTTCGTTCGCCATCGAGGTTCTTTTGTCATTTGCTATCTGGTCTGCAGCTGATGGTAGATATCTCAGCTACTGATCTAAGGATTTTAAAGATACGTTATCAGGATTCAATATTTTAAAAGTAATTTTACTGTTTTTTCTTTTTCTCCGAATTAGGTATTCGTTGCTGCCAAAGATGATACCCATCGAACACAATCACGGTAGTTGAGACATACACGCATGATGATTACCTCACCGAAATCGGGTTCGTTAAATGCTATGCCCTTTATACGGGGGGTACTGAGCTCTTGGCGTCAAAATAAGTATGTTGTTGATAAATCAAATTAAATGTGATATCAAAATTTCGACGAAAGATTTTCCAGTAATGTATTTATATTCTTTATAGCTAAATTTAATCCCGAAGTGCATGCAAGAATGATAATGTATCTTTAAGGATATAGATGTTTTTCTCTGAAGTTACCATTTGAAAGAAATGCGATGCAAGGATATCCAAGTACTCCGTGAATATAATGCATTATTATGGTTGCCACTTGAAATGCGAGCTGCGTTGAGCTTTAGACGAAGAAACATTTATAAAGACTAAGCAATTTCCTTCGATGAATGTAGAAAACAGTGTAAGCTTTCTTTGATAGTACATCAAACAATTTGATACATGAAACATTTTTCATTTTCCTGATATATTTTTATACATACAGACCTTTTTAAGTGCTCACAACAAGACGTTGCTAGATCATTTTATTTGTCCGTTGTCAATGTCTATGAAAAGCAATGCCTAAGAGAACAATAGTTAGATTGTAGCATTTTCGCTGATTAAAATGGTGCAAATGGGTTCGGATGTAATACATAATCAATGGTGGGTTGTATGCTTGAGATAGTAGGTTCACAAAACAACCTTAGCTTTAGATAAGCCTGGATCATGAAACTGTCTAAGTACAATCTTAGCTAAGACTAAGTCTAAGTCAGTTACCATAGCAATAACAGAACGATGTAATCATTTCCTGTAACTCTTCAGTAATCAAGTCTAATATTTACAAACAAGCACCTGCCAAACAAAAGCATTCACGTCAAATTGTCGCTATCAATTTTATAAGTTTTACGGTAGTTGGAACTCTTCTGTTAACGGAAATGAAATTGTCGCTTTTGTTTGTCAACATGGCACGCGCTCGCGGCTGTCGAAAAGAAAAGGAAAGCTAACTGGACCCGTGAAGAAGAGGTGATCCTTGTTGAAGAGGTCAACAAGAGGGAGAGCCTCCTCTTCGGTAAGCTCGACGGGTGCGAGCGTACCAGCAAGAGGAAGATAAACGCCTGGGAGGCAATTTCTTCGGCCGTAAACTCGTAAGTATGCAGAACAAAACCATGTCCCTTGAAACCACGAATAGTCAGTGATGATTTGTTAATGGTAATAAGGCATCGACTGGAAATTTGTATACAACCTTTATATCACCAAGATTGAATAATATGAATAATTGCATGAAAAATACAGAGTTAGATAAAAACAAATTTTTAAGCCGTATTTTTAATTCTTGTAATTATTCAATCTAAATAAATTTAGATCAACAGGTTTTATATTTGGTCATACATGTTGATCTAAGATTGGCCCGTAAGGCGGTACATCCCGGTGACCTCTGAAATCAGCCGCTCGGCCATTCAGAAAAGATGCCCTAGCTCGCTGGAAGTTAAAACAACTCAGCAGCACATCTTTTGAAATGGATGATGTTTGGAGCGGAGTAGAGCGATGAATTATCCGATTGCTTGGATGTATTAATAGATTATATTTTTTCTTTTTAAAATGATTTAGCGTATTTGCTAGTTGTCAATGACAAATGATTGCAAATCGCACAGATACTAACGTGGCGAATAATAATCATAAAGTTGGAGCATGATAAATGTCCATATTTTCGAAAATCCTCATTCAAGGGGAGGTAACTCCTTTTGATCCATCCTCGATTATCCAGCGCTTTCGTTCCGATAAATCTACACTAGTACTACAAGCCCTGGAAAACTTTATGAGGTTTTACCTCGAACCAAATTTTTTCCCTTTGCAATGACTCAGCAAAACGCTTACTTGATTAGTCGAGTTGTTTACAAGTAGTGTCTGCGTTTCGTTTCTGATTGGATAAACTTGGATGCAAAGGGTGGTCTTTAGTTTGAGGTAAAACCTTGTAAAGTTTTCCAGGGCTTGTAGTGTAGATTTATCGGAACGAAAGCGCTGGATTATCGAGGATGCTTTTGATCAAACTCGTTTGTACTAATTCCTTTCATTTCCATCCAAATAATTAAAACAATATTGATTTTTTGTCAATCATAAAACTAAATATATTTCATACAACCAAAATAAAATCAACCTACCGATATATTTCTTATCAGTATCAAAAATAAGATTAATTTTTCTCAAGGCACACTTTTATTGAGTACAGCCATAAGCTATTACATGTTTCTTCCGTTCACACCTTGAATGAGCGACTATGAACTGTTTGTGACGTCGAATTTGATTGATCAAATCGCGAATTCCTTGTTTGCATACGAAAGGTCACCGGGACGACCTCTCACGCTGGTCAATCTTAGATCAACAGTATGACAAAATAAAAAATCTGTTGGTCTAAATTTATTGAGGTTGGTAATTATTGTACATATTTTACCATTTTCAAAGTTTTCGGACAGCTTGCTCTCCCTGAATATCCTCGAGTCATGGCATGATCCAGGCCAGTTGGCAACGCAGTTAGCGATCAGAAAGTTGGGATCACATGTCATCTGAAATCATAAAACGGTTATATTTTCCCTCTTCTCTGTACTTATTATTTATTAAAAGATTTTTTTTTGGTTCCCAAGGGTTACAAAGGCTACCATATATAGATGTGAACAATTCTTTTTTGGTATATAACTCTTTGCAAAAATCTATATTGAAAATCAAGAAGTTTTACATATTTCAAGCCATATCTGTATGAATTGAAAATGTTATTCCAGTCATAGTCATGCTTTTGTGCTTTTGATTAAAGATTTTAATCAGTTGGGCAATATATGAAGTAAATAATTATGATCTAAAACTGTACCTCTAATCTAATCTTATATTTCTATTGTAATTTATCAAAGGGCATAAAACCATGTTCATCGCATAAGTATTTTACGGTCATTAGGCCCATTTTGGCCCAATTTTTTATAATAAAATAGGGATTTTTATTATCATGGTTTTGCCATAGTGGTTCTGCAAGAAAATCCACCACTGGACTCATTACCTTATCGTGGTGTGGTGGTTTGTGTGCTTCGACGACCCCGAGAGCTATGCCAGCTGGAGCTTACATGCTCCTGGTAGGGTCACCCAAGCTGGACAGGTCGACGGGTAGAAGCCAGACCAAATTTGAGTCCTTCTAAAACCTGCTTCCTATCTCTTACTATGCCTTTCTTTCCGTCTTTTCCCTCAACCTGTCGATCCCTTTCTCCCTGATCTGTCTACTCTCTTTTTGATGGCAACATCCACGTGTTTAATAACTGAAATATTGTTCAAAACACGCTAAACACCATCTCACTCACTCACCCCACTCACTATGCAAGAAAATCATCAAGTTTATACTGTTCAAGACTAAAAGATTTTAAAAATATTATGGTATGGAATATTGGCAGGGTTACAAATTGATTTTTTTTTACAGTAAAATCTGAGGGAAGATCATTTTAAAGCTTCAATACATGTTTGGACATCTACCATACCCAATCCTCCTTTAATCTATTTATAGTGCTTCTTTTAATCTTTTCTTTTTAATCATTCCATATGAATTTGAAAAAGATTTGTTCAATAGATTTGATAAAGTCATATGGAGGTTTGGGCAATGAGCTCAAAATATGCATTTATTTAGAAAGGGCTAATGTTTTAATGACAGTTTTTTCCCCAATCAATGTTAAGCATCTTTTTCTCCATATTGACAATAATCTGTTTACTTCTTAAAGCTTTTTCCTTGTATTGATCAACCATAAGTCATTTAGATTTGGAGTTAATTTTTATTAAAAGATTTTGTCATAAAAAATAATCTAAAATTTAAACAATCAAAATCAATCAAAATATTATTTTCAAGATGAACAATATCATTCATGTATAATTTCATTAATCTATTAACATTGTATATTGTATTCATTTCTAATTTTGATTTGATCTATCTTTTTTTATTTCATTGACTAGATTCAGTATTTATTTTATTCTATGTGATGTGAGAACATATTCTCCTGTAAACCATTGAACGTTTTAATGTATTTACATTGTATGTTTTTTATTTATTTTTAGGTTATATTTTATTGTTGAGATAAACATGTTATTGTTGAATTTAATTTAACAAATAAATTATACTTGTAAGATAATAAACAATAAAAATTTTTTTTAATTCAAATGGTTTTTTTTCATGATTCTTAAATGTAATTTATTATCCCCCGCCAAACGTAGTTGGGGGGGGGGGGGGTGTATTGAAATGGTCTCCGTCCGTCCGTCTGTCCCGATAATGTTTTCGGAGCACAACTCCAAAACGGTGAGACCTAGCTCGACGAAACTTGTCCCGATAATGTTTTCGGAGCACAACTCCAAAACAGTGAGACCTAGCTCGACGAAACTTGGTATGTGCAATGGGCATCATGTGGAGATGTGCCTTTTGGGGTTTTCAACTTCTTTGCATTTTTATTTTTACCCGTTTCCATGGAAACATAACATAGGATTTCGTTTCCGGAGCACAACTCTAAACCGATGAGACCTAGCTCGACAAAACTTGGTATATGCAATGGGCATCATGTGGAGATGTGCCTTTTGAGGTTTTCAACTTCTTTGCATTTTTATTTCCTCTTTTTCTCAAGGAGCATCAGGCCTTAGTAGAAAGCTAAAACTTTCTGTGCAGTCTCCTAAGTTAGATAAAGAGGATAAAGAGTAAGGGGGGAACCACATTTGCCACACCAATAAGCACAAATGATATGAAGCCTGATGAGTTACAGAGCCAATGGCTCCATTTTTATTTTTAGCTGTTTACATGGAAACTATACTTAAGATTTTGTTTCTGGAGCAGAACTTGATTTCCTTGAGACCTAGCTCAACCAAACTTGGTGTATGGTTCAATCATTATGTGTAGATGTGCCTTTTTGGGGTTTGAACTTGTTTGGATTATCATTTTTTGCAGTTTCTTTGAAATTGTAAGTTGTGACAATTTACCACACCAGAAATCGGAGATACTTAAAATTCAAAGTCATGTTTGTTTTCGTCAAAATATTCCAAATGGCGGGGGATATAGACGACTCTGTCTGCTTGTTTTAATTCATATATTTTTTGACAAAAAAATGTTATGTTTATTTTATTTTATCAAAATAAAATAAACTTTACACATTACTGAAAGAATATTTTATTAATGTGTATCCATCATTTGATTGATTCATATATTAGACATGCCTCATTGTAAAGAGTATGAGTGATGAATTCTGTTCATCATTTCTTTGAATTTCTGTGAAAACATATTATAATTAAAATCAAAACAGTCCATCATATCATTTTTATTTCATTTTTATTGGGAAGGGAAGTAACTCTTATGTCTATTAATAGTAACCTACGACAGTTCACTTGTATTATCAATTGTGTTAGAGTAGGACAGGGGGGTGGCCTATCAATCGCCTAAGGGGCAAAAGTTTTGCTATGTGACTAGTTTCGTCCGCTGTGTTGGGACTCGTCAGACTGAAGTAGCAAGGGATATGTCTCTCCTTATATACTCTTTTAGGTGGGTCACGTGACCGGGTAGGTTCCGCCGCCGGCGGGGCGGGTGAACTTCCGGTAGCGACTATTGATATTGGAATAGTGGCGCCGCCGGCGGTAAGGTAGAAGACTTCCGGTTCGTGTGTTGTGCCGCCGGCGGCGGTAGAACCGGAAGTGGTGAATTTCGCTTCTAGTATGGGGGGGTTCGACCATTTTTCCGAGTTGAAAAAGTAGAGATTAATTAGTGTTTATAATTTAGAACACTACGGGACCCGTTATAAATAGGTATTATGTAAATAAAAATTGTGAACGTTTTGTTCATGTGTTGTAGGTGATGGCAGTAGACCATTATGGCAGAATAAAGAGATCTTGATCCGGCCTGGAGGAAGAAACTTTGTTTTGTTTTTCTTTTTATAAACGATAGAATTTCGGTTATATTAGAGTCTCATTAGGATAAGAGAGACTAGTGATTTTCTAGTTTTTTAGAAAAGACTGTGAGAGGTTTGTGCCATAAATATCTTTAAAAAAGATTATTTAAAGAGATAGATAAAATAAACCCGTTGTCTCATGAGAGGCGACGGGCTCGGGGACCCCCTGACTCTCCCGTGTCTGGGAGAGGGGGGGTCCCTAATAAGAACACAAAAAATTGTGAGTGTAAAAGAGTATATATTTATTAAAGGATAATAAATATAAGGCTGATTTAGACATAAATGAACATGGGATTCATGTTAAAAAGAGATGAAAGTTGGAGACAAAAAGTAATAAAAGAGAGTATAACCTATGGGGGTTATACTGTATAATCACAGAATTGGTAGGTCTAGCGTGAGCCGAATTGCGTCAGCTAGGATATTGTTACTATTCTCAATGTTAGTATGTGTTGGCCCATATTCCGGGATTGGGATATTTCTTGGTACATTAAATTTATCAAAGCTGGGGAGGACCTCCCAAGCCTGGGTTACGATTAAACTGGGGTCAATGTCGCAGTCCCAGTTGCTGAAGGGGGGCATGGGGACCTGTCCATAATTGAGGATGTATGGACAGCATCCGTGTCCGTTAGTGGGGAGTGACAGTGGAGTCGTCACTGGACTAGGCACTGTCGGCATCGGCACTTCCGATGCGGATGAGGTTGACAGATGGGCTGTAAGTGGCTCCGGCCTAGATGGTGCCGAGGACGTTGACGGCGTATCAGGGAATGATGGAGTGGTATCAAAGATAGGCTGATGAATGAGTTGGCCTTGTGGATGAGGAACTCCAGAGGTGGCTTCCGTTGGAGCGACAGTGACCCTGAGTTGGGCCTCCCGACTCGACATGGTCACAAAAATTGGGCCCTTGGGGGTGTCCCAAGCCTTGAAACGAGGGGTGGGCTCGTTAGAGATGATGTGGCCGTTAATGTTTTTTAGTGACACATTATGCCTTAGCATAATATGTCGCCTGGCGTCGTCCTTCCTTTTATAGACTTTAGGGCATAAAGTGCACGTGAATTGAGAGGCGTTGTGGTGTGATTCCACATGTCTTTTCATGGTGTCACGTCGTGTAAAGGATGCGTCACAGGACGGACAGTGGAAATTTTTATCCATGTTGAGAAAGTGATTATGACGTCATAGACAGAGTTGTGTATGACGTCATTGAATTGTGTGAGTGTAGACGTAGGTCACATAAGTGAATTACGTAGTGACTACCAAAATGTGAAGGGGCCCTGATAATGTCCACTAGATCGCGGTAAAACAATCAGAGTAGAACAAGATAAGGTAGACAGGGTGGAGAGTTTTAACCCACGATCTTATCATTAAGGCCCTGTGGCTGGAACGTTTGGAGCTCAAAAATCCACCTAAGTTCTAGGGATCTCCTAGACTTGGTGGTTCTCTCTAAGTCAGGATTTTGTTTGAGTTGAGCAATGACTTTGTATCTGAGTTTGCTCTTGGAGTGGTTAGGGAGATTGAAGTGTAGAGACACGGGTTTGTCTCTTTTGTGTGAGATATCTGCAAAGTGTTCAGAAAGGCGAATTCTGAACTCCCTTTTTGTTTCCCCTACATATTGCTTCTTGCATTTGTTGCAAGTCAGTAAATAGACAACATTGCGAGATTTGCAGTTGTATAATGCGCAAGTGTATTTACGGCCCGTGGTAGAGCTGTAGAAATGGCTCTCTCTGTTGATGTTGGTGCAGAGTTTGCACTGGGTATTGTCGCATAAGTTGTCGACAAATGGTACTACCTTTCCACTGATTTGTGGTTTGGTGGGGGGATAAGTGATACTGGCTTTGACCAGCAACTCAGCAGAGCTGTCCACCAACTTCTCTGCAATCAGTTTGAACAAATAAAATGTCAAACTCAAAAAAAAAAATCTTTTTGTTGTTAATCTTTCTGATTATCAACTCAATGAAAGTGAAATCAACTTGCTAAACAAGGGTCTAACTTTTAGTCCCACACCGGCAAGGGGTAACAAAAGTCAAACTTTTTCCGACTTAAAATCGTTCTTTAGAAAAATGAAAATAACACACTTTTTTCATGACTTCCAAAACCCAAACACCACCCCGGTGTTGGACAAAAAGTTTGGTCCCAAAAGCAAGTGGAACCCACCCTACTCAAATGACCACAGTCTAGAGTCATTCGTTAAAGCAGTCACTAACGACTTCTTCAAACTAGAAGACAGCAAGTTCAAACGTAGTAATATCACTCGTGCTGAACGCGAATCCATTAACCTTCTCAAAAACAATAATGAAATCATCATTAAAAAAGCAGATAAAGGGTCAGCCGTAGTCATACAAAATACCACCGACTACATTAAAGAAGCTCTCAGACAATTAGCTGATGAGAAATTCTACTGCAAACTCACTAAAGATCCCACCACCGACTTTAGTGAAATCATTTCTAAAGAACTAACCAATCTCTTTCTCAAAGATGAGATAAGCCAAAAGTGTCTAGCCGGCCTTTTACCGGAGGACACAGTAGCTGGTAGATTCTACCTTTTGCCAAAAATTCATAAATGTCTTACACCTGGTAAGATACCAGGCCGCCCAATCATTAACGGCAACAACACACCAACTGAAAAAATCAGTAGTTTTGTAGATGAACACATCAAAGAGTTCGTCCCTCAATACCCTAGCTACATTAAAGACACCACTCACTTCATTCAAAGAGTAGAATCTTATCACGTCGATATAGATAAAGACATCCTCTTGGTCACAATGGATGTCACCTCACTCTACACCAATATCCCCAATGGCGAAGGCCTACGCGCAGTAGCAAAGGCTATCAGAAGATACAAGCCAGACTGGCAACTATCTTCCACTGGCTTACTCAACTTACTCAAACTAGTACTTCAAAAAAATAACTTCATCTTTAATGGAGTTAATTACCTACAAGTCGGCGGTACGGCAATGGGGACGAAAGTCGCTCCCTCCTATGCCAACATATTCATGGCTGAATTAGAAGAAACCCTTCTACAAAATGCTCCCGATAAACCAGACCTTTACGTCCGCTTTATCGATGACATCTTCATGATCTGGTCAAAAGGTCTAGCTAAACTTGAGACATTCATTCAATATCTCAACTCAGCCCACCCCACCATCAAGTTCACTGCTGAATTCTCACGTGAACGAGTATCATTCCTTGACACCTGGGTTTCCGCTGTAAATCAAAAGACCACACTTGATTTTACAGTCTACAGCAAACCCACAGACACACACTCCTATCTGTTGTATACATCATGTCACCCCCGACATATTAAAACAAAAGGGCCATTTAGCCAATTTCCTAGTCTGAAACGCATTTGCTCCACTCAGGAAGAATATGAGACTCACAGTATGAATCTCATCAATTATTATCTGAAACGAGGCTACCCTCGCAGAATCATACAACAGAACAAACACAAGTCTGATCTGACGGACAGGACCACTCTCCTGTTCCCTACACCCTACGTACGGCCGCACACCCCACGGCCAGTACTGGTGTGCGACTACAATCCCATGAACATGGAACTCAACAACATTATCAGGAATAGATGGCACCTACTCCAAGGCTCCGACATCTGCAAAACTATCTTTCCTGCTCCCCACATTGCTGCCTATCGGAGAAACAAAACACTCCGGGATATACTGGTCAAAGCCAGTATCACTTATCCCCCCACCAAACCACAAATCAGTGGAAAGGTAGTACCATTTGTCGACAACTTATGCGACAATACCCAGTGCAAACTCTGCACCAACATCAACAGAGAGAGCCATTACTACAGCTCTACCACGGGCCGTAAATACACTTGCGCATTATGCAACTGCAAATCTCGCAATGTTGTCTATTTACTGACTTGCAACAAATGCAAGAAGCAATATGTAGGGGAAACAAAAAGGGAGTTCAGAATTCGCCTTTCTGAACACTTTGCAGATATCTCACACAAAAGAGACAAACCCGTGTCTCTACACTTCAATCTCCCTAACCACTCCAAGAGCGATCTCAGATACAAAGTCATTGCTCAACTCAAACAAAATCCTGACTTAGAGAGAACCACCAAGTCTAGGAGATCCCTAGAACTTAGGTGGATTTTTGAGCTCCAAACGTTCCAGCCGCAGGGCCTTAATGATAAGATCATGGGTTAAAACTCTCCAACCTGTCTATCAATTGTGTTAGTTCTTAGTTTGTGACTGTCTATGCAAATTAATTCCAGATTACATAATGAATTTACTTCAGTTTAATTTTAATTCTATTCAAAACATTAAAAAAAACATCGTGTTAGGCCTACCTGAACGTTCAAGGAACGAAATCCTTTTCGATTAACATAATCAGGTTCATTGTCCACCGGTGAAGAAATTCGTATCTGGGTGCCATCAATACATCCGGCAACCTGGGGGAAACCTGTTACATTTTATCAGCATATACAGTACGTTTCATTAGAAATAATTATTGAATTTAAATTTATTTGGAATGTACAGCCTATCGCCTTTTTTTTAACCTTGTTTACGGTAACACTTTACACATTTTCCAAAAGGTGGCAGTACTGTCGTGGGACATCTCGTACACAAAATAATTTTGTGACTCTAGGCCTATAGGCCTAGTATGACCAATTATTAAAGCGCATTTTGGTTACGAATTCATTGATAGTTGAGCGCTGTTTTCAAAAACAATAATGGCGTCTTTTTGTTGTGACGTTACGATTTACCAAGTTTGGGCTTGCTTAATGTAAAGCCATAAAGTGAGTTATTAGATAATTGTTTTATTTACCTGCAATTGCGTGGAACTTTCTTTTCACATCAAGGAGGCGCTGGCCGGTCGGAAACTTGATAAAGGTGCATATGTGTTGACAAATTGCGTCGGCCACTAGACGGACACGTCTCCCCGCCGTCGATTTGCTGACATGAAAAGCTTGACCAACAAGGAGGTGAAACGACCCAGTTGCAACGAACTGGAGGAATACCAGCACTTGCAAAAGGGGTGACAGCGAAGGAAATATATTGTCGGACGTCGGAAACGATACCGATCAAACAGTTCCCCATCACTGTAGGTATCAATCGGGTTGAACCTATCTCGAAAAACCCTTGGTACCCTGTCACGCTTCTTATACTTCCTTATCCGCCTTAACACATCTACAACGCCCGCCCTGTTTTCTTGGAATAACAGTGACTTAAGACTGGTAGGAAGTAGTCTCAGGATTTAAGACAAATTTCATACTTAAGATTAAAATTTTAGGCTTAAGCTAGATTTGTATGAACATTTGGTTAACTTATGGTTAACTAATGGTTTTTGAATGACCTAATAGTATAGTATATAATATATATATAATAAAGTATAGTTTTTCCCTGAACAATTACAACATCAAACTCCAACCACTCTGCCACCGTCCCCATACTTTAAATAAACTAAAAGGCAAAAGAAAGTATAGGTTCGCAAAATCAATTTTGTTTTAAAACTTTGTTAAAAGGTGAACCAAATGTGTTCACAATGTCATTATCCGAGTACAATACGGAGAGAAACACATCGCTGAAACGGATCCTTATTCATGGTACCACACCTCACGTGAAAATGGTAAAACACGTTTTAAGCCAATAGCTCAAAATGCACGTGCTGAAGTAGAGTATAAATATGCGCATACAAGAGGTTGGAAACACAGCTGATGAAAGCACAAAAAAGAAATGCCAAGATTAACAGAAGCGGAGCGAGAGCGAGCTATTGGAATGCACGAGATTGGGGCAACACAGATCCAAATTGCAAGAAGGTTCGGTTGCACACCATTAACGGTGGCCAGACTCCTCCAACGACACCGGCAGACAGGCAGGACTCAGGACAGGCCCAGAACCGGAAGACCACGCGTGACAACACCGCACGAAGATCACCGTATACGAACCATTCACCTTCGTAACAGATTCGTAACTGCGGCGGCAACGGCTCTGGGACGTCGCATCAGTCCACGTACGGTCCTACGGAGACTACGTTCTGTAGGTATCAGACCTTACCGTCCCTTCAGAGGAATGTTCCTGACCGCCCAACATCGACGTGAGAGAGTACGATGGGCGAGACGAGTTCGAGTCTGGCAAGTCCGGGAATGGCGCAGAGTGTTGTTTTCCGATGAAAGTCGTTTCAGGTTGTTCAGGAACGATGGCAGACAACGAGTTTTCCGACGTAGAGGTGAACGGTTGGCTCCAGTGTGCGTACAAGAGCATCAGCAATTCGGTGGGGGGAGTGTAATGGTCTGGGGAGGCATTTGTGGAGAGCAGAAGACTCCACTAGTGATTGTGCATGGGAATTTGAATGCTGCGACGTACCGAGATGACATTATACGGCCAGTAATGCTTCCATTCCTGCAAAATCAACCACAGGGAACAGTATTCCAGCATGATAATGCCAGGCCTCATTCAGCACGATTGACAAGGGACTTCTTGAATCAGCACAATGTTCACGTACTGCCATGGCCTGCCTGTTCCCCGGACATGAACCCAATAGAACACCTTTGGGACCATCTCGACAGACAAATAAGGAACCGTCAGCAACCACCTTTGACCATAAATGAACTGGAAATTGCTCTCAGGGAAGAATGGCAAAGAATTTCACCTAACGTCATCAGACGTCTGACGTCATCGATGAAGAGACGTATCACTGCCTGCATTGATGCACATGGTGGACATACACGCTACTGAAATCCGTGCTGTGTTGGTTTGAGAACTTTTGCAATCAAGCATGTGGATTCAGTAATCGCTGAACAGTACTTATTTTGACCCCACCACTGTTCAATGAGATCCCACGTATCATGTATTTTTTGTTTGCTTATGATATTGTGCCACAATGATGATATAATGTGATGTATAAACCAAACAGTGTACTGATACGACTTGTTTTGTTGTCATTATTATCATTTAAACCCGACCTATACTTTCTTTTGCCTTTTAGTTTATAATAGTTCAGTGCAAAACTAAACTTTAGTGCTAAATACATGATGGTTAGGGCTCCTCTATTTCTTAAATCATAGGTCATAATTCTTGTAATAATTCATTAAAAAGATTTAAATATCTAAAATTTAAAAAAATACAACTTTTGTCAGCTAGAAATATGTTTATGAATATATAACTTAATAAAAAAATATACTTTTCTTCAGGTCATCACAGCTTGTGCTGTACTGAATAACTTTTTGCGCTACAGGGAACAGTACGCAGTGACAAATTTTCCATGTTGTAAGTAAAATTATTGCGTTTATATAATTACATTCTCAAATGCGAATCTGACAATGATCCCAAAGAGATGTTTGAACGTGTAGATAACAATAATCCATGACAATTTGTCCTTACGACTCAAAATTAATCACTTTACATTAAAAGAAAACATAAATGAAATTGTAGAATTAATTGTTTAATCAAAACGATACATTCATTTCTGCCCAAAAGGCTACAGATTTGGTGTACACTGAAAATGAATAAAAGACTGACAGCGAAAGGAACGAAGTTAGGAATGAATCCTAAATTATAAATTGTTGTAGAATCATAGAATGAATGGCCAACATCTATTATTTAATTTTTAGCTCATCTGGCCTGTAAGGCCCGATGGGCTTATGGCATGGCATGGTGTCCGGCGTCCGTCCGTCCGTCCATCCGTCCGTCCGTCCATCCGTCCGTCCGTAAACTTTGTGGAATTTCAACTTCTTCTCCAGAACCATAAGGCCTAGAAAGCTGAAACTTTGTGTACAGACTCCTTGGCTAGTGAGGATTATAAATTGTAGCTTTGGTCGCCCTGTGACCCCTAATAAGGGCCACAGGGGCCACACCCTAAAAACCTATTTTCATCTTCTTCTCCAGAACCATAAGGCCTAGAAAGCTGAAACTTTGTGTACAGACTCCTTGGCTAGTGAGGATTATAAATTGTAGCTTTGGTAGCCCTGTGACCCCTAATAAGGGCCACAGGGGCCATGCCCTAAAAACCTATTTTCATCTTCTTCTCCAGAACCATAGGGCCTAGAAAGCTGAAACTTTGTGTACAGACTCCTTGGCTAGTGAGGATTATAAATTGTAGCTTTGGTGGCCCTGTGACCCCTAATAAGGGCCACAGGGGCCACGCCCTAAAAACCTATTTTCATCTTCTTCTCCAGAACCATGAGGCCTAGAAAGTTGAAACTTTGTGTACAGACTCCTTGACTAGTAAAGATTATAAATTGTAGCTTTGGTGGCCCTGTGACCCCTAATAAGGGCCACATATGCCACGCCCTAAAAAGCTATTTTCATCTTCTTCTCCTGAACCATAAGGCCTAGAAAGCTGAAACTTTGTGTACAGACTCCTTGACTAGTAAAGATTATAAATTGTAGCTTTGGTGGCCCTGTGGCCCCTAATAAGGGCCACATATGCCACGCCCTAAAAAGCTATTTTCATCTTCTTCTCCTGAACCATAAGGCCTAGAAAGCTGAAACTTTGTGTACAGACTCCTTGGCTAGTGAGGATTATAAATTGTAGCTTTGGTCGCCCTGTGACCCCTAAAAAGGGCCACATATGCCACGCCCTAAAAACCTATTTTCATCTTCTTCTCCAGAACCATAAGGCCTAGAAAGCTGAAACTTTGTGTACAGACTCCTTGGCTAGTGAGGATTATAAATTGTAGCTTTGGTCGCCCTGTGACCCCTAATAAGGGCCACAGGGGCCACACCCTAAAAACCTATTTTCATCTTCTTCTCCAGAACCATAAGGCCTAGAAAGCTGAAACTTTGTGTACAGACTCCTTGACTAGTAAAGATTATAAATTGTAGCTTTGGTGGCCCTGTGGCCCCTAATAAGGGCCACATATGCCACGCCCTAAAAAGCTATTTTCATCTTCTTCTCCTGAACCATAAGGCCTAGAAAGCTGAAACTTTGTGTACAGACTCCTTGGCTAGTGAGGATTATAAATTGTAGCTTTAGTGGCCCTGTGACCCCTAATAAGGGCCACAGGGGCCATGCCCTAAAAACCTATTTTCATCTTCTTCTCCAGAACCATAGGGCCTAGAAAGCTGAAACTTTGTCTATAGCCTCTTTGAAGAGTGAGGATTATAAATTGTAGCTTAAGTGGCCCTGTGACCCCTAATAAGGGCCACAGGGGCCGCGCCCTAACAACCTATTTTCATCTTCTTCTCCAGAACCATAAGGCCTAGAAAGCTGAAACTTTGTGTACAGACTCCTTGGCTAGTGAGGATTATAAATTGTAGCTTTGGTCGCCCTGTGACCCCTAATAAGGGCCACAGGGGCCACGCCCTAAAAACGTATTTTCATCTTCTTCTCCAGAACCATCAGGCCTAGTAAGCTGAAACTTGTGTACAGACTCCTTGGCTAGTGAGGATTATAAATTGTAGCTTCGGTAGCCCTGTGACCCCAAATAAGGGCCACAGGGGCCACGCCCTACAAACCTATTTTTACCTTCTTCTCCAGAACAATAAGGCATAGAAAGCTGAAACTTTATGTACAGACTCCTTGGCTAGTGAGGATTATAAATTGCAGCTTTGGTAGCCCTGTGTCCCCTAATAAGGGCCACAGGGGCCACGCCCTAAAAACCTATTTTCATAGTCTTTTCCAGAAGCATAAGGCCTAGAAAGCTGAAACTTTGTGTACAGACTCCTTGACTAGTGAGGATTATGAATTGTAGCTTTGGTGACTCTGTGGCCCCTAATAAAGGCAACATGAACGTCTTTCAAATCTATTTTCATCTACTTCTCCCGAAGTATAAGGCCTAGAAAACTGAAACTTGTCGCCTATACATATACTTAATTTTATGATTGGTGCCCCTGTGGCCTCTACAAAGGGGGAATCACATTGGCCACACTCTACAGCATAATTGATGATGAAGCCTGATGAGCTACAGAGCCAATGGCTCTATTTTTCATAATAAAAAATATATATGTCTACCAGATAATAATTTGACTCCTCATTACATTTCTTGTAATCAACCATAGCAATTTGATAATTTAGAATTTTGTATTATTATGTTTGCTAGAAAGGTCCTTTCAGATTATTATGGACAAAATTACCAATAACAATGAAAGATACATAGAAGATAAATTGTTGGCACTAACAAACTGTCATTATAATTGAATATCATTTTTGATGAATTACAAATAACAAGATGATCGTCCCAAATAAACAAACGTTTTTGTGAACATTAAATTGCCAACAATTTCAACTCACAATATAACCATTCAATTTTCTAATGTACACATCATGTTCATTCAAAATCTCAGATTATCTTTTACTTATCAACAGTTGATTTTAAACAGGATATATTATCAAATGCGTTTATTGTTTACAGAATAATCAACAAATAGTTTGGTACTATATCATATTGACCTCACTTGTATTTAATTTAAATCTAATAACCAACAAATTATGAATTTATTCTTCCTTATTCACTTTCTCTTTTCTTTCATCATAGTCTAAAGGTGCTGAGGCAACTCGTATGAATACAGCAGCTGAGATGTCTGATGCGGTTAAGGTGGTTGTAGCAGTTGAGGTGGCTGTTGCAGTTGAGGTGGTTGCAGTTGAGGTGGTTGTTGCAATTGCAGTTGAGGTGGTTGTTGCAGTTGAGGTGCCTGTTGCAGTTGAGGTTGTTGCAGTTGAGGTGGTTGCAGCAGTGGGGTCGGGTGTTGTGGCACCTGTTGCTGCGGTGAATGAGTCGGCTGCATGTTACTGCCGGGGATGTCCTGGAATTCAGGCAATAAGCTTCATGGATTCCAGGACCGGGGGGCTTAATTCTGGGACCGGAAGTGACGTCACATGACCCGGATGTGACGTCACATGACCCGGATGTGACGTCACGTGACCCGGAAGTGTCGCCATGACACCGGAAGTGCCGCCATGACACTAGAAATTAAGTTTTAGACTATAAGCATTGAGCAAGTGTTCTTTTGTTAAATTTGGTGGCCCTGAAAAGGGCCGTTGTAAAAGCAAGTGCTTTTTTTAGCACATACACTGCATATTCAACAGTCTGAATATAAACTGTCCCGGGCAGGTTTGTTGATGCATGATTCTTTGACGTGGGTCCGAAACTTTTGTGTCACAGTAAAGGCAATGTTCAAGGTTAAAATGCCACCCTGGCACACTGCCCATGCACTGGTGGCACAAAATGGCTGTCAGTTTTAGATGTGTGTGAAGGGGTGTCTTCGGTTAGTTCCTCACGATATCAAAAAGAAGATCCGGGTCGATTCCATCCTTCTCATCTGACATGGGTGAATCTTGGATGTCATCTGACATGGGTGAATCTGGCGTGTCAGGCATGTTCGATTCAGGCGGCGGTGTCTCCAGGATTGATGAAAACAGAGAGCTCTGGTCATCTGTCGAGATGAGGGTGTCCGGATATGTTGACGCAATGCTTGACGTGTCCGGTATTGAAGAAAGCCCGGTATTGAAGAAAGCCTGTACTGTTCTTCCACCCCAGACAACCAAGCATCAATGTCTTTGAAGAGTTCTTCTTGATGTGTCAAGGGCGGCGGGATGTCGTCATCCAAGACTTCATCACATCTAAGGCTTTCGCCGTCGTCTGTACTGCTGTCGATAACAATGATTTCTTCTGCTCTGATCATGATGATACTGATGAGTGATGAGAGCTTGTCAAGTCTGGTATTTATAGGGGAGCAGTGGATCCAAATCAGAGGTTGGTGATTAAGGACTCTGAATGTTGATTGGTTCCTTTTTGTTCACTCTGCATACCGATTGGTCAAAAAAAGGGAGATGTCAATTGGCTTCATTTTTTTTTACTCTGCAGGTTGATTGGTTAAAAAAGAAGGATGCTGATTGGTGGGATTTGGTTGCACTTTTTTGTTTTGAGTGATTTAATCCTATTAAAGACTATTTTTTTCAAGAGAAAGAATTGAAAAGAGATCATTTCACATATTTATCTGTTGTTTTTAATAAAAAACAATTTTTTGTCATGATTGAACATTTATAAGAACAAAATAAAGTTTGGCGGGAAAATTTTTTTTTGGCGGGAAACATTGTTGGCGAGAAACAATGTTTGGCGGGAAAAAAAGAGTATAAAAGAAGCTGATCAACCTAGCACAGTTGTAGTCATCTGAATCTAGTCATAGTGACACATTTGAAAGATGGATGGATCCATTCCTGCTTGGCTTTGTAAAGAGTGTTGTGGGTATATCCCTGTTTATGCTGGTGGAACCAATACTTATGGTGTCCAAAGAACAAACTTGATCACAGATACTGTAAAATGAGGATGTGTGATTTAAGTTGTTTGTAAATAAATTATCAAAGTTGATTGTTATTATTATTATTAAATTAAAAAACCACTGCATATTATTTTATCGGTTTCATTGTACCTTATACAGCAAATTGGAAGGAACATAAAAATGTTATACAGATTTTTTAATCCTTTATATCTTAAAATCAGTAATATTAAATAAGTGTAGTACATAAATAAACTTGACACAAATAATTTTCTCAAATTCTATGTACTATATGTCGCCGCTTCTTTGATAATTAAGGTCAACACACAACTAAAGATATAAAAATGTGGTGATTATTGTCAAAAACTTGACAACTGCGATGTCAAATGATATCAAAATCAGTGGCAATGAGTGTGAAGCTGAGAAAATTCATTAAAACTAATACTTGCAATTACCTACTTATCAAAGGAGGGTTCAAGATCAAGTAGCTGGATGTAGGTAGAGTCCATGGACAGATCCCAAATCCCATTCAGCACAGCACTCTCCCTCCCGATACAGTCTACCACAGCATCAGTCACAGGGCTGACCGGGGTAGGGGAGGTCCTCCTCCTAAATAAAGTTGACAAAATATTGTTAATACAATCCTCAACAAATTAGGTTTATAAATGACACACTTTGTTATCGAGAAACACTTAAAAATGATTCATTTAAACAAGTTATCCAATATAAAATATATTGCAATATTATCAAACCACTTAATATATATCAAGTCAAATGTATTCAAATACATTGTTTTTAGGCACAGTTACATGCTAAAATTGTAATTAAATTTCTTGTATTTAAATACATGCCATCAACAATTATTTGAAATCTATTTTTCAAATGGTCTGAAATGCATTTCATCAAATTTACAATGTTTAAAATGTTCTTGAAAAATATATAAGTTGATTGAAGAGTTCATGCAACATGTTGCAATATTATTGCAATAAATAGGCTATACATTGCAATATATTGCAATACAATATTTGGTTTAAATTTTTTTATTGACAATAAGTCATACGGATCGGGCAAAAGTGAAAACACTTACTGGGCCCCCTCCAATACAAAATTGATTAATATACATATGTTATAAAGATTTAAATTTCATATATTAACACAGGTTTTACAATTAAGGTTTGTGCAGTTATGTACAGTGCAGCTTTGTAAAATATAATTGATTACAATATCAATGATGATACTATTTACACATCCTCGATTATCCAGCGCTTTCGTTCCGATTAATCTACACTACAAGCCCTGGAAAACTTTACAAGGTTTTACCTCAAACCAAAGACCACCCTTTGCATCCAGGTTTATCCAATCAGAAACGAAACGCAGACACTACTTGCGTAAACAACTCGACTAATCAAGTAAGCGTTTTGCTGAGTCATTGCAAAGGGAGAACATTTGCTTCGAGGTAAAACCTCATAAAGTTTTCCAGGGCTTGTAGTGTAGATTTATCGGAACAAAAGCGCTGGATTATCGAGGATGCTATTTACATAACAGTAATACACTATTTGTTGAAATAGTCAGCCCTTATAATTTGAATTGGATTATTTTTGAAAATTACATCAAACAAAGACAAACATGTACCAGTTGCAGTAGATGCAGCCTTGAAGTTGCTGTAGCTTTTCTTGCCAGCACTTTTTAGCTCATCAGGTCTGAAAGACCCGATGGGCTTATGGCATGGCATGGCGTCCGGCGTCCGTCCGTCCATCCGTCCGTCCGTCCGTCCGTCCGTCCGTCCGTCCATCCGTAAACTTTTCACATTTTCATCTTCTTCTCTGAAACCAATGACTCTAGAGGGCTGAAATTTGATGTGCAGACTCCTTGGCAAATGGGGATTCTAAATTGTAGATTTCGTGACCCCATGACCCCAAATGGGGTCACAGGGGTCAAAACCTTAAAAACCTATTTTCATCTTCTTCTTCAGTTCCAAAAGGTCTAGAGAGCTGAAAAGTTGTGTGTAGACTCCTTGGCCAATGGGGATTCTAAATTGTAGATTTCGTGACCCCATGACCCCAAATGGGGTCACAGGGGTCAAAACCGTAAAAACCTACTTTCATCTTCTCCTCCAGTTCCAGAATGTCTAGAGAGCTGAAAAGTTGTGTGTAGACTCCTTGGCCAATGGGGATTCTAAATTGTAGATTTCGTGACCCCATGACCCCAAATGGGGTCACAGGGGTCAAAACCTTAAAAACCTATTTTCATCTTCTTCTCCAGTTCCAAAAGGTCTAGAGGGCTGAAAAGTTGTGTGTAGACTCCTTGGCCAATGGGGATTCTAAATTGTAGATTTCGTGACCCCATGACCCCAAATGGGGTCACAGGGGTCAAAACCGTAAAAACCTACTTTCATCTTCTCCTCCAGTTCCAGAATGTCTAGAGAGCTGAAAAGTTGTGTGTAGACTCCTTGGCCAATGGGGATTCTAAATTGTAGATTTCGTGACCCCATGACCCCAAATGGGGTCACAGGGGTCAAAACCTTAAAAACCTATTTTCATCTTCTTCTCCAGTTCCAAAAGGTCTAGAGGGCTGAAAAGTTGTGTGTAGACTCCTTGGCCAATGGGGATTCTAAATTGTAGATTTCGTGACCCCATGACCCCAAATGGGGTCACAGGGGTCAAAACCTTAAAAACCTACTTTCATCTTCTCCTCCAGTTCCAAAAGGTCTTGAGAGCTGAAAAGTTGTGAGTAGACTCCTTGGACAATAACGATTCTAAATATTAGATTTTGTGACCCCTTGACCCCAAATGGGGTCACAGCGGTCAAAATCTCAAAAGCCTGTTTTCATCTTCTTCTCCAGTTCCAAAATGTCTAGAGAGCTGAAAAGTTGTGTGTAGACTCCTTGGCAAATGGGGATTCTGAATTGTAGATTTCGTGACCCCATGACCCCAAATGGGGTCACAGGGGTCAAAACATATTTTAATCAAAAGTCTGATGAGCTACAGAGCCCATGGCTCTATTTTTAAGTTTTTCCAGTGTTTTTGCCACCTCCTCCCTGCTCCGGTTTTGGTGGCAAGACGCATTGCCGGTGTCTGTAATTTTCTGGAACAGAAGAAATTGTATAATTACATAACCTTCTTAGACACAGAAGCCATGGTTGTATTCAGACAACTTAAAAGTACAATGAATAATACAAATCATTGAAATATTTATATATATATAAATATACATTATATACACAAAGAACTTAGTTAAGCACCACCAATGTTTTCAGAAAATAAGCTTCTGCTAATAAACCATACAAGGTTCCAGAAAAACAATTAGGGTTTTTCGATAGAACGATCATTTAGCAGTGTAGAAATGTAAACTTCACTCAATTTACGATTCACTGTCTCTGGATAACTTATTTCCCCCAACTTGGTATTTTTGAAAATTCAAGTTTACTTATAACTGAAAATGAAAGTAAATATTTTTTGCTGCAATATGGTAATGATAATTCTCTTGACTGAATTGATGATTTTAAGTAAGGACCTCCAAGGAAATGTTAGTCGTTAGAGCAGTATGAGCCTTCAAAATCACAAAATTATCAAATATCAAATTTGAAAAAAGCTTCCCTAAGAAAAAACTGGCGACTCTTTAAGATTATGGCTTATTTAAAGGGAGAAGAAGTCTTTGACCCACATTTCCAACTCAAAGAATCTCAAATTCACTCACAGATTTGAACAATTTCGAAATTTTCTCAATAATGGTTGAAAAAAGTACTGAAAATTCAATGTCCTGCTAGGCTTTTATCGTGCATGATAAAAAAGGTTTCTCTAATTGAATGTCAACTAGGGATCAAAAATGTTATTTTTGATTGAAGAAATCCAAAGTTTCATGCGTGGTTTCTCACCAAAGACAATAGTTATATTTTGCCAAATTTCAGTGGTCTCACATTTTTTCTCATATTTTCAATTATTTCGTGTTATAAGGATTTTTACGTCAATTAAATAATACATAAAACGGCAATTGTTATAGCTAGAGTGGTCAATACATCAAACATATCACAATATTCAAAGAGCTCCTAATTTCATTTTACAAAATGGGCGGTGCTTAATTAAGTTCTTTGTGTATATATTTACAATATTTCAAATATATCTAACACTACACAATATGTTAGTTGAGAATTAATTCAAAACGTATAACTGTCTTCACATTTACTATTCTTGTAATTTGTAGGCCTTTTATGAATTAAAATATCGCAGAAATAAAGTTTTGTATGACAATTCTTCATTTTGTTATCAGATGCTAAATTATGAAGTTTGCCCCTGTTTCCCCTATATTTCCATCAAAATAAGTACACTCTTTAAGTTTCTAAAAGTCCATACAAATCATCAACAAATTTGTAAAATTATTTCTATATTTTTTGGACATACATGTAGATAGATGAATATTTGACTATGAGATGTATTAACAGAAATAATGATCCTAGTATTGGAGTAATTTCAATCTAGATACGATATTATTCAATGTAAATTAATAGTCATAAAAGTGAAATCCTCAATTACAATGTTTTTGTAAATGCTTCACAGAAACCGGAAAGCTACGAAGTTTACTTTACAAGTCGACTAGACAATCTATTTCAATCGTTTTCATTTGATTGGTAAAAGATTAAAATGTTACTAATATAATCATTTCATAGTCCTAACGTTTCAGTTATGGATATATCAATTAATCGTACATTTTGACCATCTTCTACAAAAGGTAAATATACGATACTGACGACACATTCAAGTCTTTCATCACTTTCGTTTTCACTCACTTGCCACGTCTCTTGCTTAATCGCAAAAGTCACCCCCGCCGAGAACTTCCCTTCGATTGTCTGCCTGTTGGTCTTTACAAGCTCAGCCAACAGCAAGCATTCGTCTTTGGTCCAGTTCGGTTGGCGTGTTCTTGTTGTTGACTCAGCCATGTCACCTCGTATCGTCTGCTGTCAACATCTGGGGAATTCCGGGAATACCCCTTGACGCTCCGGAAGTTTTAATAGGGATTCCCCCTGACAACGTGCGCGCGCATTCCAACATATTGACTTAAGTTTTTCCGACTGTCTTAGCTAAGGTTTAGACTTAAGTCTTTTATGAATAGCGTCTTAAGTCTTGGACTTAGTTATGTCTATTTTTTCAGACTTAAAGCGTAGCTCCCGGATAATTTAGACTAATTTATCCAAGCCAAACTGTACGTTTATAATCATGTTTTCATAATATATAGTTCATATTATGAATTTACGTGAGGTCATTGGAATTTTAAACTTATCAAAGGAGTGATTAATTGCGATTTCAAAAATAATTATAAGCTTCCTGCTTCGATCGTGTTGTTCCGTAGATTTTACCGGAAGTTACGTCAACTGTGGAAAACAAGAGTGACGTGGCCGCCATTACTAACGTAAACAACACCACGTTTTATTTCAGTGATCACGTTCTTGTCGTTATTGGCCCATCAAACAAAGTTTTAGTGATTACATTTTAATGTCTGCTGTATGAAAGGATATCCTAAGTGTAGTAAAAGCTATATGATTATTTTGGCAAATTTTATGGAAACTATTATCCGATATATTGACAATGTCATACTCGGAAATCTGCTGGCAGTGCTGCGGTCTTCACTGTTTGACTCTGGTGAGTTAGTCGTTGTGTCGTTTTTCCTTATATGTTATCATCTGTTTGTGTATGGAATCTTTCATTTTCCTTCTTCGTATAAAACTTCCTTTTGCGTGTGTGAAAATGTTTCAATATTTAGCCTTGAAAAAAAAACATCACCTGCCCGTGGCTCTCCGTATTTGCAGTATGTCGCCTTTGGTTTGTTTTCGCCGCATGCATTTCTTGATAAACTGCATATAGACGTCCCATTTACGACAATATACGTTGTAAATATGATTTATCGAATTTAAATTTTGTTGTCCAATTTCAAAATCGTGATCTGGCATCACTCACTAAAAATAAATTTTACTATTACTTACTTTGAAGCCCATGCAAACAATGAATGAAGTAATATTGTCTTCGTTTCAAATTTCATAAATACATATATTATTGTTTATTGGAAGAATGTAAAACATAAAATGGAAATATTCATTTGGAAATAAATGTGACTGAACAAAATTTATATTTATCCAGTGATTTCTGGGACAATGATGATGTATATGTTTTAGTTATGTTAATATATGAATTTTCCATGATTAACAAATATGAAGCATTTGTTAAATATAATTGAAACTAAAAAAAAATTAATGCATGTGGGGTTTTTACTCAACTATTTTCTTTTAAAAATTCATATAACATAAAAAATAGTTCATGTTCCATATTAAAAATTGTTTGTTATTTGAATGAACAGCACATTTATTTTCTTTATTTCAAACTAACATATGTCATATTTTCTTGAGCAATCACTCAAAGTAATAATGACAGGTATAGATATTTGGAGTGGCTTTTCCGGAAAACATTTATTTATTTATTTCTGTACTCTGATATCCCCTCAAAAATTATGTCACCTAAACAGGAAAGACAACATTGTACAAATACAGATAAATACACATATGATAATTGGCAAAGTTATTTGCCTTTTCCACAAAAAGATTTGACTGTAACAAGAAAATAAGATTTCAGTTATTAGGTCTTCAGACGAAAGTCAAAGACCTATTGTTATTATCCGGATTTTTATTATTAGGTCTTCAGACGAAAGTCAAAGACCTATTGTTCTTATCCGGATTTTTATTATTATTATTATTATTATTATTATTCTTATTATTTGTACAAATTTTGTTAGAGAGATTCTGAGCTAACCAATCGATCGATTTTCATGAAACTTTCAGGACTGATAGAGTATCACGTGAACTGGCTCTGCGAAGCTTTTCAATTTCAAATGTCGATTTGTTCTTGAGTTATCTCCCTTTGAAGTTGAAACTTCATACCTTAATTTCTCGAAAACTAAGAAAGATAATCGCACAAAACTTTCACCAAAATGTGGGCATCAACATTCCCCATCGAATAAACACATAGCCGTTTCCGGCCGTAATAATAGATTTTTGGCTATTTTCAAAAAACTGAAATTTTGGTGCAATTTCGCGATTTTAACAGTGTTCGTCTTTGAAAATCTTCTTCTCAATAACGGCAAGACATACAGCAGTGTTTGATAGCTCAAATGAAAGCTAAAAGAACTGCCAAGAAAGTATCGAGCCGTTTTTTGGAATTTTCATCGAGAACGTGAGTTATCTGCCCTTGAAAATGGACATTGTTTTAAAGCATCATTTTTCATGTTACGTTCAAAGGGACATTACTCTGTAAGGGAATGTCAAATAAGAAATCTGTTTGATGCATTCTGTTCCACAATGATTGTTGAACAAATTCACTACATATTATTATCATATAAAAGTTGATATTAAAGGAAATATGTGGACATAAAGAGATTTTTTACATTTTTCGGCGATTTTAACATCTTTCGAGGGTTATTTTACTTTGAGAATTTTAGTTTCAAAACTGTTACAGATAGAAATTTTATCATTGATGTTTTGTGAAGCAGATGTAATGAGTAGACGGAAAAAAATATCAACAAGTGATGATAACAAACATTCTGTCCATGACCAGTCCTTGAATATTGCGATTTTGGGAAAATCCTCATTTTTAGCACATTTCAAGGTTCCAAAGTTTCTTTATTAAGAAAGATATCTTTTAATTGATTGTGTTTTCACATGCGCCATTCCAAGCACAACTTTTGCTATGTTGTACTTTATCATAACAATTTTGATAGTTAAGGAGATAGAAGGACCAACATTAAGTAGGGGTAAAAAAATCTTCAAATTTCAGTGTTTTCTTTACATTACAACGTTAAATCACATGTATCTCGAAAACGGTGGGAGTTAATTTAACCAAATTTTTTTCTGCTACTAGGAATAATATTCTCTGAAGAATGATGTCATAGCTGACATTGGCCACCATGATGAATTTTTCTGAAAAGTCTTTAACACTGAATATCAAGTGGAATTTGGTCATTTTGATAATGTATTAGCTACTGTTTACCTCTTAGACAAAAAGTCATGTGAAGGTCAAACAGTATGTGAAGGTCAAAGAGGAATCTGAAGACCTAAGTATTGACGCGTCAATCCTAGTTATTATTCTTATTATTTGTACCGATTTTTGTGAATGCGATTCTGACCTAACCAATCGATCGATTTTCATGAAACTTTCAGGACTGATAGAGTATCACGAGAACTGGCTCTGCGAAGCTTTTGCATTTCGAATTTCAATTTGTGCTAGAGATATCTCCCTTTGAAGTTGAAACTTTATACCTCAATTTCTCGTAAACTAAGCAAGATAATCGCACAAAACTTTCACCAAAATGTGGGCATCAACATTCCCCATCAAATAAACCCATAGCCATTTTCGGCCGTAATAATAGATTTTTGGCTATTTTCAAAAAACTGAAATTTTGGCGCAATTTCGCGATTTTGACAGTACTCGTCTTTAAAAATCTTCTTCTCATTAACGGCAAGACATACAGCAGTGTTTGATAGCTCAAATGAAAGCTGAAGGAACTGTCAAGGAAGTGTCGAGCCCCTTTTTTTAATTTTGATCTAGAACGGGAGTTATCTGCCCTTGAAAATGGACATTTTTTTAAAGCTTCTTTTTTCATGTTACGTTCAAAGGGACATTTCTCTGTAAGGGAATGTCAAATAAGAAATCTGTTTGATGCATTCTGTTCCACAATGATTGTTGAACAAATTCACTACAGATTATTATCATATAAAAGTTGATATTAAAGAAAATATGTGGACATAAAGAGATTTTTTACATTTTTCGGCGATTTTAACATCTTTCGAGGGTTATTTTACTTTGAGAATTTTAGTTTCAAAACTGTTACAGATAGAAATTTTATCATTGATGTTTTGTGAAGCAGATGTAATGAGTAGACGGAAAAAAATATCAACAAGTGATGATAAAAAAAATTCTGTCCATGACCAGTCCTTGAATATTGCGATTTTGGGAAAATCCTCATTTTTAGCACATTTCAAGGTTCCACAGTTTCTTTATTAATAAAGATATCTTTTAATTGATTGTGTTTTCTCATACGTACTTTATCATAACAATTTTGATAGTTAAGGAGATAGAAGGACCAACATGGAGTAGGGGTAAAAAAATCTTCAAATTTCAGTGTTTTCTTTACATTACAACGTTAAATCACATGTATCTCGAAAACGGTGGGAAATAATTTAACCAAATTTTTTTCTGCTGCTAGGAATAATATTCTCTGAAGAATGATGTCATAGCTGACATTGGCCACCATGATGAATTTTTCTGAAAAGTCTTTAACACTGAATATCAAGTGGAATTTGGTCATTTTGATAATGTATTAGCTACTGTTTACCTGTTAGACAAAAAGTCATGTGAAGGTCAAACAGTATGTGAAGGTCAAAGAGGAATCTGAAGACCTAAGTATTGACGCGTCAATCCTAGTTTATAAATTATAATTATCATATGCAGTTATGTACATGTACAAATGAAAAGGCTTGTTTGATTTTTTAGTATTAATTGCAGACTACTTTAGGAATTTAACAGTTAAGTTTGTAAACTATTCAACAACAAAATAAAAAAGTAACATTTTTAAAATAACTTTCATTATCAATAATCTGTTATAAAGTGTTCCTATCAAACAATCAATCTGCAGCAGACAAGTCAAAAGCATTTGTTGCACAATTGTTCTAAAAAATAAATATTGACACTTTGATACCAAACATACAAACTTCAGGATCCCCTTTGTCACCTATCAATACATATTTAATATAAAAAACTTTACTTAGATTTAGTTAGTCACTTAGACTGGAAGACTTAGAGCTTCATGATATCCCCCCAAAAATTATCATTAAAAGTATTAATTTGATATACAAAATATCTTCATTTCATCAGTCAGTTTTCTTGTTTATGTGAAATTCAAAAACATTTAATTTATTAACAAATATATGTTTTTACCAAGAGGTCTGAAACAATGATCAAAATATTAATTGAATTACAGAATATAAGGAATAATTTTATTCTATTAATATCTAGTGTATGTGCATGTATTAATTCAGAATCCAGAACGATTTTTAATATTATTTTTACAGGCAATGCTCAATAGAATCCACAATTAGAAAAACAGCAATAAAATCAAATGGAAATTTAAAAAAATGTGAATGCTATGTGCATATCCCCAGAAGTTTAGCTATAAGAAGGCGCCAACATATTTAAATTTAATATTTTATAATAAATAAAATAGTTATTGTTAATTATTTACCTCCATGCAAAAACATTTTGTGTCATGGAGGGGACTTGAGGAAAAAAATTCATAATCAAAACTTTCTGCGGAGGAATTTCGAATTTATTTTTTGCAAAATGTTGATATTAATATATAATTCTAATATTGTAATAATTCTATAATAATATTAAATATGAAATTCATTTAATAAACAAATCTGAATAATTTTTGTTGAATATTTCCCAGCTTACAGCAAAGTAGCATCTTATTAACATAGAGAAAAATTTCAGAACTATTTTTAATTTCAAAACTCTGAACTACAGTATTATTGACTGAAATCGTTGATACTTAATATCAATTACTGATAAAAACACTTATAAAATGCAGATATAATCAATCTAAATTTTATTTTGATAATATATTAGATAAAGACTTCGCATATATCGTAACATGATCGGTAAGTATTATGATATTTATAGATATTTAATGAAATTGTAAAATTATTGAAGGATATTCTGGACGATTTTACGTCCACCTGTTACGACATTGCAATGCAATTCATAACATATTGTTTTGATAACTTTTCTTTATTTATACGTACAATGTAAAAAAAAACAAAAACATTTCTTATAATTTGGTATTTCCTGTCGGTGTTCTGATGAAGTAGTCCTTCTCAACCTCCAAGACAGGGCGCCTTCCCTCCGATTGTCTCTCCGGTAATTATATCAGTGACGTCACGGAGCGAATTATCGCTCTCTGGAGCTAGAGTCCTTCTAACCCGGACTTTGGTATCGAGCTGTATTTTGCAAAATCAAACTACAAAAAGACAGAAACAAAAGACGCAATTTCACTGATAAACAAACCCACATACATTAGAAATTGTTTATATTAAAAAAAAACGATGTTTTCCTAGATGTATTTGAAGTGAAAATCGCATTGTTTCGCTGTACGATTCCATTGAAGGGATTCATTTCCGGGTTGGTTAATAGATAGTTATAAAATTTTATGGTCAATGTTGGGGTTATTCCTTTCAACTATTGCTTCAGAGAGTTATTTACAGACATTTTGCAAGTTTTTACATGGATTTGTCAAGTGGTATGGCCGCTACAACCCTCGGTGTTTATTTGTCTGTCAGTGCTAATAATACGACAGACGCCATTTTGCGAGCCGTGTTTTCCACAGTTGACGTCACACATTCCATCGGCAACAATCGAGATTTTTCCGGTCTTTTCCGTAAAACAAAATGGCCGACACGTCAAAAAGCGACTGAACAGTACAGTTTTTCGCCTTCTTTTACGATTTTCATGAAATATACTTGATTGTGATGGCAAAGAGGTGTATTGAATTGATCGCTTATACCTTATCAATGCGATTTTTACGTCTTCGAAATGTACATGCTAAGCATTGTGAAGATATATGAACAAAGTTGGAGCAAAATCACCCGGGAGTTGCGCTTTAAGTTAAATCTTAGACTTTTTAAGAATACCGCCCCAGGTATTTAAGAAGTGATGACAGCTTTCTTGCTTAGGTCTCTGTATAAGAAGAGGTCGTTCAGGTGAAGCAAGTACAACTGATTGAAGCTGTCGTTACATGTGAAAGACATTCAAGTGTCAACTTACCTCTATTAGAGTCTATTTATCGATTTCTGAACCTGTCTGGCAATCTGTCGTCACGTCATCTTATGTCATTTCAAGGGTCTTCCTGTTCATATGCTATCTTAACCTCACAGTTACTTAGTGCCTCTGTGTCAGACAACCATTACCTTGCTGTCGATCATTGTCACTTATACGCCATCTCAGTATTGTTCGACAGTATAAGAATAGATGAATATCGACTAATATAGTGTTAAAAGATGGAACGTAAAGCTTCCATGCTAAGTTTAACAGTAGTATTGCATAAGAATGTATCACTCATTTACTCACTCGTTTTTAATTCATATAATATTGTAAGAGTACAAGAGTAATTTAAAGCTTGTTTGTGAATTTCTACTTTTAATGACGCAGCTTACATTTTCAAACAAACATATACTTAGAGATGTACAGGTATTTTGCAAGACATAACCTGCTTCAGTTGAAAAAGATAAAAATCAGTTTTGGAATATTTGATTATAAGAGTTTACCAAGATGTGGCTTTTATTACCTTTACGAAACATCAGTAGTTAAGTAAGCCACCCCTGGGACCACTCCAGGTCCGGTCCTTGAGTCCGCGCTTCTGATTGGCTGAATTCAGGACCGTTTTTAGGACCGGTCCTGGAATTCAGGCAATAAGCTTTGAGGATTCCAGGACCGGACCTGGAGTGGTCCCAGGGGGGCTTAATTCTGGGACCGGAAGTGACGTCACATGACCCGGATGTGACGTCACATGACCCAGATGTGACGTCACGTGACCCGGAAGTGTCGCCATAACACCGGAAGTGCGCCATGACACCGGAAGTGCCGCCATGACACTAGAAATTAAGTTTTAGACTATAAGCATTGAGCAAGTGTTCTTTTGTTAAATTTGGTGGCCCTGAAAGGGGCCGTTGTAAAAGCAAGTGCTTTTTTTAGCACATACACTGCATATTCAACAGTCTGAATATATACTGTCCCGGGCAGGTTTGTTGATGCATGATTCTTTGACGTGGGTCCGAAACTTTTTTGTCACAGTAAAGGCAATGTTCAAGGTTAAAATGCCAGCCTGGCACACTGCCCATGCACTGGTGGCACAAAATGGCTGTCAGTTTTAGATGTGTGTGAAGGGCTGTCTTCGGTTAGTTCCTCACGATATCAAAAAGAAGATCCGGGTCGATTCCATCCTTCTCATCTGACATGGGTGAATCTTGGGTGTCATCTGACATGGGTGAATCTGGCGTGTCAGGCATGTTCGATTCAGGCGGCGGTGTCTCCAGGATTGATGAAAACAGAGATCTCTGGTCATCTGTCGAGATGAGGGTGTCCGGATATGTTGACACAATGCTTGACGTGTCCGGTATTGAAGAAAGCCCGGTATTGAAGAAAGCCTGTACTGTTCTTCCACCCCAGACAACCAAGCATCAATGTCTTTGAAGAGTTCTTCTTGACGTGTCAAGGGCGGCGGGATGTCGTCATCCAAGACTTCATCACATCTAAGGCTTTCGCCGTCGTCTGTACTGCTGTCGATAACAATGATTTCTTCTGCTCTGATCATGATGATACTGATGAGTGATGAGAGCTTGTCAAGTCTGGTATTTATAGGGGAGCAGTGGATCCAAATCAGAGGTTTGTGATTAAGGACTCTGAATGTTGATTGGTTCCTTTTTGTTCACTCTGCATACGGATTGGTCAAAAAAAGGGAGATGTCGATTGACTTCATTTTTTTTCACTCTGCAGGTTGATTGGTTAAAAAAGAAGGATGCTGATTGGTGGGATTTGGATGCACTTTTTTGTTATAAGTGATTTAATCCTATTAAAGACTATTTTTTTCAAGAGAAAGAATTGAAAAGAGATCATTTCACATATTTATCTGTTGTTTTTAATAAAAAACAATCTTTTGTCATGATTGAACATTTAAAAGTACAAAATAAAGTTTGGGCGGGGAAACATTTTTTTGGCGGGAGACATTGTTGGCGGGAAAAAATGTTTAGCGGGAAAAAAAGAGTATAAAAGGAGCTGATCAACCTAGCACAGTTGTAGTCATCTGAATCTAGTCATAGTGACACATTTGAAAGATGGATGGATCCATCCCTGCTAGGCTTTGTAAAGAGTGTTGTGGGTATATCCCTGTTTATGCTGGTGGAACCAATACTTATGATGTCCAAAGAAGAAACTTGATCACAGACACTGTAAAATGAGGATGTGTGATTTAAGTTGTTTGTAAATGAATTATCAAAGTTGATTGGTATTATTATTATTAAATTAAAAAACCACTGCATATTATTTTATCGGTTTCATTGTACCTTATACAGCAAATTGGAAGGAACATAAAAATGTTATACAGATTTTTTAATCCTTTATATCTTAAAATCAGTAATATTAAATAAGTGTAGTACATAAATAAACTTGACACAAATAATTTTCTCAAATTCTATGTACTATATGTCGCCGCTTCTTTGATAATTAAGGTCAACACACAACTAAAGATATAAAAATGTGGTGATTATTGTCAAAAACTTGACAACTGCGATGTCAAATGATATCAAAATCAGTGGCAATGAGTGTGAAGCTGAGAAAATTCATTAAAACTAATACTTGCAATTACCTACTTATCAAAGGAGGGTTCAAGATCAAGTAGCTGGATGTAGGTAGAGTCCATGGACAGATACCAAATCCCATTCAGCACAGCACTCTCCCTCCCGATACAGTCTACCACAGCATCAGTCACAGGGCTGACCGGGGTAGGGGGAGGTCCTCCTCCTGAATAAAGTTGACAAAATATTGTTAATACAATCCTCAACAAATTAGGTTTATAAATGACACACTTTGTTATCAAAAAAACACTTTAAAATGATTCATTTAAACAAGTTATCCAATATAAAATTTTAGCAATTTAAATGAATATTTCTGATGAACATAAAACTTTATGATTTTAGGGCTGTGCAATATCATCACAATACCAACATATTGCAATACAGATTGTGCAATACAATTATTGTAATTTCATATTCATTAAGCAATATATTGCAATATTATCAAACCAATTAATATATATCAAGTCAAATTTATTCAAATACATTGTTTTTAGGCACAGTTACATGCTAAATTGTAATAAAATTTCTTGTATTTAAATACATGCCATCAACAATTACTTGAAATCTATTTTTCAAATGGTCTGAAATGCATTTTATCAAATTTACAATGTTTAAAATTGCTTAAAAAATATATTAGTTGATTGTAGAGTTCATGCAACATGTTGCAATATTATTGCAATAAATAGGCTGTGCATTGCAATATATTGCAATACAATATTTGGTTTAAACATATTTTATTGACAAGAAGTCAAATGGATCGGGCAAAAGTGAAAACGCTTACTGGGCCCTCTCCAATACAAAATTGATTAATATACATATGTTATGAAGATTTAAACAATTTCAGATATTAACACAGGTTTTACAATTAAGGTTTTTGCAATTATGTACAGTGCAGCTTTGTAAAATATAATTGATAACAATATCACTGATGATACTATTTACATAACAGTAATACAATATTTGTTGTAATAGTCAGCCCTTATAATTTGAATTGGATTATTTTTTTAAATTACATGATCAATTACATCAAACAAAGACAAACATGTACCAGTTGCAGTAGATGCAGCCTTGAAGTTGCTGTAGCTTTTCTTGCCAGCACTTTTTAAGTTTTTCCAGTGTTTTTGCCACCTCCTCCCTGCTCCGGTTTTGGTGGCAAGACGCATTGCGGGTGTCTGTAATTTTCTGGAACAGAATAAATTGTATAATTACTTAACCTTCTTAGACTCAGAAGCCATGGTTGTTTTAAGACAACTTAAAAGGACAATGAATAATACAAATCATTGAAATATTTATATATATATATATATATTATATATATTTACAATATTTCAAATATACCTAACACTACACAATATGTTAGTTGAGAATTAATTCAAAACGTATAACTGTCTTCACATTTACTATTCTTGTAATTTGTAGGCCTTTTATGAATTAAAATATCGCAGAAATAAAGTTTTGTATGACAATTCTTCATTTTGTTATCAGATGCTAAATTATGAAGTTTGCCCCTGTTTCCCCTATATTTCCATCAAAATAAGTACACTCTTTAAGTTTCTAAAAGTCCATACAAATCATCAACAAATTTGTAAAATTATTTCTATATTTTTTGGACATACATGTAGATAGATGAATATTTGACTATGAGATGTATTAACAGAAATAATGATCCTAGTATTGGAGTAATTTCAATCTAGATACGATATTATTCAATGTAAATTAATAGTCATAAAAGTGAAATCCTCAATTACAATGTTTTTGTAAATGCTTCACAGAAACCGGAAAGCTACGAAGTTTACTTTACAAGTCGACTAGACAATCTATTTCAATCGTTTTCATTTGATTGGTAAAAGATTAAAATGTTACTAATATAATCATTTCATAGTCCTAACGTTTCAGTTATGGATATATCAATTAATCGTACATTTTGACCATCTTCTACAAAAGGTAAATATACGATACTGACGACACATTCAAGTCTTTCATCACTTTCGTTTTCACTCACTTGCCACGTCTCTTGCTTAATCGCAAAAGTCACCCCCGCCGAGAACTTCCCTTCGATTGTCTGCCTGTTGGTCTTTACAAGCTCAGCCAACAGCAAGCATTCGTCTTTGGTCCAGTTCGGTTGGCGTGTTCTTGTTGTTGACTCAGCCATGTCACCTCGTATCGTCTGCTGTCAACATCTGGGGAATTCCGGGAATACCCCTTGACGCTCCGGAAGTTTTAATAGGGATTCCCCCTGACAACGTGCGCGCGCATTCCAACATATTGACTTAAGTTTTTCCGACTGTTTTAGCTAAGGTTTAGACTTAAGTCTTTTATGAATAGCGTCTTAAGTCTTGGACTTAGTTATGTCTATTTTTTCAGACTTAAAGCGTAGCTCCCGGATAATTTAGACTAATTTATCCAAGCCAAACTGTACGTTTATAATCATGTTTTCATAATATATAGTTCATATTATGAATTTACGTGAGGTCATTGGAATTTTAAACTTATCAAAGGAGTGATTAATTGCGATTTCAAAAATAATTATAAGCTTCCTGCTTCGATCGTGTTGTTCCGTAGATTTTACCGGAAGTTACGTCAACTGTGGAAAACAAGAGTGACGTGGCCGCCATTACTAACGTAAACAACACCACGTTTTATTTCAGTGATCACGTTCTTGTCGTTATTGGCCCATCAAACAAAGTTTTAGTGATTACATTTTAATGTCTGCTGTATGAAAGGATATCCTAAGTGTAGTAAAAGCTATATGATTATTTTGGCAAATTTTATGGAAACTATTATCCGATATATTGACAATGTCATACTCGGAAATCTGCTGGCAGTGCTGCGGTCTTCACTGTTTGACTCTGGTGAGTTAGTCGTTGTGTCGTTTTTCCTTATATGTTATCATCTGTTTGTGTATGGAATCTTTCATTTTCCTTCTTCGTATAAAACTTCCTTTTGCGTGTGTGAAAATGTTTCAATATTTAGCCTTGAAAAAAAAACATCACCTGCCCGTGGCTCTCCGTATTTGCAGTATATCGCCTTTGGTTTGTTTTCGCCGCATGCATTTCTTGATAAACTGCATATAGACGTCCCATTTACGACAATATACGTTGTAAATATGATTTATCGAATTTAAATTTTGTTGTCCAATTTCAAAATCGTGATCTGGCATCACTCACTAAAAATAAATTTTACTATTACTTACTTTGAAGCCCATGCAAACAATGAATGAAGTAATATTGTCTTCGTTTCAAATTTCATAAATACATATATTATTGTTTATTGGAAGAATGTAAAACATAAAATGGAAATATTCATTTGGAAATAAATGTGACTGAACAAAATTTATATTTATCCAGTGATTTCTGGGACAATGATGATGTATATGTTTTAGTTATGTTAATATATGAATTTTCCATGATTAACAAATATGAAGCATTTGTTAAATATAATTGAAACTAAAAAAAAATTAATGCATGTGGGGTTTTTACTCAACTATTTTCTTTTAAAAATTCATATAACATAAAAAATAGTTCATGTTCCATATTAAAAATTGTTTGTTATTTGAATGAACAGCACATTTATTTTCTTTATTTCAAACTAACATATGTCATATTTTCTTGAGCAATCACTCAAAGTAATAATGACAGGTATAGATATTTGGAGTGGCTTTTCCGGAAAACATTTATTTATTTATTTCTGTACTCTGATATCCCCTCAAAAATTATGTCACCTAAACAGGAAAGACAACATTGTACAAATACAGATAAATACACATATGATAATTGGCAAAGTTATTTGCCTTTTCCACAAAAAGATTTGACTGTAACAAGAAAATAAGATTTCAGTTATTTATAAATTATAATTATCATATGCAGTTATGTACATGTACAAATGAAAAGGCTTGTTTGATTTTTTAGTATTAATTGCAGACTACTTTAGGAATTTAACAGTTAAGTTTGTAAACTATTCAACAACAAAATAAAAAAGTAACATTTTTAAAATAACTATCATTATCAATAATCTGTTATAAAGTGTTCCTATCAAACAATCAATCTGCAGCAGACAAGTCAAAAGCATTTGTTGCACAATTGTTCTAAAAAATAAATATTGACACTTTGATACCAAACATACAAACTTCAGGATCCCCTTTGTCACCTATCAATAAATATTTAATATAAAAAACTTTACTTAGATTTAGTTAGTCACTTAGACTGGAAGACTTAGAGCTTCATGATATCCCCCCAAAAATTATCATTAAAAGTATTAATTTGATATACAAAATATCTTCATTTCATCAGTCAGTTTTCTTGTTTATGTGAAATTCAAAAACATTTAATTTATTAACAAATATATGTTTTTACCAAGAGGTCTGAAACAATGATCAAAATATTAATTGAATTACAGAATATAAGGAATAATTTTATTCTATTAATATCTAGTGTATGTGCATGTATTAATTCAGAATCCAGAACGATTTTTAATATTATTTTTACAGGCAATGCTCAATAGAATCCACAATTAGAAAAACAGCAATAAAATCAAATGGAAATTTAAAAAAATGTGAATGCTATGTGCATATCCCCAGAAGTTTAGCTATAAGAAGGCGCCAACATATTTAAATTTAATATTTTATAATAAATAAAATAGTTATTGTTAATTATTTACCTCCATGCAAAAACATTTTGTGTCATGGAGGGGACTTGAGGAAAAAAATTCATAATCAAAACTTTCTGCGGAGGAATTTCGAATTTATTTTTTGCAAAATGTTGATATTAATATATTATTCTAATATTGTAATAATTCTATAATAATATTAAATATGAAATTCATTTAATAAACAAATCTGAATAATTTTTGTTGAATATTTCCCAGCTTACAGCAGAGTAGCATCTTATTAACATAGAGAAAAATTTCAGAACTATTTTTAATTTCAAAACTCTGAACTACAGTATTATTGACTGAAATCGTTGATACTTAATATCAATTACTGATAAAAACACTTATAAAATGCAGATATAATCAATCTAAATTTTATTTTGATAATATATTAGATAAAGACTTCGCATATATCGTAACATGATCGGTAAGTATTATGATATTTATAGATATTTAATGAAATTGTAAAATTATTGAAGGATATTCTGGACGATTTTACGTCCACCTGTTACGACATTGCAATGCAATTCATAACATATTGTTTTGATAACTTTTCTTTATTTATACGTACAATGTAAAAAAAACAAAAACATTTCTTATAATTTGGTATTTCCTGTCGGTGTTCTGATGAAGTAGTCCTTCTCAACCTCCAAGACAGGGCGCCTTCCCTCCGATTGTCTCTCCGGTAATTATATCAGTGACGTCACGGAGCGAATTATCGCTCTCTGGAGCTAGAGTCCTTCTAACCCGGACTTTGGTATCGAGCTGTATTTTGCAAAATCAAACTACAAAAAGACAGAAACAAAAGACGCAATTTCACTGATAAACAAACCCACATACATTAGAAATTGTTTATATTAAAAAAAAACGATGTTTTCCTAGATGTATTTGAAGTGAAAATCGCATTGTTTCGCTGTACGATTCCATTGAAGGGATTCATTTCCGGGTTGGTTAATAGATAGTTATAAAATTTTATGGTCAATGTTGGGGTTATTCCTTTCAACTATTGCTTCAGAGAGTTATTTACAGACATTTTGCAAGTTTTTACATGGATTTGTCAAGTGGTATGGCCGCTACAACCCTCGGTGTTTATTTGTCTGTCAGTGCTAATAATACGACAGACGCCATTTTGCGAGCCGTGTTTTCCACAGTTGACGTCACACATTCCATCGGCAACAATCGAGATTTTTCCGGTCTTTTCCGTAAAACAAAATGGCCGACACGTCAAAAAGCGACGTAAACAGTACAGTTTTTCGCCTTCTTTTACGATTTTCATGAAATATACTTGATTGTGATGGCAAAGAGGTGTATTGAATTGATCGCTTATACCTTATCAATGCGATTTTTACGTCTTCGAAATGTACATGCTAAGCATTGTGAAGATATATGAACAAAGTTGGAGCAAAATCACCCGGGAGTTGCGCTTTAAGTTAAATCTTAGACTTTTTAAGAATACCGCCCCAGGTATTTAAGAAGTGATGACAGCTTTCTTGCTTAGGTCTCTGTATAAGAAGAGGTCGTTCAGGTGAAGCAAGTACAACTGATTGAAGCTGTCGTTACATGTGAAAGACATTCAAGTGTCAACTTACCTCTATTAGAGTCTATTTATCGATTTCTGAACCTGTCTGGCAATCTGTCGTCACGTCATCTTATGTCATTTCAAGGGTCTTCCTGTTCATATGCTATCTTAACCTCACAGTTACTTAGTGCCTCTGTGTCAGACAACCATTACCTTGCTGTCGATCATTGTCACTTATACGCCATCTCAGTATTGTTCGACAGTATAAGAATAGATGAATATCGACTAATATAGTGTTAAAAGATGGAACGTAAAGCTTCCATGCTAAGTTTAACAGTAGTTTTGTATAAGAATGTATCACTCATTTACTCACTCGTTTTTAATGCATATAATATTGTAAGAGTACAAGAGTAATTCAAAGCTTGTTTGTGAATTTCTACTTTTAATGACGCAGCTTACATTTTCAAACAAACATATACTTAGAGATGTACAGGTATTTTGCAAGACATAACCTGCTTCAGTTGAAAAAGATAAAAATCAGTTTTGGAATATTTGATTATAAGAGTTAACCAAGATGTGGCTTTTATTACCTTTACGAAACATCAGTAGTTAAGTAAGCCACCCCTGGGACCACTCCAGGTCCGGTCCTTGAGTCCGCGCTTCTGATTGGCTGAATTCAGGACCGTTTTTAGGACCGGTCCTGGAATTCAGGCAATAAGCTTTGAGGATTCCAGGACCGGACCTGGAGTGGTCCCAGGGGGGCTTAATTCTGGGACCGGAAGTGACGTCACATGACCCGGATGTGACGTCACATGACCCAGATGTGACGTCACGTGACCCGGAAGTGTCGCCATGACACCGGAAGTGCGCCATGACACCGGAAGTGCCGCCATGACACTAGAAATTAAGTTTTAGACTATAAGCATTGAGCAAGTGTTCTTTTGTTAAATTTGGTGGCCCTAAAAGGGGCCGTTGTAAAAGCAAGTGCTTTTTTTAGCACATACACTGCATATTCAACAGTCTGAATATATACTGTCCCGGGCAGGTTTGTTGATGCATGATTCTTTGACGTGGGTCCGAAACTTTTTTGTCACAGTAAAGGCAATGTTCAAGGTTAAAATGCCAGCCTGGCACACTGCCCATGCACTGGTGGCACAAAATGGCTGTCAGTTTTAGATGTGTGTGAAGGGGTGTCTTTGGTTAGTTCCTCACGATATCAAAAAGAAGATCCGGGTCGATTCCATCCTTCTCATCTGACATGGTTGAATCTTGGGTGTCATCTGACATGGGTGAATCTGGCGTGTCAGGCATGTTCGATTCAGGCGGCGGTGTCTCCAGGATTGATGAAAACAGAGATCTCTGGTCATCTGTCGAGATGAGGGTGTCCGGATATGTTGACACAATGCTTGACGTGTCCGGTATTGAAGAAAGCCCGGTATTGAAGAAAGCCTGTACTGTTCTTCCACCCCAGACAACCAAGCATCAATGTCTTTGAAGAGTTCTTCTTGACGTGTCAAGGGCGGCGGGATGTCGTCATCCAAGACTTCATCACATCTAAGGCTTTCGCCGTCGTCTGTACTGCTGTCGATAACAATGATTTCTTCTGCTCTGATCATGATGATACTGATGAGTGATGAGAGCTTGTCAAGTCTGGTATTTATAGGGGAGCAGTGGATCCAAATCAGAGGTTTGTGATTAAGGACTCTGAATGTTGATTGGTTCCTTTTTGTTCACTCTGCATACGGATTGGTCAAAAAAAGGGAGATGTCGATTGACTTCATTTTTTTTCACTCTGCAGGTTGATTGCTTAAAAAAGAAGGATGCTGATTGGTGGGATTTGGATGCACTTTTTTGTTATAAGTGATTTAATCCTATTAAAGACTATTTTTTTCAAGAGAAAGAATTGAAAAGAGATCATTTCACATATTTATCTGTTGTTTTTAATAAAAAACAATCTTTTGTCATGATTGAACATTTAAAAGTACAAAATAAAGTTTGGGCGGGGAAACATTTTTTTGGCGGGAGACATTGTTGGCGGGAAAAAATGTTTAGCGGGAAAAAAAGAGTATAAAAGGAGCTGATCAACCTAGCACAGTTGTAGTCATCTGAATCTAGTCATAGTGACACATTTGAAAGATGGATGGATCCATCCCTGCTAGGCTTTGTAAAGAGTGTTGTGGGTATATCCCTGTTTATGCTGGTGGAACCAATACTTATGATGTCCAAAGAAGAAACTTGATCACAGACACTGTAAAATGAGGATGTGTGATTTAAGTTGTTTGTAAATGAATTATCAAAGTTGATTGGTATTATTATTATTAAATTAAAAAACCACTGCATATTATTTTATCGGTTTCATTGTACCTTATACAGCAAATTGGAAGGAACATAAAAATGTTATACAGATTTTTTAATCCTTTATATCTTAAAATCAGTAATATTAAATAAGTGTAGTACATAAATAAACTTGACACAAATAATTTTCTCAAATTCTATGTACTATATGTCGCCGCTTCTTTGATAATTAAGGTCAACACACAACTAAAGATATAAAAATGTGGTGATTATTGTCAAAAACTTGACAACTGCGATGTCAAATGATATCAAAATCAGTGGCAATGAGTGTGAAGCTGAGAAAATTAATTAAAACTAATACTTGCAATTACCTACTTATCAAAGGGGGGTTCAAGATCAAGTAGCTGGATGTAGGTAGAGTCCATGGACAGATCCCAAATCCCATTCAGCACAGCACTCTCCCTCCCGATACAGTCTACCACAGCATCAGTCACAGGGCTGACCGTGGTAGGGGGAGGTCCTCCTCCTGAATAAAGTTGACAAAATATTGTTAATACAATCCTCAACAAATTAGGTTTATAAATGACACACTTTGTTATCAAAAAACACTTAAAAATGATTCATTTAAACAAGTTATCCAATATAAAATTTTAGCAATTTAAATGAATATTTCTGATGAACATAAAACTTTATGATTTTATGGCTGTGCAATATCATCACAATACCAACATATTGCAATACAGATTGTGCAATACAATTATTGTAATTTCATATTCATTAAGCAATATATTGCAATATTATCAAACCAATTAATATATATCAAGTCAAATTTATTCAAATACATTGTTTTTAGGCACAGTTACATGCTAAATTGTAATACAATTTCTTGTATTTAAATACATGCCATCAACAATTACTTGAAATCTATTTTTCAAATGGTCTGAAATGCATTTTATCAAATTTACAATGTTTAAAATTGCTTAAAAAATATATAAGTTGATTGTAGAGTTCATGCAACATGTTGCAATATTATTGCAATAAATAGGCTGTGCATTGCAATATATTGCAATACAATATTTGGTTTAAACATATTTTATTGACAAGAAGTCAAATGGATCGGGCAAAAGTGAAAACGCTTACTGGGCCCTCTCCAATACAAAATTGATTAATATACATATGTTATGAAGATTTAAACAATTTCAGATATTAACACAGGTTTTACAATTAAGGTTTTTGCAATTATGTACAGTGCAGCTTTGTAAAATATAATTGATAACAATATCACTGATGATACTATTTACATAACAGTAATACAATATTTGTTGTAATAGTCAGCCCTTATAATTTGAATTGGATTATTTTTTTAAATTACATGATCAATTACATCAAACAAAGACAAACATGTACCAGTTGCAGTAGATGCAGCCTTGAAGTTGCTGTAGCTTTTCTTGCCAGCACTTTTTAAGTTTTTCCAGTGTTTTTGCCACCTCCTCCCTGCTCCGGTTTTGGTGGCAAGACGCATTGCGGGTGTCTGTAATTTTCTGGAACAGAATAAATTGTATAATTACTTAACCTTCTTAGACTCAGAAGCCATGGTTGTTTTAAGACAACTTAAAAGGACAATGAATAATACAAATCATTGAAATATTTATATATATATATATATATTATATATATTTACAATATTTCAAATATACCTAACACTACACAATATGTTAGTTGAGAATTAATTCAAAACGTATAACTGTCTTCACATTTACTATTCTTGTAATTTGTAGGCCTTTTATGAATTAAAATATCGCAGAAATAAAGTTTTGTATGACAATTCTTCATTTTGTTATCAGATGCTAAATTATGAAGTTTGCCCCTGTTTCCCCTATATTTCCATCAAAATAAGTACACTCTTTAAGTTTCTAAAAGTCCATACAAATCATCAACAAATTTGTAAAATTATTTCTATATTTTTTGGACATAGATAGATGAATATTTGACTATGAGATGTATTAACAGAAATAATGATCCTAGTATTGGAGTAATTTCAATCTAGATACGATATTATTCAATGTAAATTAATATTCATCAAAGTGAAATCATCAATTACAATGTTTTTGTAAATGCTTCACAGAAACCGGAAAGCTACGAAGTTTACTTTACAAGTCGACTAGACAATCTATTTCAATCGTTTTCATTTGATTGGTAAAAGATTAAAATGTTACTAATATAATCATTTCATAGTCCTAACGTTTCAGTTATGGATATATCAATTAATCGTACATTTTGACCATCTTCTACAAAAGGTAAATATATGATACTGACGACACATTCAAGTCGTTCATCACTTTCGTTTTCACTCACTTGCCACGTCTCTTGCTTAATCGCAAAAGTCACCCCCGCCGAGAACTTCTCTTCGATTGTCTGTCTGTTGGTCTTTACAAGCTCAGCCAACAGCAAGCCTTCGTCTTTGGTCCAGTTCGGTTGGCGTGTTCTTGTTGTTGACTCAGCCATGTCACCCCATATCGTCTGCTGTCAACATCCGGGGAATTCCGGAAAACCTTGACGCTCCGGAAGTTTTAATAGGGATTCCGCCTGACAACGTGCGCGCGCATTCCAACAAATTGACTTAAGTTTTTCCGACTGTCTTAGCTAAAGTTTAGACTTAAGTCTTTTATGAATAGCGTCTTAAGTCTTGGACTTAGTTATGTCTATTTTTTCAGACTTAAGTTAAATCTTAGACTTTTTAAGAATCCCGCCCCAGGTATTTAAGAAGTGATGGCAGCTTTCTTGCTTAGGTCTCTGTATAAGAAGAGGTCGTTCAGGTGAAGCAAGTACAACTGATTGAAGCTGTCGTTACATGTGAAAGACATTCAAGTGTTGACTTACCTCTATTAGAGTCTATTTATCGATTTCTGAACCCGTCTGGCAATCTGTCGTCACGTCATCTTATGTCGTTTCAAGGGTCTTCCTGTTCATATGCTATCTTAACCTCACAGTTACTTAGTGCCTCTGTGTCAGACAACCATCACCTTGCTGTCGATCATTGTCACTTATACGCCATCTCAGTATTGTTCGACAGTATAAGAATAGATGAATATCGACTAATATAGTGTTAAAAGATGGAACGTAAAGCTTCCATGCTAAGTTTAACAGTAGTATTGTATAAGAATGTATCACTCATTTACTCACTCGTTTTTAATGCATATAATATTGTAAGAGTACAAGAGTAATTCGAAGCTTGTTTGTGAATCTCTAATTTTAATGACGCAGCTTACATCATCAAACAAACATATACTTAGAGATCTACAGGTATTTTGCAAGACAGAACCTGCTTCAGTTGATAAAGATAAAAACCATTTTTAGAATATTTGATTATAAGAGTTAACCAAGTTGTGGCTTTTATTACCTTTACGAAACATCAACATGTTAAAGTAACTTGAAAAAATATAATAAAGACTTATGCCTGTGTTGTTTTCAAACATATATGAGGTCACATTAAGTTAACAGAACGAAATTTAAGACATTGAATGAGATAATTCACACATTCCAGAGAATTAAGTTGGTGATTGACATTGACAAAGATTTAAGTTTGAAGTTTTATCAATATAGTACGTTCTTTGCTCTTTATGAATATATTTTTGTTTAAAAACTTAGTTTATGTTTATCTTAACTTTATTTTTTCTTATCTTTGATTAAAGTATATATATGAGGAGGTTGACATTAACATTCATTTTGACATTAACATCACCAAGGCCGCTTTGCTAATGCATTTCCTTCTTATGCGTATTTCTTTATGCAAATGAGTACATACTCAACTAACCTAAGCTAACCAAATTTTTAATAACTATTTTGCTCTATAAAAATGTTTAAACCAAAGTCAATTCCATAAGACCGCGCACATGAAAACAATTAGTAGAAATTAACCTATTTTGGTGTTCATACATGAAAAAAAACGACGAAGGTGCCATATGAATTTTCAGTATCAGGGCGAGGATATAATTGTTTAAAATCTCGTGTATCCATAGGCTCATACATACATATCAACCTCAGATGATGTCATGTCAAGTTGATATGGACTATATAAAATTACATATACATTGGCCATATCATCCGTAGTGTATAATGTCTCAGATGACTATCAAGTTAAGAATTTAAAGTTGCTATCAAGGTAGAGCAAATACCACAAGGCTTGATTAAGCGGATGATTTATAATGATGCCAGTTAACACGTGCTCGGGAAGTTGCCAGGAAATGGACATTTATTATTTCAGGTCAAAGAACTAATCCCTGACAAGTAAAATGTACTGTATGTGATGAGTGACATCAATGATATCCTTGGTATGTGACTTGCATCAAAGTATCGCAAACTTTCGTGTTTCAATAACGATTATAGCAATTGTGAGCAATTTACAATGAATTGAATAAGTCATGCGTTTTTCCATATTGTTAACAAACTTTGATAAGGAGATTAGAACTACTCTTGATTGGTGGTGAATTTTTCAGGACGTTTATAATTAATATGATTGTTACATAGTTTTTTATAATTGAAGAAAATAGCATCAGGCCCATTTACTTTAATTATTACACAGCTTCTTTATATTTCTATCATACATAACTGTTGGATTGACAATTTCTGTCATGAATTTCCTAAAGTTTTTTGTTCTCGATGAAGTGATTATAAAACCTCCTTTATCGGCCAGGGATTCGTTATAAATGTTTGTGATATCTTCCAGCCGAGAGCAAAATGGACCCACTTTGTGGCGACATGTCACAAACATTCTCAAGTTTTTGAAAATGTTTTGAAGGAACAATAACGTAACAAAACAATACCATTAACCCAAAACATACTTAAGAATATTTGGGTATATCACTCATCCCAATCTAAGTTCCATGTCACTATGCTATGTTATATCAACCAACTCTGTATTTTGTGGAGTGTTAGACTTCATCCTACAGCTAACCATACTAATATAGTGGTTTATTTCTTTCGGCTTTAATTCCGTCTATCTAATGAACTTTTGTTTATTGAAAGCCAGACATTCAATCAATCAATCTTTATTCAATACTCAGAGGCATCAGGCCTATAGTACATTGTATAGTATTACATAGTTCAATATGCATATAAATCTGTTTTACACATGAAGTATAATGAAATGTGATTCAGTGTTACTACTGTCTCCTGATTTTAAATGTGTGGTATAAAAACATTGCACAATTTTGTATTTCTACCAATTTTTTTACAGTTTAATACTTTAATAGCTTTTTGAGAGAGCATGTCTGCAGTCTAAGTAAACATAGCCTCACTATTATCCGTTACACTGCTATACTGAGTCTAGAAAGGCTTGGTTGAGAGTCGCGTCAGCCCACGTGACCAAGTTGACCAATCAGAACTGATCTTACCAAGCCACAATAGTGTGCCTTCGCACGTATAACGTTGGAGGGTCATAGGTCGCAGAAAGGTCGGTTGACGCGACCCTCAACCAGACCTTTCTAGACTCAGTATAGCAGCGTAACGGATAATAGTGAGGCTAGGTTTACTTAGACTGGCATGAACGTTCTTTGTTTATTTAATGTAGAAATATGTTTTTCTGGTATCTCAAAGAGGATTACATTCATTGTACTCATTGTTTGATGAAAACAATACATCGAGGTTCTTTGGTGACATTGAAACAAACATATGATGTGTTCATATATCTCCATATATATATATATATCTTCCTGTTTTAACAAAAAGTTCAAGGCTTTCATAATGACTTTGAAATTTCATAATTAATTTTAAAATATTTCATATTCCTAAAACGAGAAAACATAGAGTTGGTCATTAAATAAGCATGCAGATGAAATGGAGACCAAGTTGATTTGTGATTACTTTTATATAAAAGAAGCAACATTTACTATTTGAATCCTTGAAATTGAAGTGTTAACTTGAAACAAAAAAGAAGTATTGTTCATTGATAATTATTTCTCGTTATGTTATTGAGAATTTCAGTACTGAAAGGTATTTAGAAAATATGTGCTTGATGACATAAGAAAAGCAGTGATGGCTATATCATAAGCTTTCAACAAGGACATTTTTTCCAATAAATGTTTACCTCTTGTCATATTCAGGTCCACCTAACTAAATTATAATAACTTGTGTTAAAACCTAAAATCGAAAGTATCTTGATGTTTTGAAAGATGTCCACAGTTTTTGTGAGTGGGCAGATCTTCAGATTTAGATGAACAATAGATAAACATGCCATAACGCAAGCGTTTCTCGTGTCAAAATAATGATTATGTCATCTTAATTAAAACGAGGTATGATTATATTTTCTTTGCATGAACATGAACTTTAGTCTCTGCTGTGGGATTAAGACAACCTTAAACCACTTTTAATTATAAACAAGTGTTTGCCACTAATGTGGCAATGTCCCCCGCCGCTTGGATATTGCGATAGAATTGTCACAATAAGCAAATGCTATATTCCAATTGGCAATAAGTGCAATGGTTCAAAAGATATGGCGTTAACAATGTAGTTTCTAACCAAATTTGAAGACATTCGGTCAAGTGGTTTATGAGATATCAAGTAAACAAAAGTTTCGAAAATGGCGAAAGTGGTGACCTAGAAATTAGGGTCAAGGTCACCCAAAGTGACTTGTGTCTACATAATCCCTCAATGTAGGCTGTGACCAAATTTGAGGACATTTCATGAATCAGTTCATAAGATATAAGATGTTTCAAAAGTTTTGAAGGAACCGTGGTGACCTTGAAAATTAAGGTCAAGGTCATCCAAAGTATTTGGTATTGGCTTAGTGTCACAGGCTGTGACTAAATTTGAAGACATTTTGTAAAACGGTTCAGGAGATATTGTGTTGACAAGAGTATCAAAAATGTCCAAAGTGCCGTAGTGACCTTGAAAATAATGTCAAGGTCACCTGAAGTGACTGGTGTCGGCGTAATACTCCAATGTAGGCTGTGACGAAATTTGAAGACATTAGGTGCAGTAGTTCATAAGAGAACGAGTTAACAAGACTAACAACAGTTGCCAAAGTGCTGAGTGACCTTGAAAATAATGTCAAGGTCACCCGAAGTGACTGGTGTCTGCGTAATCCCCCAAGTGAGGCAGTGACCAAATTTGAAGACTTTGGGTGCAACGGTTCTTGAACTATTGCGTTAACAAGAGTTTCAAGAGTGGTCAAAGTGCCGTTGGGACCTTAAAAATAAGGTCATTGTCACCAAAAGTGACTGGTGTCTGCGTAATCCCCCAAGTGAGACTGTCACCACATTTGAAGACTTTGGGTGCAACGGTTCTTGAGATATCGCGTTAACAAGAGTTTCAAGAGTGGTCAAAGTGCCGTTGTGACATTGAAAAAAAAGGTCAAGGTCACCAAAAGTGACTGGTGTTTGCGTAATCCCCAAATTGAGAATGTCACCAAATTTGAAGACTGTGGGTGCAACGGTTCTTGAGATATCGCGTTAACAAGGATATGGACGTACGCGTTGCGGCGGGGGACACAAAATAATCACAATAGGATCACAAACTTCTTGTATGTCAACTCAGGATATCATATTTTCTTTTAACAAAATGACGCAAACGATAGATCTATACCAACATATTTTGGGTCTTGTCGGCCTTCATGGCAAGTTGGGTCCTAAATGTTTTTGGGGATTAGTTCAATTCAAACTCTATCTTTCAGTGCTAATATGTCAAATCGTATTTAATTAGGAACATCTTTGTAACCATTCTAAGTTTTTCCAAACTCGAATTACTAGGTAAATGTCTTTTCTACTTTGTTAAAGTAATTGAACTGTCTACCAAATCCAGCTCTGTCTAAATGTCTTGTGTCTTCCCTTACAATGACGGGCTCATCACCATTGAGAAAGCTTTCCTCTGTGTCTTTGCCACCACTGGACTCATTACCTTATCGTGGTGTGGTGGTTTGTGTGCTTCGACGACCCCGAGAGCTATGCCAGCTGGAGCTTACATGCTCCTGGTAGGGTCACCCAAGCTGGACAGGTCGACGGGTAGAAGCCAGACCAAATTTGAGTCCTTCTAAAACCTGCTTTCTATCTCTTACTATGCCTTTCTTTCCGTCTTTTCCCTCATCCTTTCGATCCCTTTCTCTCTGATCTGTCTACTCTCTTTTGGATGGCAACATCCACGTGTTTAATAACTGAAATATTGTTCAAAACACGTTAAACACCATCTCACTCACTCACTCACTCTGTGTCTTTGGTGATGTCTTGCTTGTGTTTTTCCTGGTTCTAATTGCACAAAAGGTGAACAAGAGTCAATTAAAAATGATGCACAATTCAATAAAACCATTTTCAATAGTGTTCCTAAGTACTATGAAGATATATGATTTTGTCCACTACAACTCAAAATTCAAAGTTACAATTTTCATTTTACAAAATAACAACATATGGCTATAATCAATATTTGTACAAACATAGCACTGGAAGGCCATATAAAAAATCAAAAGGGACATGTAGGACTTCAGCTGGGGAAACCTTATATTGACAGTGATGTTTTTTCGGTCACACTGAGGCAGCATTTCATACAAAGAAATCAATAACTCCCAGAGGCTAAAAGTCATATTAATTCAGATCTCAATTAATCCAAAAAAGAACAATGATACCTGGAGGGTAAAAGTAATGTTTAGTTAGCTTCAGTACATTAAGGTTACCAGGGATCATTTTAGAAGTACAATGACACGCATAGGTAACATTACACTTGGTTTGCAACATTATCACCTTTTAATTAAATTTTTATACTTCCTTTTATTGTCACCTTGTCATTTTTACACATGTTCAATTGATGCAATTCCAAGTCAGTGATAACTCATTTACTGCTTTAGTTTACATTATGGTATATTATGAATAGCAAACCCAAATAAAATATCTCAAATACTCTATGATGTTGCTCTTTATATTTTTACTCTTGATCATGTCTGATTTCCAAACTCATCTTTCTTTACAGGACAGTGAAGCAATCTGAAATCCATAGATACATCAGGAAACGAATCAGTCAATACATGATACACTTTACAAGTTAAGACCACATGAAACAAACAATAACTTCATTCTTAATCTTTCCGGATATGTAGGCATGTCTTACATCTTCACACTCAAAATCAAAGTTGACCATCCAGAAAATGTGGAATGTATGTATTGTGGAAACACCTCCTTCAAATCTGGTATATTGTGTCCTACTGATTGCACCAGTCATTCTCAGATCTATAGCAAGAAGTAATCGTTAAATTCTATGACATTCTTCTTGTATTTTCAGATTTATATAAAAATATTACACCTTACAAAATTATAAGTGCTTGTTGTCAAAATCTTTGTCTAGTTGTCTATCTTTTTAGTGAAATCGTGACATGCAATGAATGAAGATTATTAACCGAGTGTGTTTCCGTATCATTAATATCATATAAAAGGAAAAAAATTTGTATTATGCGAGCCTTTGGCTTTAATAATTTATTTATCATATAATGTCATTTTGAAATAAAAGGATTTAAACGAAAATATGATACCTTCTAAAAATATGTTTGACCTAGATTTCGCGGAGTAAGTGCTTTCACAATAAACCATGGTGAAGGTCATAATGTCGGCGATGTACAGTTGTGAACAGTCTAGAAATATTCCTTCATGAAATGATTTTTTTCACAGTGATAGAAACGTCTCCTTCAATCTAATTTCCAATGCACAAATAAACATTGTATTTTTTAATAACACAAAATGTGTAAGAACCAGTTGTCAACGTCGCTACAACAGGGAAAGTAACTCTAACTGCATTTTGAAAAGCTGCATTGTCATTGATGTTACGCCAGTTCAGTTACGGTATCCTTAGACTAAACGTCGACTATTTGCGAAGGTGAGGTTGTTGCGTTTGTAACTACGCTACTAGATAATCTGTACAATCACTAGAATATGATTTGTTTATGCTGATAAGTTGGTAACCGACACGACCAAAGCGATCTAGGCCTATGTTATGCACGAAAATTGAAGCACCTATTTTTTCGATAGCCGATATTGTTAGCTGCATATCGTTTTATTTTTAAACGCACAATGAAAACAACTTAAAATGCTTCGATAACCAAGCTATTTCTAAAATACGAATGCGTGATAAGTTTTGACAGATTTTGTTTACGATATTTTATTCGATAAAAAACCCACAAAACCTGAAAACTCCCGACGACGTTATCAATGTTTAGAGACCGGTTTAGGACTCGCATGACATGCATGGAGTTTTGAGAAAATAGTTCGGGTTTTGACCTCATTTGCATTGATATCAGGGATCTGATAACATGATTACAAGATGGGTTTATTGCACAGATAACACTGCCCATTATATGATAAAAAAAACATATCATAGACTATGTTGCAAGTACATGTATAACAGACTGATCAATATCCGGAGTAAATCTATTGAAAATATATCTGTTTAAGAAAGTAGGAATATAAATTGTATCACATTATATTTTTCATTATACCTAAAATGTCAACGTTGAGCAAATTCGTCGACTGAAAGTCACATGCTAAATTGCTTATGTAAGTGAATATGAATTGAATTGAGCAGTTTTGAGCATGTCCAACTTACAAACCAAGACGATTTTATATAGTAACCATGATACAAGTACAATCTTCATTGTTATTGATTACGAATCAACATTTTCATCCTTGCAAACATAATTTTGTACAATACAATACAGTCATGATTTACGAGCTGTAGTATTCTGAATGCTTGTATTTCAAGTTGTTCTCATTTTGTTATGCACAAATGTCCCATACAACGAATCCTGTTGTCAATGTACGACTACAAGTAGTGATACACTTATACAAACAAAGTTTATATCTATTTTAATGAAAATCAACACATTCTGTTATAAGGTAAGTGTACCACAGTCTAAGTAAACGAAATCTTTGCCAATCATACCATTCCATACACATGTGACAAATACATTAGAAAAATGTTATATCTTCTTGCATTCAGTTTGATTTGGTAATGTTTTTTGTTTTTTGAAATTAATTATAGCATTGCACCTAAACCCATCTGCCTGTAGAACAGTTGTCTACTTGGTGAGATTCGAACCCCTTGCCTCATTCCGAGTCATGCATGCACACACGCCCCAAGTACAGATGGAAAAAGAAGTTCAGATATATGAAAAAATTCTGAACAACCACATACATTCTTCTTAATACTTCTTGTTTAATCAACTCATCAGATATTAGGACTCTTACATGACATCTTTGAATGCTTACCTATTGTGCGATGCATTATCGTTGTGGAACGACCAGCATTTGTTTGTACTTTCCGATAATAACCTGCTTTGTTTATTTTGCAAGACCAGCCATTTCATTTGGCCAGCAATCCAATTTGCGGAGTGAGAAGGAGATTTCAATTAGAGCTGAAAAGTGGAAGGTGACAGTAAATCTAAATAATAATGCGTTTGTTACTGCTTCTAATGTCAATGAAGAATTGTAAAGATAAATTTTAGGAGTTGTTGTTGACACGTTCAGTGCAGAAAGGTGTTCAGAGACGTTAAGTATTGAACAAATTGCATAAGAATTGACAGGTATATTTGTTTGTGGCAGTGAAAGGAAATCCTGTGTCAGAGCAGGAGCATTGCAGTAATGTCTATTGTTTTCTCTTTATGTAGTCTCAAAACATGTAAAGCATTAAGCAGCACGAACAATGGTTGAACAGATTTAAGCCAAACAATCATATTTTCTAATATTTTTAATTTCTGTTTTGAGTTTAGAATAAACCCCGAAACGCTTTAGACTTAAAAATTGAAAAATAAAACTATTTTAATTGAATCAATCCAACATTCTCCAATGCATATATGACTGATATAGCTTGGACGTTTTGGGAATCATAATATTGTTCTCGATCTAATGGTTAAGAGTTAGCAAATCTTTTTCCAATGCTTTTGATGACCATCCCTTGCCATTCCTAACAAGTTATATTGCATATGCTACATCTATCTTTTAAAAGTTTCAACACTTTTCTATGTCCTTGTCTTGTACATATTAAATGCATAATCCGATTGGATCATTATAATGTTTCTTCAAAATATAAAATATATAATTTCCTGGTGGAATATGATTAACGTCACAGACTGAACCCCATTGTTCTATTTGGAGTGCTCTCACAAGTTTAGATTATAACAGAAACACTACAACTAAATCAAATTATTTTACTCCCCAAAATTAGTTCATTCATGGTGGCAGAAAGTCAAAGTCTCCAGTTCCTACTTGACAATTCAACACTATACTGCCATTATAACGACGACGTACATGAAGAACACAACATTAATGTTCTTGACTAACCTTTATGGTGTTGTCAGCAGTATTTCAGCTGTATAAGACTTGGATGATTTCATGCAACGAGATTACATATAGATCTGTTATTTGAGGTAAGGGAAAAAGGAAGATGATAGTTATAGGATATCTAACGAGCTTCTCCTTTCATATCAAGTTTATGTCCCTAGTGAAATAATTTTGCTTTGTCACGAGCCTTGGCGAGTGACAAAACAAAATTATTTCACGAGGGACATAAACTTGATATGAAAGGGGAACGAGTTATGCATCCTATTTATTACCAACTTGCATTTCAGACGATTTATTGCTTTTTTAAATAACTTTTTATTATGCCTATAAAGAGACGAAACGGCGGATGAATATCAAACCACGTCACAGCCTCAAATATTATACTATTACGACGTCAAATATTCACATTTCTAAATTCTACCCTACGATAATTCACAGTGTCTTGTGAAATGTAAGTAATAAGCACTTTAGTCATGAACGAAGCGTACGTCAAAATAAAATCTCACAGCGCGAGAACAGTCAGAGTTATCTTTCTTTGATCAACGGCATGTCATGACGACCGCCATTTGCCTGTATCTTTTCGTCAAATTGTGTAAACAACCGCCTTCAAAGTAAGTTTACGATGCTTATCATTGTTCAAACGCGTTTTGTTTTGAAGAAATGATGTCTAAAAACTATTCAGTTGTCTTTATATTCTATAGATAACAAGCATTGTCTGTCTGTGTCATTTTGGAGCGACATGGATCAAATTAATGAAATTCCGTGATCAAATTATGCTGAAATTAAAACCTTTTGTGTTTATAGGAGCCTTGAGATATCAGTGAGATGTTTTATTGTAATTCTTTTGTCCTCCGATTTATTCCTTAACAATTCGGTAAAAGATAAACTGAAAGTTTGAAGAATGACACCGACTCACTCAGTTCCATTCGAATATGTGAATGAAAACACGTTCGTTTTATGAATGAATAAAGTAGTCCGGACAATGTCAAAGTTCACCGCAAGCCAATCAAATCACTTTGAGGTGTTATGACCCATATGTGTCATAACAAATTATTATGAAACCCCTTTACGAAGTACCACGTGGGTAATAAAAAAGAAATAGTAGGAGAGATGGTAGATTATCTAACGACCAAAGTCCTAATTTTGTGTCGTATCTACCCTTTGACGAGTTCTGCCTCGGTTGCACCGACTGCATATCCAGAAGTTCATATAAAAGGATAGCAGTTTCCATCCTGATCATGAGAAATATTTTCAACTGTGGTATGTTTAACAAATCCATAACTTTTCATGCAAAAGATGTATGAATATTTAAGGTAAACTATGAATTTGTATCTGTAAGCTATATAAAATCGAAGAAACATAAACAGCACACTAAGCAACTATGAATTTATTTTTATTAATTGTAGCGCTATTCAGTTGTGAATGTGTTGGATTTTGTTGACCTAAATAAACTTTACTATAACATACAACTCATTGTCAACTCTTAATGCACTGGTACAATGCGGCTAATATAGTTCTACCCTACAGCTACAGTTTTATAAAACCAAACTGTCTGGACAAATCTTTGAACAAAGTCTCTTGCTAGCAGATCAAACGCTTCTGAAACATAAGAAATATAACAATTGTGGTTTACCTCGGAGCAATTTGGAGATGTTCTTATGATGAATCATAAGTAAATACAATCATTGACCTTTCAATGCTTACACAGTGAAACAGATGGTGTTTGAGCACTAATCCCATTCTGCGGCGTGTCATTACGGGAATCTTTGAAGGGAACACAAGGTTGTTCAAGATATAGGATAGTACATAAACGTTTATGCATTTTTGCATCTGAACAGACTTTTAAAGTGGAATATCCTTTTTTTACCAAATTGTACTTAACACACGATTGTACTTACACGAACATACAAAGAAAGAAAATAGATAAATGGTCATTAATTATATAAAGTGATGTAATAAGAGGTTGAACAAGTTATATTTATAATTTGGGAAGTCAGTTCGGCTGACACGAACGTATCTATACAATAATAGGCAATACACCAATCTTATATTTTTAAGAGAAAAGGATATAAAACAGTCACAAAGATGCCATAGTTATTTTCACAGAGCAAAAAAGGTTTTCCAACATAAAAATATGCCAGTTTGCCCATGGCAGAGTAAATGTCTGATATCTCAAAGCACGCCTACGATGTATATAAGCTCCATATATAGATGCAAGTGTGCAAATGGCGTAGTTAATCACAGTATATCAAGAACTATTTATGTATGTTTCAAACAGGAAAGCAACAGGGAATCCCTAATTGATCCAACTTCCCAGGTCAGGACTCTCCGGAAAGCTGACCATTAGTCACCTGGTGACGATTCATCACTATGAGGATACATGACATCAACAATGACAATGGAGAAACTCGGTCACTCTATTCTGACCAAACCTATCAACTGTGACCCTTCGTCTGTCTCTTGTCTGTGACTTTTCGGTGCATTACACAACCAAAGCAACTAAGTAGGCATCAGTGTTAATACTTGAAATATGTTGATTTTACAAGACAGTTTCAATTGCAGTGTACATACCTTTTACGATGTCTATATGTCATTCTTTGAAAAACAATTACCGTGCTGTCATTAGAACATTGCTTGTTATAAGATATTAAGTATATGACAAACATTAAAAGAAAACAATCATTAAGTGGAACAAATAACCATACATGTAGTTTGGGGCCAATCCAGGATATACGAAAACTTTTACAGAACATGAACAAGATAGAAAGTAAATGACAACAATTTATATTACAAACCCTTAAAAAACAAGAAGAATACATAGTCAGCAATGACCGCCATCTGGTGGCAAAAGTTAGAAATAGCTATGATAGCTGTAATATTTCCTATACTTCAAAATTGACACCTAATTTCCCTACACAACCATCCTCAATTGCATTGTTCAGGAAAAGTGTTTCAATAGATAGGTAGATGGTATACATACACATGCTAATCATTCAATCATACATGTTTAAATGAGCAAGGTTTTCTGGTTTGTTTGAAATATCCTCATGAATCATAATCCTGAGATTTTTGTAAACCCAAAAGTCTTTAAAAGACATGATTACTGTCAAGAGACCAAGATTTGAAAAGCTCGACCTTATGATATATTTACTTCTGGTCTGGAAAACAGCCCGTACGGTAAGACATTTCTCTATCCCTTAATAACTTATCCCTTGGAAGGGAGGTGAATTGATATGCGGTTTGACCACGCTTTCAAAATATTGTGTTTATACGGGCTTTTAGTATTATGGGAAGGATGTCATTCTCTCTCCACAAGTAGCAGATCAAGCTATGTTCATTGAGCCTCTGATCTAATTAGACTAAATCTGGGGTTCCGGCAGTTCCCCAGGCAGAAAACAATTGTACCACAATCCATTTGAATTATGAAAGCAAAATACGCTTCTCGCATAGCAAGGGTGGTTTATATCTCAATAATGTACCATAAATCAGTAGTTAAAATGATGAATTTATTAAATTGTCGCTGATTGCACACCAACTTTGACTCTTTACCACAAATTTGACAAATTATAACAGAGGTTCAATCAACATGACTTGATCTGCCTTTGTTGGGAGAGAATGGAAGCATGGATGGTACCGCACAGTGTATTATTGCACCAAAACCGTACTGCATGTAGAACAGTCTTCTGACAAACTTGTCGAGTCCCTAGCTGGTTTATCCACTTCACACGTGGAAAGGGCAAACTTGTCACCGAATTATAACAAGTTGAGTTAGTGTTGATGTTCAACCATATGTATAACAGTTTTTCTTACATATACAGTTTGCAATGTCAAAATAAGTATCGATTCATTCTTTTCTTCTTACATTTAATGTCATAGTTTTTAAAATTCATCAATTGGAACCCTTTAAAGGGGCAGTAGCAAGTTTTAGGGGGAATATAAGGTGATGACAGGAAAATGAAAATAAATGGTTCCAATTGATAGACAATGCATTTAAACAAAATGAATCAGTAATCAAATAAGATATATAATGTAAAGTTCAGCCATGCAATATTCCCCTTTCTTTCACAAAATGAACTTTATGTGAATCTTTATAATTTGTTCTCTTGACTATGGATGGTTTGTGTAATTAAATTTTGGACACTATCAAAATTAGACATTTATCTTTAACGTACAATTATCAGTGAAAAAGTAAAATATAAAATTTTCAAAAAAACTTGCTACTGCCCCTTTAAAGGATTAAAAAAATGTTTTGATCTGATATTGCAACCAAACGGTTAAGCCGGAATTTCGGTTAAGTAATCAGCAACTAACTTTAAAACTTGTATTTTCACATCTATTAATACATTATGATTTTCTTTTCAGGCAGAATTATTGTTGAAAATAATCAACAGAAAATGGTTTTGTTATATAATTGAATAGGCTAGACATTATAGAATATAGGATTTAATTAGCCACGGAGATAAATTATGAGCAGATCTGTGGCTGGTACCTGTAAGTTGGTGATTATGGCAGTAAGTTACGGTGAGTAAAAGGTCTAATTACTTTTTGATTAGGTGTTTGTGAGCAGATTGATTAAACAACATTGATCCCTGCTTATCTCAGGGACTAGGCCAATTTCATTAGTTACTCTCAAATAGGTTAATAGGTGTATAACTGACTATGTTACACTGGAAATGCTTAACATTCGTCTGAATAACACTACAGCATGTTTTCAAAAGGAATCAAAAGAAAAAGCCCAGTATTTCAAATGATCGTCTTAATAAAAAATCTCTTTGTAGCAATGTCGTAGTACGCTTATGTTTATTGAATCAAGGTCAAACTAGATCCAATCAAAAATTAAACTTTTAGAATTTATCTTATGCATTGTATGTGCCTTGAGATGAACACATTCAGTACAGACATAAGAGATAGAGTATTTCGCGTTGAATACAGTGACTTCAATAAGGTAGGTTTTGTTCACATGATATCTCAAAGAAGTTATGTAAACTAAACTTGTTCATTTAAACTTATGATATGTATACATGTACATATTGATCATTTCAGACAATTGCTGTGCATTAGAAGTTTCGAAATCAATAAAACAGAAAACACTATTATCTCAAACAAAGATATAGAATGGTATTTATTTCACGCTGACGAGTTGTCTCTTTCTAAACTATCATTGTTTCTTTATTTGATTGAGAAACGCTCAAGACATGATGCAACATGGTGTCAAAAGGTGTATCGAATTGTATTGCGAACAGGGCAACCTAATACAAGTTCATGACATGATGCCTCAATTAAACTATGTTTCCGAATATTTCATAGAATGTAGAAAGCAAAACCTCATTCACATTATATAAAATTACTTAAGGATTATTCATTAGTTCTTTAAATCATTTCTCTAACTTGTTTAACTTGTCTTCAATTTTATTTGACCACTCATCACAACATGTAAACGTAGAACTACTAAATTTAGTACATCACTATATCGTAATATCTAAGAGATTTTCAGAACACGATTGAATATTGAGATTTTGCCTTGCTGAAATATTCTTATGTTTATACCATTTAATTAAGATTTAAGCCTGACCATTAAATTGCTTTGTTGTATGTTTTCAAAAATTGTTGTTTCAATATTGTCACTGTATATTATATGTGTACTGATCTGTCCATGTTTACGTTACATCACTATTTTGTTAGGGAGCGGCATTAATATAAACACTTTTTTGTCAACCCCGTTTCTTTTTAGATAAATATGTTTAAACCACATTCATTTACATTTTTTAGAGAAGATTAGGCTATCTCGTCATTTGCGAAACAAAGTACCATGACATACTATGTAGTTTCATTGATGAATTGACTTTTTAAACATTGGGGCAAAGGTACGTGGAAATAATCTGGTTGCACGTAAAAGCCATGATAAAGCTATCAACAGACAAAAAGATTCAATCAAAATTAGTAAATGTTTTCATTATACACATGTATGTCTCACTAACTAAATGTCATACTGGAAAGTTGTTTTCGTTGTTTGTGTAGTAATTATATGCCATTTAAGTCAGTGTCCGCTTGACTCAATATTGTAAACAATAACAATAGCCTGACCAGTTAGGCGAGAAAGGGCGATGTGATGTGGCAGGTTATGATTGGCTGATAGAACTTTTACAGGCTGGAAATATGATGTTTGTTTTCAAAGTCATAAAATTACTATTTTGCGCATGTTTTTGAACAAACAAAGTATCGATGTTATCTCATATCTTTTTGTATTCATTTCTGCATTGTGTACCCCCTCGGGGTTACAAGATGTTTAACAAAAAATTCAAAAGCAGGCAAAATGCAAAACTTAACAACATACAATTCAGGTGTGTGGTGTATTTCGTGATGGATGTTTTTATACATTTCCCTCGTTAAATACCAAAACAAAATCAGCTATACATGGTCCCTTGTAATAGTATATTGTATATTGTAGCGTTTATATTAAAGTAATTCTACCATCAATATGTGACAACAACATCCTAAATATGCCTCATAAATTGTCAGAGAATATATGTATCTACATTTTGAGCATATTCAAAACCAATGTCATCGCTTAAAAATGATAATATTTATACTTACAAAGTCTTTCCATCTGTGTAAAAAGAAACCTTTTAAGCGTAAATACTTTCACGATCTCGATCAATCCATACCAGTGAAACCCAAGGTACAAACACAACACTAGTTTTCGAAAATGTTAGACCACACTCTTTACCTTGTTATCAGTTTTTTTTAAATGTCAGACACCATTGAACAGTTAGACCTTTTGATCTTAACAGTCTTTTTTAGAAATTAATGCAAAACAGTAATAACTAAAAGAGGGATCTTTTTCTCCAAGAATTGCATTATTTGATTTTCGCCTTTCATGAAAATATAACCATTGACATGGGTTTAGCTGCTATGAATATTTCCAACCACATCCCTTTACAGTTTACATTAAATTAACGCCTGCGTCTGTTTTTTGTCCATTACATAAACTAAAATAAAAAAGCCAGCTGTGATCATTCATCCATGGTTTGCTAGTTCCAACCAATGCTGGCAGGTTTAAATGTAATACATATCCACACTAGTGTTGCGAGAATTCTAGCTGCATTTAAACATGATACTACAGCAAAGTGTAGTATAAAGTATCAACATCTGTCCTGTTCACCGAATTATGCGGTATATTCAAGATTCACAAGACTCGGACCACTCCGTTCAATCCCAAGTCAGATGGCATGGTAGAGGTTCAACAAGACGGTTGTCAACATACTTGCCAAGTATCTAGACCCCGTGAGACACCAAAGTGATTGGGATGAACTCTTACCTCTAGTCTGATGTCATACCGCAGTGCAGTGCAGGAATCCAGTAAGGTGACACCCAACCGGATGATGTTCCGTCGGGAAATCAGCATGCCACTAGATGTCATGATCAGCAACCCGACAGCTGAACCAGTACTGTCCACAGAGTATCCCGCCAAACTACGACGGAACCTCGTAGATGCCTGGGATGTCGCCAGGGTCAACCTGAAAGATGCGGGACACAGACAAAAGCGTAACTACGATAGGTTTTTGCAAGAGCATTCCTTTTAAGATGGTGACCAAGTGTGGTGCTTGGAGCCTCGCAGGACTAAGGGCAAGTCCCCCAAGTTACAGATGAAGTGGGCAGGACCATGCACAGTCACCCACAAGTTCTCAGATGTCGTTTACGAGATCAAGATGCCGTACAAGGTGAAGAAGAAAGTCGTACATCTCGACTTGCTGAAACCCTATTTGCAGCCTAGAGTAGAGTAGAGTAGAGTAGAGTCCTCTGGCGAGACTTGGCATCAAAGACAAGAAAAATAGTTAGCAAATACAGACCTCAAAATTCCTTTTGTAATAATACTAATTACAAGAAATATTGTATTCCTCTTCTCTTAGATGAAGACGTTTGATTGTTCTACGTGTGGGCAGAGTTTTTCCAAACCAAGCAACTTGGCGCGGCACAGGCGAGAGAAACACGAGGGGGCCCAGCGATGCAGGTGCCCCGATTGCGATCGGCCTACAGCCGTAGGTCCGACCTGGAAAACCACCGGCGGGTGCATCATCATCACCAAGGCCAGCCTCCATGCCGTTACCTGTACCACCCCCTGTACAGATGCCTACCATTGCTGCCGCACTGGAGCCTCTGTTGGCGGTCGTCAAGCCTCAAGAGCAGAGGCCGCCAAGTGATTGGGAAGATGGAGGAGGCGGCCGCAGCCACAGAAGTATTGGAGAATGGGGAAATACCCCCTTCCTCACCGTCATCAACACCTCTTCCTCTTCGAGTTCAAGCTACCCAAGGTCTCCAGAGCAAGTGGCGGAGGAGGAACCACAGCCAGTTCCCCAGATCCCTACGTTCACTGGGATACGGTCAAGGGGAAAAGACCTCCGCCTCTTTGAGGACCGAGAGGAGGAACTCTCCATGAGAAAAGTGACAATAACCAAAAATTATGACCGGCAGGGACGATTGACTTCGTCCCTGTGGGAGGTCATATATTATGAGTGACCTATGACATCAGGAAATCTAAGTAAATAACATTGAACTGATATTCCGTTTTTTTTAAATATTTTTTTTTTTTGGTACCTTACCCGGAGTGTTAAGGTCTGGGGACGGGGCTATGTAACGGAATTCAGTCGGTCAGTTCATCATTATAAAGCTTTTATCGATGTTACTTCCGGATTCAATTTATGTGACCTTCACCTTACCGGAGATAAACATAAATAGATTTATTAGTGATGTAGGAATATACCCTGGCAGGATAGTTTTATTATACTCATGTGTCATATGATCCTCTCTTCTCCTTTGGAGAAGAAGCAAGCCCCATGGACACCAGCTTTAAATAGCAGTTACTTTGGTTCCTTTGGACCCCCAGTATCTGCATGTATTATTATTTCTAGTTAATTCATTTCCGCTAGCTTTATTATTTCCTACGGTACTATGAGCTCCTGAACGTTCATGTCCCGTCCACGTATATTGTCATGATGCCACGCCTCCCTGTAGATATCAGCTGTTAGGTCGCCCCTGATTCACTTCCGGGTCACAGGTCACCACTTCCGGGTTTTGGGTCGTCGTGTATAACTTAATGTAGTTGGGTTATTGGGTCATTATTATGGTTGACTATGATGCAGTTGTTTATTTCTTTATTACTAGCTTTAGGTGTTCGTTAATCTTATAGTAGATTTGATAGGTGAGTGTGAAACTTAGTCAATGATGTGGTAAGTATTACAAGACCCAGCAAGTTCCAGCAGCAGGCTCCCACTTATCATTTTGATTTATTGAATACACTTTTGAATTAAATCATCGTTGTTGTGTCATCTATCTGCATGCTTGTTTGTTGTTTGCATGGTTTGATTGGAGTGGTACTGAACCTTGTGACATACTTTCACTGAACCTCGCCTTCCGAACCTGGTATTATTATTTGTGTCGCATTGTTGTGACTGGTGGCAGCAAACGTTACTAAATTTATTTTCATCTTTACTGGTCCTCAGCCGTTTCCCGTTACAGTATTTACTAATTTTGTTGTTGGAATTGCTTTGATGGATGTGACTGTACCAATATGCGGAATGTTATATGCAATACAGTGTGATCCCAAAAATAACATTGTTCCATTTTCGATACGAATCGAAACCTTATATATCGTGAATAGATCAACCACTAGTAAATAATGTTTAATTATTTTATCATTTGATATGTGTTGTAAAAAATACGGAGATTGATCATAACGTACTATAGATTATCAACTGTGGTGTCTATCTTTTCATAAGAGAAAAAATATCATAATAAATAACATAAAACCGTTCACACTTTTCCTTTCCTTTCTTACCACCATGGTAAAATTATTCACCGCCTAATGCCCTCTTTAAAATATATCTTTAGATTGCAATAAACTCACAAAAAATTAACATTGTAGGTATTCGATTGTCGATAGCAGTCTGTTTGTTCACTGAAAATATAAACAATTTGTTATTTGTCACCGTCGGAAATAATAGTCAGTGTATGTTATGTAAGATTCAGCAAACAACAGCCAATTAGATTATCACTTTAAACGAACATGTCTAGCCATTACGGCGCCAATATAACAAGGCAGTCACCGTTTTTCGTCATTTGATAGGGTTTTGAAATATACAATACTACATGTTTATACAATATTAATTGGCTTGAATGAATTGTATTGAGTCGTCGGATATCTAAGCTATCGGAATATACAAAAATTGAGGTTTTTTGTGAATATTTTTATGTAAAATGAATGATAAAAAATGTGTCATTTCCGGTTGAAAACTGATCATTATGTGAAACTACTCCCCTACTGCTATGTCATAGTAGGTAGACATGCTCGGGACACGCTTCAGTGACCACAGATTCTGTTCGCCGGGGCTAATCAGGCAGTGTATTTTAAAAGCCGTATTTAGGCAGGTAACCGTCCGATTTCAAAAATTCAAAGTTGACTCTAATTCAAATTGCAAGCCGTTTTTTTTGAATCCCGAAAGTGGCCATAGACCATTTCAGTCCCCCTTTAAGTGTAATATTTTCCTAATTCAAGTATTTTCTTTACTTAAGTCTTTTACCCTTAAAGCGCAAATTCCATGGGCGGGGTTGTCTGCTTTGGACAGAACAAAGATAAAATTTACGGATGGACGCCGGACACCATGCCATGCAATAAGCCCATCGGGCCCTTCAGGCCAGATGAGCTAAAAAGGCACCATTTTCAAATGTACTCCCAGGAAAAAAAGAACATGAATTAAATGCTACATCCCTCAATTTGTAAAAGAAAATAAATACATTTTGCACAACGATACATTTAACACTAGGAATCATATTCCAAGGTGTTGTCCAGGTTTGTCAGAGCCCATCCTCGATATCCCAGCGCTTTCGTTACGATAAATCTACACAACAAGCCTTGGAAAACTTTACAAGGTTTTACCTCAAACCAAAGACCACCCTTTGCATCCAAGTTTATCCAATCAGAAACGAAACGCAGACACTACTTGCGTAAACAACTCGACTAATCAAGTAAGCGTTTTGCTGAGTCATTGCTAAGGGAGAAAATTTGGTTCGAGGTAAAACCTCATAAAGTTTCCAGGGCTTGTAGTGTAGATTTATCGGAACGAAAGCGCTGGATTATCGAGGATGGTCAGAGCCCAGTCGGGGACATCCTTGGGAGGGTCAGCATCGTTGATGGCTGAAGGATGTCTACTCCACATCTTCATTTTCTTTTTACCTCTTGCGGGGGCAGCATAGAGGCGCTGGTCATCCAATTGTCGCTTGTATGCGGACAAGCGACGACTCTCCCAGGACAACTTGGTGGAGATGAAAGCTAGTCGTTCTCCTCGTCACTCACGACTGGAGAGGTACACTCCAGTGTCAGCAGGGGCGCCACTTTTTTCTTCCTCCGCTCCGGCCAGTTAATTGTTGTCAGGGCTTTCTTCCTGCTTTCCAGTTTCTAAATTAAGAAAACAGTCCGTTATTTATTGGTCATCATTTTCACTACTGAAGCAAGTATAGTCAAATCCTCTGAACCGCACAACGACTTATAATTTATTTACTTAACTATTTTACTTAATTATTTACATTATGCTATTCATATTTAAGTTTAAAACATGTTATTGAAACTGATTACCAAATTAGCTCATAGTGGACATTTTAGTTTCCGTCTGTTTCACTTACTAGTATTGCTTAAGCAGTGATGAAGTTTTTTATTTTCATTATTTATCTATTTGCACACACAAATTGTTGGTTCATTTGTTCATGATCTTAATGATTTCCTTACGCTCTTGATTCTTTTGTTTTTCTTGGCAGCATTCCAGTGGGCTTCTGCCTTCACTCTGTTCTTTCGCCGAAGGTCGTCCCTCTTGTTCAGCCATATCCTCCAGAATTCCCCTGAAAAGAGCAATCAACATTGATCAAATTGCTTCATACCACATTACAAAATATTCATTCACTATATATTTAACAAGTGTTATTGATACATAAACTAATATACATGTCAACAGGATTACGTGTAAGTTATCATAACACTCACATTATTCATTTACAATCACATTTTGTCATCTTCCAAATAATAATTATTCTCTTTCATTATCTGTGTTTATCTCAATCAAATATCATTGTTGTGTAATATTTTTTGATTTTGCATATTCATCTGAATTAATCAACTTCTCTTAACTAAAGTTAATTGTACAATCATTTATTACGGTAAGCCTATGATGTAACTTCATACAACTGACATTTAATTAACCAGAATGTATACAATATTATTGAGCTACAACAGTCAACCATGTCATATGTGATTTAGGATAGTCCATGCAATACTGTGCTAATGTGATGTCATACCTTAACACGTCCCCACTGACCAGTTCAGAAAAGATTCTCCTCGTTTCCTTCACCACCCTCTTCATTCCTTCTTCATCATCTTCTTTGCTGCAAGGAAATGAAGCAATATCTATTGTTACTCAAATTAACAATCTCAACATATACAGTGACTGTCCCAAGTGTCATGAGATAGTACATATAGCATGCTCATCACTCATAAAACATCTTAAGAAAGTATACATACATGCAGTTTATAACTAACTTTTTTTCAACAATTGTTTTCATCTAATATAAGAATAATAAACAAGTTGCGAGGAATAACTAATAAGTTCTTTGCAGCTTACGCTCTATTTTGAAATAGTTTATTGTTCTATTATTGCATTTCATCGCCAACATTATATGTTATTTTTTGATATGATAAAAAAAAAAATTATTGTCCCCCGCCGCAACGCGGAATGGGGGACATTGTATTCAGCGGCGACCGTCTGTACGTCCGGATCCTTGTTAACGCGATATCTCAAGAACCGTTGCACCCAAAGTCTTCACATTTGGTCACAGCCTCACTTGGGGGATTACGCAGACACCAGTCACTTTTGGTGACCTTGACCTTATTTTCAAGGTCACAACGGCACTTTGACCACTTTTGAAACTCTTGTTAACACGATAGCTCATGAACCGTTGCACGCAAGGTCTTCACATTTGGTCACAGCCTTACTTGGGGGATTACACAGACACCAGTTACTTTTGGACCTTATCTTCAAGGTCACAACGGCACTTTGGCCACTTTTTAAACTCTTGTTAACACAATAGCTCATGAATTGTTGCACCAAAGGTCTTCAAATTTGGTCACAGCCTCACTTGGCAGTTTACGCAGACATCAGTCACTTTTGTCTGGTTTACAATCAATAATCACTACTTGAACTCTTATATTGTCACTATATTGTGCCAATTAACTTTAATATGGTAATTTTCAGTGCGAGTGCTTCTGGATAAAATAACACCATTTATAAATTTTGACTTATTTGAAACCACAAACATACTCTATGACACTTTAACAATACTGGTTTTGGGGTGACAAAGGCACATTAACGTCAAGCACATTTTTTACTACTATGGCAATGTTAAATAAAAGATGCTTTGCGTAATGTAAATAAACAAATACTCCTGGTTAATGTTTGGCGTTATAACAAGAATACTTGTCCTTGGACACAAATTCTCCCATTTCTTTACAAACGTCCATCTAATAATAAACCTAAATGATGTTACGCAAGAAAAAATGAAGCAGCTTCAAGCAAAAACCAGGTACAAATCATTTATTTATAGCTCAGTGAAAACTAGTAAGAGATATACATCTTTTGTGTAAATTACACACAGGTATGATGCCAACTCATTATCTTGGGTTTGTGTTCTATTAATACTCTCACTTGACATGATAGGAAGAGTTCAGTGCATGTCAATATAGTCACTACTGGCTGATGTTTCAGCAGATCTCTCAGTTATTTGAGTTGGTGGTGGCGCTGACATGACACAAGAGTTAAATGAGGTTAGACTGCTGACACTTCTCTTGTGGGGAATTGGAGGTGCATATACCTTTGGCTTCTTCAGCTACCTTTCTATTTCCTGAAGCCTTCCTTCATAATTGCAGTGCCTGGGGCACTCCAAATTTGAATAAAGTTTGTCAATATCCCTTGAAAATACAACCATTGTTTGATCCAATTTGTTGATCCTGTTGACTAGTGTTCCTATTTCTGATCTTTGCTTTCTTGAACTGCAACACTGACCCATTTTGAACATGTGACCTTCACATCCACCATTTATATTACCCACAATGCCTTTCCCAAAGTGTCCAAGAAATTGTGCAATCTTAGATATGGTAAAACATACACAGCAGGGTCTTCCAAAAGTAAGCTAGGGAAAATAAGGGTTTTTTACATTTGCTAACAAACAAGACCAAGCAAACTGTTCTATTAAAAAAAATAGAGCCATTGGCTCTGTCACTCAGCTTGTCATCCAAGCTTTGCATATCCAATATTTTAAGTATGAAGACTAACAGTGCCCATAATAAAACATTGCCAAAATGGTTGCTATAATGATTCAGAAAGTCACCAAATTCACAATTTATCATCCTTATTACCTTAAAAATAATTATCTAAAACTTTTACATTTTTTATGTACCAAAGAACTATTCCTGTCCATGTCTAATGAGGTAGTTTGTTGTCCATGGACCTAAGAGTTATTCCTGTCCATATCTAATGAGGTAGTTTGTAGTCCATGGACCTAACAGTTATTCCTGTCCATATCTAATGAGGTAGTTTGTAGTCCATGGACCTAACAGTTATTCCTGTCTATATCTAATGAGGTAGTTTGTAGTCCATGGACCTAACAGTTATTCCTGTCCATATCTAATGAGGTAGTTTGTAGTCCATGGACCTAACAGTTATTCCTGTCCATATCTAATGAGGTAGTTTGTAGTCCATGGACCTAACAGTTATTCCTGTCCATATCTAATGAGGTAGTTTGTAGTCCATGGACCTAACAGTTATTCCTGTCCATATCTAATGAGGTAGTTTGTTATCCATGGACCTAAGAGTTATTCCTGTCCATATCTAATGAGGTAGTTTGTAGTCCATGGACCTAACAGTTATTCCTGTCCATATCTAATGAGGTAGTTTGTAGTCCATGGACCTAACAGTTATTCCTGTCCATATCTAATGAGGTAGTTTGTAGTCCATGGAGCAAAGAGTTACTCCTGTCCATGTCTAATGAGGTAGTTTGTAGTCCATGGACCTAACAGTTATTCCTGTCCATATCTAATGAGGAAGTTTGTAGTCCATGGACCTAACAGTTATTCCTGTCCATATCTAATGAGGTAGTTTGTAGTCCATGGACCTAACAGTTATTCCTGTCCATATCTAATGAGGTAGTTTGTTATCCATGGACCTAAGAGTTATTCCTGTCCATATCTAATGAGGTAGTTTGTAGTCCATGGACCTAACAGTTATTCCTGTCCATATCTAATGAGGTAGTTTGTAGTCCATGGACCTAACAGTTATTCCTGTCCATATCTAATGAGGTAGTTTGTAGTCCATGGACCTAACAGTTATTCCTGTCCATATCTAATGAGGTAGTTTGTTATCCATGGACCTAAGAGTTATTCCTGTCCATATCTAATGAGGTAGTTTGTAGTCCATGGACCTAACAGTTATTCCTGTCCATATCTAATGAGGTAGTTTGTAGTCCATGGACCTAACAGTTATTCCTGTCCATATCTAATGAGGTAGTTTGTAGTCCATGGACCTAACAGTTATTCCTGTCCATATCTAATGAGGAAGTTTGTAGTCCATGGACCAAAGAGTTACTCCTGTCCATGTCTAATGAGGTAGTTTGTAGTCCATGTACCAAAGAGTTATTACTGTCCAAGTCTAATGAGGTAGTTTGTAGTCCATGGAACAAAGACTTATTACTGTCCAAGTCTAATGAGGTAGTTTGTAGTCCATGGACTAAAGAGTTACTCCTATCCATGTCTAATGAGGTACTTTGTAGTCCATGGACCAAAGAGCTATCCCTGTCCATGTCTAATGAGGTAGTTTGTAGTCCATGGACCTAAGAGTTATTCCTGTCCATATCTAATGAGGTAGTTTGTAGTCCATGGACCTAACAGTTATTCCTGTCCATATCTAATGAGGAAGTTTGTAGTCCATGGACCAACGAGTTACTCCTGTCCATGTCTAATGAGGTAGTTTGTAGTCCATGGACCTAAGAGTTATTCCTGTCCATATCTAATGAGGTAGTTTGTAGTCCATGGACCTAACAGTTATTCCTGTCCATATCTAATGAGGTAGTTTGTAGTCCATGGACCTAACAGTTATTCCTGTCCATATCTAATGAGGTAGTTTGTAGTCCATGGACCTAACAGTTATTCCTGTCCATATCTAATGAGGAAGTTTGTAGTCCATGGACCAAAGAGTTACTCCTGTCCATGTCTAATGAGGTAGTTTGTAGTCCATGTACCAAAGAGTTATTACTGTCCAAGTCTAATGAGGTAGTTTGTAGTCCATGGAACAAAGACTTATTACTGTCCAAGTCTAATGAGGTAGTTTGTAGTCCATGGACTAAAGAGTTACTCCTATCCATGTCTAATGAGGTACTTTGTAGTCCATGGACCAAAGAGCTATCCCTGTCCATGTCTAATGGGGAAGTTTGTAGTCCATGGACCAACGAGTTACTCCTGTCCATGTCTAATGAGGTAGTTTGTAGTCCATGGACCTAACAGTTATTCCTGTCCATGTCTAATGAGGTAGTTTGTAGTCCATTGTCCAACGAGTTATTCCTGTCCATGTCTAATGAGGTAGTTTGTAGTCCATTGTCCAACGAGTTATTCCTGTCCATGTCTAATGAGTTGTAGTCCATGGACCAAAGAGTTACTCCTGTCCATGTCTAATGAGGTAGTTTGTAGTCCATGTACCAAAGAGTTATTACTGTCCAAGTCTAATGAGGCAGTTTGTAGTCCAAGGACCAAAGAGTCTTGTGTAAAGGTACCTTGGCTGATGTGGATTATAAATTGTAGATATGGTGACCCTGTGTCCCCTAATAAGGGTCACAGGGGCCACGCCCTAAAAACCTTCTTTCATCATCTTCTCCAGAAGGAAAAGGCCTAGAGAGCTGAAATGTTGTGTACAGACACCTTTGCAGATGTGGATTATAAATTGTAGGTTTGGTGACCCTGTGGCCCCTATTTAGGGTCACGGGGGCCATACCCTATAAACCTATTTTCATTTTATTCTCCATAAGGAAATGGCCTAGAGAGCTGAAATGTTGTGTACAGACACCTTGCCAGATGTGGATACTACAGTTCTTTGAACAAATAGCGCTATATAGCACTCTGAAATCATAGTCAAATGTTGTTGGTTTTGGAAAAGTACATGGATCTATTATCATTCATATTATTTGAAAATATTATATATCAATTCAGTGTTGTCAGTATAAAGCATTTCTTCAAAGGGACATCGAGTATGTTTCATCAAATAAAATGTGGTTCTAAAACGTTCCAAAATACATCATGTACTTGGATGAGTTAAAATTATCTCACTTTTCGTGGATGTCCATCCCAAAACGTCAAATCTAGGGCAATTTCTTGTTTTCAACACAAATATAAAGAAAGTCGTATATATTTCCCGAAGCCCAAATTACACGTCCAATTTACGTGGATACTTGTTATATGACCTATCAAACACACTAACGAACTAAATTTGACTTCTTGTCTGCTCTAGATAAGTTTCCAAAATTACGTTTGAATGATTAGCACGCGTTAGTCACGTTACATTGTCTGGTTTACGATGAATAATCACTACTTGAACTCTTATATTGTCGCTATATTGTGCCAATTAACTTTAATATGGTAATTTTCAGTGCGAGTGCTTCTGGATAAAATAACACCATTTATAAATTTTGACTTATTTGAAACCACAAACATACTCTATGACACTTTAACAATACTGGTTTTGGGGTGACAAAGGCACATTAACGTCAAGCACATTTTTTACTACTATGGCAATGTTAAATAAAAGATGCTTTGCATAATGTAAATAAACAAATACTCCTGGTTAATGTTTGGCGTTATAACAAGAATACTTGTCCTTGGACACAAATTCTCCCATTTCTTTACAAACGTCCATCTAATATTAAACCTAAATGATGTTACCCAAGGAACAAATAACGCTTAACGTGCAAGAAAAAATGAAGCAGCTTCAAGCAAAAACCAGGTACAAATCATTTATTTATAGCTCAGTGAAAACTAGTAAGAGATATACATCTTTTGTGTAAATTACACACAGGTATGATGCCATCTCATTATCTTGGGTTTGTTTTCTATTAATACTCTAACTTGACATGATAGGAAGAGTTCAGTGCATGTCAATATAGTCACTACTGGCTGATGTTTCAGCAGATCTCTCAGTTATTGCTATGCCAGCTGGAGTTTACATGCTCCTGGTAGGGTCCCCCAAGCTGGACAGGTCGACGGGTAGAAGCCAGACCAAATTTGAGTCCTTCTAAAACCTGCTTTCTATCTCTTACTATGCCTTTCTTTCCGTCTTTTCCCTCATCCTTTCGATCCCTTTCTCTCTGATCTGTCTACTCTCTTTTGGATGGCAACATCCTCGTGTTTAATAACTGAAATATTGTTCAAAACACGTTAAACACCATATCACTCACTCACTCACTCATTGGAGTTGTTGGTGGCGTTAACATGACACAAGAGTTAAATGAGGTTAGACTGCTGACACTTCTCTTGGGGGGAATGGGAGGTGCATATACCTTTGGCTTCTTAAGCTTCCTCTCTCTTTCCTGAAGCCTTCCTTCATAATTGCAGTGCCTGGGGCACTCCAAATTTGAATAAAGTTTGTCAATATCCCTTGAAAATAGAACCATTGTTTGATCCATCTTGTTGATCCTGTTGACTAGTGTTCTTATTTCTGTTCTTTGCTTTCTTGAACTGCAACACTGACCCATTTTGAACATGTGACCTTCACATCCACAATTTATATTACCCACAATGCCTTTCCCAAAGTGTCCAAGAAATTGTGCAATCTTAGATATGGTAAAACATACACAGCAGGGTCTTCCAAAAGTAAGCTAGGGAAAATAAGGGTTTTCTACATTTGCCAACAAACAAGACCAAGCAAACTGTTCTATTAAAAAAATAGAGCCATTGGCTCTGTCACTCAGCTTGTCATCCAAGCTTTGCATATCCAATATTTTAAGTATGAAGACTAACAGTGCCCATAATAAAACATTTCCAAAATGTTTGCTATAATGATTCAGAAAGTCACCAAATTCAAAATTTATCATCCTTATTACCTAAAAAAAAAATTTTCTAAAACTTTTACATTTTTAGCTCATCAGGTCTGAAAGACCCGATGGGCTTATGGCATGGCATGGCGTCCGGCGTCCGTCCGTCCATCCGTCCATCCGTCCGTCCGTCCGTCCGTCCGTCCATCCGTAAACTTTTCACATTTTAATCTTCTTCTCCGAAACCAATGACTCTAGAGAGCTGAAATTTGATGTGCAGACTCCTTGGCAAATGGGGATTCTAAATTGTAGATTTCGTGACCCCATGACCCCAAATGGGGTCACAGGGGTCAAAACCTTAAAAACCTATTTTCATCTTCTTCTCCAGTTCCAAAAGGTCTAGAGAGCTGAAAAGTTGTGTGTAGACTCCTTGGCCAATGGGGATTCTAAATTGTAGATTTCGTGACCCCATGACCCCAATTGGGGTCACAGGGGTCAAAACCTTAAAAACCTATTTTCATCTTCTTCTCCAGTTCCAGAATGTCTAGAGAGCTGAAAAGTTGTGTGTAAACTCCTTGGCCAATGGGGATTCTAAATTGTAGATTTCGTGACCCCATGACCCCAAATGGGGTCACAGGGGTCAAAACCTTAAAAACCTACTTTCATCTTCACCTCCAGTTCCAAAAGGTCTAGAGAGCTGAAAAGTTGTGTGTAGACTCCTTGGACAATAACGATTCTAAATATTAGTTTTGGTGACCCCTTGACCCCAAATGGGGTCACAGGGGTCAAAATTTTAAAAGCCTATTTCCATCTTCTCCTCCAGTTCCAAAATGTCTAGAGAGCTGAAAAGTTGTGTGTAGACTCCTTGGCAAATGGGTATTCTGAATTGTAGATTTCGTGACCCCATGACCCCAAATGCATGGGGTCACAGGGGTCAACACCATAAAAGCCTATTTCCATCTTCTTCTCCAGTTTTAAAAGATCTAGAAAGCTGAAAAGTTGTGTGTAGACTCCTTAGCCAATACCGATTCTAAATATTAGTTTTGGTGACCCCTTGACCCCAAATGGGGTCACAGGGGTCAAAACATATTTTAATCAAAAGTCTGATGAGCTACAGAGCCCATGGCTCTATTTTTTATGTACCAAAGAGTTATTCCTGTCCATGTTTAATGAGGTAGTTTGTAGTCCATGTACCAAAGAGTTATTCCTGTCCATGTGTAAAGAGGTACTTTGTAGTCCATGGACCTAAGAGTTATTCCTGTCAGTCTATGGAAGTAAATTGTTGTCCATGTATCAAAGAGTTATTCCTGTCCAAGTCTAATTAGGTAGTTTGTAGTCCATGTACCAAAGAGTTACTCCTGTCCATGCCTAATGAGGTAGTTTGTAGTCCATGTATCAAAGAGTTCCTCCTGTCCAAGTCTAATGAGGTAGTTTGTAGTCCATGTACCAAAGGGCTATTCCTGTCCCAAGTCTTGTGAGGTAGTTTGTAGTCCATGGACCTAAGAGTTAATCCTGTCCAAGTCTTATGAGGTAATTATACGTTGTAGTCCATGTAACAAAGAGTTATTTCACTCCAGGTTAATTGAAGTAAAGTAGGCAAGAGACAAGTTTTTGAACTCAGTGATGATAGTCTCAAGTATCATCTCATGTAGATTATCAATACCAAACCTTTTGATTATGTCCCCCCCCCCCCCCCGAAGGGTCGGGAGACATATTGGTTTTAGCTGAGTTTCCGTTCGCGTTGGCGTTTCCATTTCATAACCGGAGCACATCTCCAAACTTGGTATACCGCCTTTTTGATGTTATAGATTTTTTAATTTTTTTTTATTTCCATGGCTACAATTTGGACCTAGTCTTTCTCAAGGGTAGTGTTCTTTCCGGAGCAGGTCTTTAAAACTATGTGACCGATCATCACCAAACTTGGTATATTGTCTCTCCATATCATGTAGATGTGCCTTTTGGAGGTTTGAGATTTAAAACAAATTATTTTGTTTATTTCCATGCAACAGTTTGCTACAATTGTGGAGTTGATAGGTTATTTATTCAAGTTGAATTATACAGAGAACATTAATGGTGCTTTATGATAGTATTGTTTAGAGGTTTGGAGCATTTGAGGAAGGGTGAGACATCTGTTTTTACGGGTAAAAACACTTTCTAGTTTGGAGTTGAGACCTGTAATAATCATGCAAGAGATTGCCCGTGGAAGCCCCTATGGTATTAATGTTCTAAGCCTTATGATATAAATAAAGTATTTTATGAAATATGTTTTCGAAAAACCTTAACACCTTAATTAACATATTTGATTTAAATCAGTCATGTGTCAACACATCACTCAAGTAGTAAATATTCAAAATAAATTTATTCACACAAAAAGACACAGCAAAGATGTCAAACTGATATTATGATAGTAAAGAAATGTTTTAAAATACAATTAAACTGTAGATCAAAATGAAAAACAAATATGTTAGCTTATGTCAGACTTAAGTGGTAATATAATTAACTCCTAGATATATGCCCTTAAAAACTCCAAAATGTCTATCGCTAGAAACTTTTTAGTATAAGTTTTGAAACTTAAGAGTTATTAACTCATAATGGTCAATACCTCCTACTGTTCGATTCTTGGTATGTCCGTCCATTTGTCAGTCCGTCCGTCACAAAAGTTTGTCCGGAGCATATAACTATTCATGCTAGCTTCACCAAACTTCATACACTTATCAACCATGATCCCTAGATGTGCCTTTTGAGGGTTAGACCAACAAATTATTTTAATTTTTTTGCGGTTCAATGGAAACATGACTAAAACAGGGACTCTATGACCAAGCCCTTTGTCTGGAGCATATCTCCCAAACTATTCAATCTAGCTTCACCAAACCTCATACACTTATCAACCATGATCTCTAGATGTGCTTTTTGAGGGTTAGACCAACAAATTATTCTTATTTTCTGCGGTTTTCATGGAAACATGACTAAAACAGTGACTCTATTACCAAATCCTTTGTCTGGAGCATATCTCCAAAACTATACATGCTAGCTTTACCAAACTTCATACACTTATCAACCATGATCCCTAGATGTGCCTTTTGAGGGTTAGACCAACAAATTATTCTTATTTTCTGCGGTTTCCATGGAAACATGACTAAAACAGTGACTCTATCACCAAGTCCTTTGTCTGGAGCATATCTCCTAAACCTTACATGCTAGCTTCACTAAACTTCCTACACTTATCAACCATGGTCCCTAGATGTGTCTTTTGAGGGTTAGACCAACAAATTATTCTTATTTTCTGCGGTTTCCATGGAAACATGACTAAAACATTGACTCTATTACCATGTCCTTTGTCTGGAGGCTATCTCCTAAACCTAACATGCTAGCTTCACCAAAATTCCTACACTTATCAACCATGATCCCTAGATGTGCCTTTTGAGGGTTAGACCAACAAATGATTTTTATTTTTTTGCGGTTTCCATGGAAACATGACTAAAACAGTGACTCTATTACCAAGTACTTTGTCTGGAGCATATCTCCTAAACTATACATGCTAGCTTCACCAAACTTCCTACACTTATCAACCATGATCCCTAGATGTGTCTTTTGAGGGTTAGACCAACACATTATTTTTATTGTTTGCAGTTTCCATGGATACAAGACTAAAAAGTGATTCTATGATAAATTACTTTGTCACAAACATATTTCCTAAAAAATATACATCTCAGCTTCACCAAATGTGCTACATATGTCAATCATGGTTGCTGGATATGTCTTGTGAGAGTTAAACGATATATGGATTTTCTTTTCTGCGGTTTCTTTGGAAAACATGACTTACAAAATGATGTGACAAAAATCATTTTGTCCTCAGTACATCTCGTAGAATATTCATGATAACTACCTCAAACTTGAAACAAAGATCAACCATTTTCCCTAGATGTACCCTTTAATTGTAAAACCTATTAATGAATTTGGTATTGGGGTTTCAGTGGAAAACAGACTTACACAATGAGTTACTGTATACTCAACTATCAGACAACTTTAACCAATGTTAATCAGTTTTACTATTTGAAATTTGTTTAACAAAGTGGGGAGCGGGGGTATGTGAGCTTTGCTAACTTCTTTACTTGTTGTTTTTTGTTGTGCATACTCTAAATTTTGAAGAGGTTTCTTTTTTGTAAATAACGGAACAGCAACTGAATGTGTTAGTGTTGCATGCAAAACTGCAATCAAATGAACAGGTTTTTTAAGTATGGGTTGATGACCTGTACAAGTTTCATGGAGGACATTTTTCACATGAATATATTTACAATGTACATGTGCATATATCATGTATATACATCTCATTGTAATCATAGCTTGAACATCAGTTACTGTTACTGTAAGACTTCATCCTACATCTCATCAAAGTAATACAGTGGTTCATTTCTTTCAGCTTTTATTCGGTTTATCTAATTAACTTTTGTTTATTGAAAGCCCGACAATATCAACATTAAGACAGCAAGGCTGTGTATGAACGCTGTGTTTTTCGTTTTGATTTATAACATTGTCAAAGTAAACACATAACACAAGCTGGTTTGTCTCCCTATTCTTATAAACGTTCATTGTTTGTTTAATGTATACAGACTAGCTGTTCAGTTGTCTGGTATCTCAAAGAGGACTACATACATTGTACAACTGTTTGATGAAAACAATACATCTGCTGTTGCTTGGTGACATTGAAACAAACATATGACATGTTAATAAATCTCATAATATAAGTCATTTGACAGGATATCTTCCTGTATTTACAAAAAATTCAAAACTTTCAAAATGTCCTTGAAATTTCATAATTAATTTCAAAAATTCCTTTAAGATTTGTTTATATTCCTAAAACGAGAAAACATAGAGTTGGTCATGAATGATTATTCATTAAATAAGCATAGACATAAAATGGAGCCTAAGTCGATTTGTGATGACTTCTATATAACAAAGCAACATAAGAAAACATTTACTAGTTGAATCTAGTAAGAAAAGCAGTGATGGCTATATTATAAGCTGTGCAGATCTCCAGATTTAGATGAACAATAGATAAAAATACCAAAACGCAAGTGTTTCTCATGTCAAAATAATGATTATGTCATCCTAATTAAAATGATATATCGTAAGCTATATCATAAGCTTTCAACAAGGACAGTTTTGCAATCAATTTGTGCCCCTTGTCAATTTCAGGTCCACCTAACTAAATTATGATATTTTGTGTTAAAACCTACAATCGAGAGTATTTTGATGTTTTGAAAGATCTGTTGAGTGTGCAGATCTCCAGAGTTAGATGAACATTAGATTAAAATGCCATAACACAAGCGTTTCTCATGTCAAAATAACGATTATGTCATCCTAATTAAAACGTGGAATGAATTATCATTTCTATGCATGAACATGTATAACTGGATCGAATAACTTGATTATAACTGTTTTCAGTAAATTGAAAACTGTATCGAAAAGATGTAGCCATTTGACTTTAAGCTGGCTCTGATTTCAAAACATTGCAATTTAATTCTCAAAACTTGAGTTTCTGTTGTAGGATTAAGACAACCTTAAACCACTTAAAAAGATAAAAATAATCACAATGAAAACACAAACTACTTGTATGTCAACTTAAGATATCATATTTTCTATTAGCATAATGACACAAATGATAGATCTATACATCAAATTTTGTTTTGTCTTGTCGTCTTTCGTGGCAAGTTTGGTCCTAAATGTTTTTGGGATTAGATCAATTCAAACTTTATTTTTCAGTGCTAATATGTCAAACCGTATCTAATTAGGAACATCTTTGTGACAATTCTAAATTTCCAAACTCGAATTACTAGGAAAATGTCGTATCTACTTTGTTAAAGTTATTGAACTGTCTACCAAATCCAGCTCTGGCTAAATGTCTTGTGTCTTCCCTTACAATGACGGGCTACTCACCATTGAGACAAGCTATCCTCTGTGTCTTTGGTGATGTCTTGCTTATGTTTCTCCTGGTGCTAATTACTCACAAGGTGAACAAGAGTCAATTGAAAATGATGCACAATTCAATAAATCCATCTACAATAGTTGTTAACGCTAACGAAGCACTGATAAATGTTCTTAAGTACTATGAAGATACATGATTTTATCCACTAGTCCTCAAAATTCAAAGTTACAATTTTCATTTTACAAAATAACAACATATGGCTATAATCAATATTTGTACAAAGCACTGGAAGTCCATATAATAATAAAAAAACAGGGGCATGTAAGACTTCAGCTGGGAAACCCTATATTGACAGTAATGTTTCTTCGTTCATACTGAGGCAGCATTTCATACAAAGAAATCGATGACTCCCAGAGGCTAAAAGTCATATTAATTCAGATCTCAATTAATCCAAAAAAGAACAATGATACCTGGAGGGTAAAAGTAATGTTTAGTTAGCTTCAGTACATTAAGGTTACCAGGGATCATTTTAGAAGTACAATGACACGCAAAGGTAACATTACACTTGGTTTGCAACATTATAAACCTTTTAATTACATTTTTTTGCCCCCGATTTGGAGATTCCGGGGGTATATTGTTTTTCACCATCTGTCTGTTTGTCCACAAAAACTATAACCTTGGTCATAACTTTTTATTGGTCAGAGCTAGGTCTTTGATACTTGACATATGGATCCCTTGTGATGAGACCTTTCAGATGACATTTGACCTTGTGACCTTGACCTTGACACAGCGAGCAGGATGCATCCGGGGGCATTCGTGTTTCACAAACACATCTTGTTTAAACTTTCCTTTTATTCTCATCTTGTAATTTTTACACAGGTTCAATTGATGCAATTCCAAGTCAGTGATAACTCATTTACTGCTTTAGTTTACATTATGATATATTATGTATTGCAAACTCAAATAAAATATCCCAAATACACGATTATCTCGCTGTTTATATTTTTACTCTTGATCATGTCTGATTCACAAACGATTTCATGGTTCTTTAAAGGACAGTGAAGCAATCTGAAAACCCATATATACATCAGGAAACGAATCAGTCAATACATGATATACTTTACAAGTAAAGACCATATTAAACAAACAATAACTTTAATTCTTAATTTTTCCGGATATTTAAATATGTCTTACATCTTCACACGCAATATCAAAGTTGACCATCCAGAATATGCGAAATTATGTATTGTTGAAACACCTTTAAATCTGGTATATTGTGTCCTACCGATTGTACCAGTCATTCTCAGACCTTTTAGCAAGAAGTTATCGTTAACTTCTATTACAATCTTCTTGTATTTTAAGATTTATATATAAAGATTACACCTTAAAGAATTATAATTGCTTGTTGTCGAAATCTTTGTCTTATTCTATCTTTTTCGTTTAATCATGACATGCAATTTGGAAAATTCGGAAATGTGAAGTTAACGCATATATATGTCACGAATTAATGTTTTAGAAGCTGTGCCATTCAACATCTATCAGAGAGGTAATGAATATAACAACAACGTAACTACCGCTTGTTGGTCCTCCATTTTCATGGATGGCGAGCTGGTTAGCTGCTGGTATGGTCATTGCTGACAGTGTTACTTGAGCAGTGTTGCTTGACTCTGAGGGTGTAAATATATAGACATCTCTATCAGGAAATAGCAAGAAGTCGATTGTGTAATTTCCCCGCATTGTCAGTAAACGAAAATTATATTCGAATTGGAAAAACAGACTAGCTTGCAAGTGATTTCTAAAATAACAGACTGATCAAGAATCGGAATAAATCTATTGAACATCTTTCTATTTAAGAAAGTAGGAATATAAATTGTATCACAGTATATCTTTCACATACCTAAAATTTCAACGTTGAGCAAATTAGGTAACGTGTTATCCATCGATCGTTAACTGAAAGTCACATGCTAAATTGCTTCTGTAAGTGTATGTAAATTGAATTGAGCAGTTTCGAGACATAAACATGTCCAAATTACAAACCAAGACGATAAGAAGCTAACATTATTCTATTACATGTATCAATACTAATTATCCAGCATTACCGAATGATATAAGGCAATGGAATTGACTTCTTTGTGTATCAGCATAAACCTTCATTATCAATGTTTGAGGCCAATTACATAATGCTAAAACAATCTTCATTGTAATTGATTACGATTTGAGATGTTATTCTTCACAAACATAATTTTGTTAAAATACAATACAGTCATGATTAACGAGATGTAGTATTCTGAATGCTTGTCTTTCTAGTCGTTTGAGCTGATTTTTATGCTCAACGTCTCATAACACGAATCATGTTGTCAATGTTTGACTAAAAGTACTTGTTGTTATACACTAAGAAAAACAAATTTTGTTATCAGTTTAAATGATAATCAACACATTCTGTTATAAAATAAGAGAACCATAGTCCTAGCTAACGGAATTCGTGTGACAAATATATCAGAAAAAGTATCATATTTAAACGAGAACGTAATAGCCTTATGTTGACTTTGGAATATGTTTATTCTTCGTTATAATATATTTTTTTATATTTCTACTGATACAATCCATGGTCGTTTTGCGTTTCTTAAAATACCTCACATACCTCAAAGTATTTTCAGCTATTTTGTAACATTCTCATCTACCATCACAATAATGATTTTTGAGTACCAAAATGTCAGTAACTACATGTATACACGAAATGGGAACAATAACAACTGGTAAACTTCTTATTGATTTAGCATCAGATTATGTTTACTAAAAACGTCAAGGTGAATATGCTTGCATTCTAAATCTATTATCATATGGGCAAATCAGGACACTATCAATATTCAATCTTTCGTCAAATCTTTTAAACAAAGATGTATTGATATTCATAAGCAGACATGGTTTGATCATCTTAACAGGTTTTCAAAATTAACACTCTATAGATCGATTAAAACTTCTGTTACATTTGAGCGATATCTCACTAGTATTCCTGTACAGGTATACAGAAATTCGTTGTGTTATCTTCGGTGCTCTAGTCACCGTCTTATGGTTGAATACGGTCGCCAATTAGGACTGCCAAGAGACCAGCGACTGTGTCCTCTTTGTGTCATTTCTGTGATAGAAACTGAATTCCACTTTATATTGCAGTGTCCATTTTATATTACACCCCTTGGGCGGTTATATCCCTTCTTTTTTCAATTGGTTTTAACTCATAACTACCTTCTTATAGGTGTTTACCCCTTACACCCCTTGGGAAGTTATTGCCTTTATTTTAGTTGAATGTTATGTGCCGTGAGCTCCATCCGCGTAGGTTGGTTATCTCATAACCACCTTGGTCGTTTATGAGATTGTAAACAATTTCAAACAATTGGACTTGTAAAATTTGGAGTTTAATCAAACAAGAAAGTTAAGATTTATGAACAACGAAAGTGGGATTCGAACCAGGGACCTCTATGTTGTCAAGCAGCGCTCTTACCAGTTGAGCTACCGTGGATCCATGCCAGTTGATGTACATTTTTGTGTGTCTTGTTTGGTTTTTTATTTTCCCCTATAAATATTTATTAATATTGCAATAAAATAGTTTATAATGTAACGAATCAAGTTTTTAGTTCTAAAACCCTTAGCAGGGGGTATTCTAAGTAGTCTAAAATAGTATTCTTATCAAGACATATCAAACCCGCAAAATGGAGCACTAAAACGTTTTTCAATTATTTGTATGTAAACCAATTTAGTTGAAACACCGTAATAAAATAGCTTTTATTGTAAGAAATCAAGCGTTTATTTCTAAAACCCTAATATGGGGGTATTTTAAGTATATTTTCTTATCAAGAAATGATAAACCCGCGAATGATATCAGTAAAACTTTTTAAAATTAATTTATTATTAACAAATTAAATTGAAACCATTGCAGAAGTCTTCCGCGGGAGTGTAAGTCAAATAATAATTTTCCATAACCCCTCGGTACCGGGTCATTATTTACTACATAATCTCAGAAATAATCTTATTTCAAAATGTTTTTGGGAATTTCCATCTCTCGATAAGTTCATTCAGTTACTCGTTTCTGATGACAATATGATAATGAACAATCTTGGAAAATACACATTTCTTGCATTTAAACTGCGGAATAAGTTTCTATCACCATAATAATTGCATTTGACTAGGATTATTTTCTTCAGCAACTTATATTATTTACTGCCTCATGTCTTCCAGGCGCTCCATGATGTGCTTTACTTCTGTTGTACTCATTGCATTGTATAATGGGCCTGTGGCCCCTTTACCGAATAAAATCATCTATTTCATCTATTTAATGATAACAATTAAATATTGGGTTAATGGAAATGTCAAACAGTTCATTTATTTAAATTACATTAGCACATTTACAAAATTTCGCTGGAATTCAGTGTAGCATTGTATCAAAACCCAGACAAAGTTGCCAAGGATGGCCAGAATCGAACTCCAGGCCTCTTAATCCGGAGCCGAACATGCTCACTCGCCCCAAGTACAGATGGAATAAGAAATTCTGATATATGAGAAAATTCTGAACAACCACATAATTTCTTCTAAATACTATGTTCGTTTAACCAACTCATCAGATATTAGGGCTTTTACCATACATCTTTGAATTCTTACGTGTTGTGCGATGCGTAATCATTGTGTGACGATCAGCATGTGTTTGTACTTTACGATAATAACCTGCTTTGTTTATTTTGCATGACCAGCTATCTTATTTGGCCAGCAATCCAATTTGCGGAGTGAGAAGGAGAATTTCAATTAGAGCTGAAAAGTGGAAGGTGACAGTGAATTTGAAAAATAATGTGTTTGTTACTGCCAATGAAGAATTGTAAGATATAATTTTAGGAGTTGTTGGTGACACTTTCAGTGCAGAAAGGTGTTCAGAGACGTTAGGTATTGAAAACATTGCATAAAAATTGACAGGTATATTTGTTTATGGCAGTGAAAGGAAATTATGTGACAGGGCAAAAAGCATTGTTGAAATGCCTTTTGTTTTCTCTTTATGCAGTTTCAAAAGAAGTAAAATGTATCTATTAAGCTGCCAAACAAAGAATGAAAAGAATTAAGCCAAACAAACATTATTTCTAATCTATTGAACATTGTAAATGAAAAAGAGTTAAAATTGGAAGTTTTAATTTCTGTTTTGAGTTTAGAATAAACCCCTTAAAGCTTTCGACTTAAAAATAAAAAACTATTTAAATTGAATTATTCCAACATTCTTCAAAGTATATATGGCCAGTTTGGGAATCATAATATTGTTCTCGATCTAATGGTTAAATAATTAGCAAAACTATTTTTAGTGACCTTCTGTGGCATTGCCAACAACTTATGTACTTTTCCAATGCGTTTTATTAATTGTTGTACATTGAATTAACAATCCGATTGTACCTTTATTATAATGTTTCATTAAATGTAGATAAAATTACATCATGTGGCGGTGATGCAATGCAAACCTATCTTCGATCGTTTGTTCTAAGTCAGTTTAAAATTCAAAATGACCTCAGTCAGTACTTTTCTTGATGTAATGACGAATCAATACAGCTTGATGAACCTAGATTGGGTTGCATACCTGAAATGCACAGTGAGAACTACCATTGCTATCTGACGGTGAGAAAGGATGTAATGGGATGTAATCGTCAACTTTTTACTCCCCAAAATTAGTCCATTCATACAAAGTCAAAGTCTCAAGTTCCAACTTGACAATTCAACACTATATTGCCATTATAACGACGACTTACATGAAGAACACAACATTAATGTTCTTGATTGCACATACCCTAAACATTAATGATTCACCTGATGTGGCTCTTGTAAGATGTTTGCAAACTAATCAAAGAATGCACAGGATTTCAGCCTTGTTAGAGACGTTTCTTGCAGTTGTAACAGCGTAGGATATATATAGTCAGACACACTTCTACTACATCAGCAGTGTTTTACTTCTTGGGGTTATCTCTAACCCATTTAAAATCAATTTGGCCATCCTCATTTATCAAGCTGATTGAACCGATCCTAACAAATAACTTTGATTAATAATACCTATAAGTATATTTTGACGTTCAAATGAAAGGATAGCAGTTTCAAATCTTGATCATGAGAAACATATTCAACAGTGGTATGTTTAACAAATCCAAAATATCATATGCAAAAGATGTATATATTTTAAAGTTAAACTATAAAGTTGTATCTGCAAGCTTTATAAAATCGAAGAAACATAAACAGCACACTAAGCAATTATGAATTCATTTTTTATGAAACGTAGCGATATAGAGTTGTGAATGTGTTGAATTGTGTTCACATACACTAAAACGTCACTATAACATACAATTCACAACGGTCAGCTTCCAACTGGCAAACTGATTCAGTGTCAACTCTAAATGTACTGGTACAATGCGGCTAATGTAGTTTCACCCTACAGCTACAGTTTCATAAAAGCAAGATGTCTAGACAAATCTTTGAAATAAGTCTCTTGCTACCAGATCAAACGCTACTGAAACATAAGAAATATAACAATTGTAGTTTACCTCGGAGCAACTTGGAGGTTTTCTTATAATGAATCAGAAGTAAATATTATCATTGACCTTTCCATGCTTACACAGTGAAACAGATGGTGTTTGATCACTAATCCAATTCTGTGGCGTGTGAGGTTGAAAAAGTTATATCTTTCAAATTTGCTAAGTCAGTTCGGCTGACACAAACGTATCCATGCAATAATAGTATACGATGGACAATACCCTAATCTTATATTGTTAAAAGAAAATAAATATAACAGCCGACAAGGTGACATAGCTATTTTCACAGAGCAAAAAAGGTTTTCCAACATATAAATTCTCAAAGCACGCCTACGATGTATATAATCGCCATATATAGATGCAAGTGTGCAAATGGCGTAGTTAATCTCAGTTTATCAAGAACTATTTATGTATGTTTCAAACAGGAAAGCAACAGGGAATCCTTAATTGATCCAACTTCCCAGGTCATGACTCTCCGGAAAGCTGACCATTAGTCACCTGGTGACGATTCATCACTATGAGGATACATGACATCAACAATCTTAATGAAGAAACTCGGTCACTCTATCCGACCCAAACCTATCAACTGAGACCCTTTGTTTGTGTCTTATCTGCGACTTATCTGCATTACCCAACCAAAGCAACTCAAGTAGGCATCAGTTTTAATTGTTTCTATTACTTTAAATGTGTTGTGTTTACAAGGCATTTATGATTACATTGTAAATATCTTTTAAGATGTCTACATGATTTGTATCCATTCTTTAAAAAACAATTACCGTGCTGTCATCAGAACAGTGCTGGTTATACGATCTTAACTTAATTAAGACTTTATCAAAATTAGGATAAACGAAACATTTATCATAACGTGAGCGAGATAGAAAATAAATGACAACAATTTATATAATTAAACCCTTCAGAAAAAAAGAAGCATAGAGAGTCCGCTATAACCACCTGGTGGCAAAAATGTAAAAGAATTGAGAATAGTTTACTATGACAACTGTAATGTTTAATTAACTGGTAGCAACCTATACTTCGAATTGGAACCTGATTAACCCCACACAATCATCCTTAGAACAGTTTTATAACTAGTGTTTCAATAGAAACAGTTACAGATAATGTGGTATAAATACTAAACTGAATCCTAAGAAATTTGTTAGAAGTTGAAAACTCAAAAGTCTTTGACAAAATATGATAACTGTCCACAGACCACGTTTTAATAAGTTCGGCCTCACAGTATTTTTAGTTTTGGTCCGGAAATCAGCCCGCACCGTAGGACAATTTCATCACCAAATAACTTCTTTTAATTGAAGTTAGGTAAATGGATATGGATTTAACGTCACTTTTAAGAGTATTTCATGTACATCACGGCTTCTAGTATTATGGGAACCATGGGTGATACCGCACTGTGTAGCATTGCACCCAAACCGTACAGCATGTAGAACAGATGTCTACTGCAGAAAAAATACCAAGTCCCTAGCGGGTTTCGAACCCTTGACCTCTTGATCTGAAGCCGAACGCGTTAACCAGTGCTCTACCATCCCCACCCAATGAACCATATACATAACAACTGTTCTTACATATACAGTTTGCGATGTCAAAATCAGTAAAGATTCATACTTGTCTTCTTTAATTTGATCAATTAATCGAAACCTTTTAACAAATTAAAATATCAGTTTGGATCAGATATTGGCAAAAACAAGTCACCAAACCTTAAGCATGAATGTCGGTTGAGTAACCAATACCTTAATACAGCCATGGGCTCTGTAGCTCATCAGACTTTCGATAGAAATAGTTTTTAAGGTTTTGACCCCTGTGACCAAAATTGGGGTCAAGGGGTAACCAAATGTAAAATTTAGAATCTTAATTGGCCAAAGAGTCTACACACAACTTTTCAGCTCTCTAGACCTTTTGGAACTGGAGAAAAAGATAAAAATAGCTTTTTAAGGTTTTGACCTCTGTAACCCTATTTGGGGTCATTGGGTCACGAAATCTACAATTTAGAATCCCCATTGGCAAAGAAGTCTACTCACAACTTTTCAGGGCTCTAGATCTTTTGGAACTGGAGAAGAAGATCAAAATAGCTTTTTAAGGTTTTGATCCCTGTGACCCCATTTGGGGTCATGGGGTCACGAAATGTACAATTTAGAATCCCCATTGGCCAAGGAGTCTGTACATCAAATTGCAGCTCTCTCGAGTCATTGGTTCTGGAGAAGAAGTCGAAAATGTGAAAAGTTTACGGATGGACGGACGGACGGACGCCGGACGCCTTGCCATGCCATAAGCCCATCGGGTCTTTGAGACCTGATGAGCTAAAAATCCGAATGTCGGTTATTTTACCTAATAGCTAAAGCCTGACTGTTAAACTAGTATGTTCACAACCATGAATACAATATGACTTTCCTTTTAGGGGGAAATATTTCCAGTTCGGTTAAAATCTAAAACAAATCAACAAAAGGGGTTTGTTATACAATATCAATAGTATTATGGGATAAGAATGACAATACAGAATAATGCTAGGTAATTAGCCAGGGAGATTTACGAGGAGCAGATCAGTCGCTCGGACCTATTAGTTGGTGATTATGGGAGTAAGGTACACTGAGTTCAGAGGACTAATTACATTTTGATTAAGTGTTTGTGAGCTTAATGATAAACATAATTGATCTCTGCTTATTTTAGGGTCTATTCGAATTTCATTAGTTTGGTTACTCAAATAGGGAAATGTGTGTATACGTGACTATTTTGAACTGACCACGTACGTCTGTTTAACACGACTACGGAATCATTTTTTTAAATCAAAGGAGAACGCTCGGCACCTCAAACAGTTGTCTTAAAGGGGCAGTAGCACGTTTTAAAGGGGGAATATAAGGCGATGTCAGGAAAATGAAAATTATTGGTCCCAATTGAAAGACAACGTATTTCAACTAAATGGAGCAGTAATATTTCATACATATAATGTAAAGTTTAGCCATGCAATGTTCATACACAAAATGAATTAAAGGTGTTCACACAAAATGGCCTGTGGATTTTATGTGAATCTTCATACTTTGTCCTCTGACTATGGATGATTGTCTAGTGTAATGAGATTTTTGACACTGTCAAAATAATACATTTAGCATAAACTTAAAATTATCAGTGACAATTTTAAAATAGGAAATTATCAAAAAAACGTGCTACTTCCCCTTTAATATCAAATGACTTTGTAGCAATGTCGTAGTGCACTTATGTATTTTAATCAAACAAACACCTCAACCTTCTGAGCTTACAGGATGAAGTAATAATTATTGATAACTAGAAAGAAATATTTCATATGTGACAGAGAAGTTCATTTTTACGATTAAAACTTTTTACGTCTGTGTTTTTTGTTGTACCCTGGTACAAAGAGACAGTTTCCGGATTTCCTGAAATCTTCCAAATCTATCATATCTGGCAAAGGGACAATACAGTAAACATTAAAAGGGCTTTTTCGAGATCTGCGACTGCAACTTAAGAGTCACAAACGAAAATCTATATAAACTTAATGAGGGGCAAACCCTATTCACCGAGTCGCAAACCCTTTCCACTGTTGTGCAAACAATTTCCCACGAGGTGCACAAAATAGTGTACTATTTAATTTGGGATTTACATACAATAAAAATACGACGCTTTTGCGCAGCATCAATAAACTGAACATCAGTCGAGACATCTGAAGAGAATTCTGAACGATCGGAACTTGTCGGGTTAGGAAAGGAAAGATAATCAAAATCGTGTGACGGAAGTGGTGGAGCAATAATTACATTACGTTCGGTTATCACTCAAATGTATGGAGTGAACACAGACAGAGAGACGTCAGAAATATACTGGCAACGCTAGACCCTGACAGTGTAAGACGTCAGAGGCGACTGTGGAGGAGGGAATATCACGTGCCTGGACAAACTGCTTGTGTCATGTGTTAATGGTTGGGACAAACTAAACCCATTTGATTGAGTCTGCATCGATGGCTCCTCGAGGAAAATCCTTTGGCTTGAAGCGACCGCATCACTTGATCTAATCTGTAACCTGGGCTCAGAAGCTAGATTATTTTGAATGGGAGATGCCTGATTGGAGGCAATCAAAGTGAGTTATGCAATCCGCGACGCTGTTCTTAAATTATCGTCTTGGCTACTGAATCAAGGCAAAAGCATTGTGATATGAACCACCCTTTCCATGCGAGAATCGTTGTCATTTGGTAAAGAAATTCAAATGGATTGTGATGCGTGCCGGAACCCAGTGATTTCGGCGTAATAGAACAGAGGCTAAATCAACATGACTTGATCTGCCTCTGTGGGGAGAGAATGACTTAGCCCTTGCCGCAGCAGTCCTCACTTCCTGGAATGATATGTCCTGGCACATGTCTGTATCTCCAGGATCCCCAGAGATGTCCTTAGTAGTAGTGCAGTTCAACAGATCTGAGTAACATGATTTCCACTTGTCCATCACTAAATCTGGGTCACTGGTGATCGAACCATTCTCGCACCTCCATTGGAATTCCATTTTCCCTTTCGAATCCTACCCCTATCTTTCCAATCTTTCTCCAGAACTGTCCGGTGTCTGATCTGTTTAAATCTTCTAGTTCAGTGATAATCTTCTTGTTCGGAATACGTTTTTCCCTTTTGCACTTTTTATCAAACGTTTTTTCCAAACGTAAATGCTTTTGGAAACCACCTTCCTCACACCTTTAGCCCGATACCAATTTCTCTCCACTATACACAGTTCCTTCCACATACCAGTCAATTCCTCATTCCACCATCCCTTCTTATTCTTGTACCTTTTATCACCTTTCATCCCCTTAACAACTATTATCCTCGAGGGTAAAACATTTCTCATTTCACTACAACTATATCAGTGAAGTCGTCATAAATCTTGTCGAGATCTGTCTGAGTTCTCGTCTCCTCTAGAACATCGATTGATGTCAATATGTTTCTGGCTAGTCATCTTCCCACGGCAAGGTCGAAACGTAGACTCTTCGAGGAATGAAAAGTTTAAAAACCTTTTCGTTTCGCCCGTGACGTTGTGAAGATGCTGGCTAGTAGGACTAAACATCTCTGTTAAGTTCGTTGTGTCAAATTAAGTCTTACATGTAGGATGATCATCCTATAATTTATTGATTACAATGTATTGTACATGGGCCAATGACCTTTCTATTGAATAAACCTTTGATTGATTGATTGATTGATCATCAAGTCTAAACACTGATGATCTCTACAATGGGTATGTCTACTTTACACTTAAGCAAGGGTTCATTATTTTCCAAAACAATTTCTATGGTCGCACTTTCTTACCTAGGGTAGAAATCGGGATTTGGCTACCGGACAAGTATGGCCCAAATAATCCTCTTCTCTTGAACATAGTTTCCAAGAGTGAACGAACAGAAAGAGCATCCTTGACATTTTCATTCCTGCCATTTACCACCTCGAAGGTGTATGATGCAGCCATTCCCAAGACTGTGTAGTTCCCACCAACGAATATGGCGAATTTTAGTGATGAGATCATCGTAGGTTGTGTCGAGATTGAACTCCATTACTATGGCATTCTTGTCCTCCAAAAGGAGATGTTATGGTATTTGCAACTCGACTTCCGTCGTTGTCTCGTTTTCTATCTAGAAGTTTTCGTAGCCCGACCTTAAATTGTTCTAGAATGTTTCTCCGGTCGACAGCCAGGTGGAGCTTTCTCCGTTTCCTGTCTAGGAGGTCGTGTACATAGCATTTCTAGTAATCGTCTTCGTCCGTCTGTGTGCTCCATAGTTCATGCAGTTTGGCAAAATTCCTTCAATTCGCCAAAGTATGCTGAAGTCTGTCGCGTCAAATATTTTGACTGCGTATGAATCTACCTTAAAAACAAATACCATTAATACATGATACAGCATACAAAACCTAAAGTCTTTAAAGAGATACTCGGTGAATTACTTGAGTCACATATTCCAAACTTTGTTACTGGTAATATTTGATCAATAAGTACCGACTGATGCTAAAAAGCGTAAGTCGTTTGTACAGTGACAAGCCTCGGATATTTGTTATCTTTATCAACACATGTTAATATATTTAATTCTAGCAGAACTTTACGTGAGATTGTATTTATCATCATATTCCTTTTTCATCAGGTTTGCATGACAAATATACATTTCTGAACACTGCACCACCCTTCAACTCCTGAACCGGTACAAGTTATATGATACATGAGTAATTTGATCTTGTCGTACGCTTTATAATCACTTCTTCATGCCTTAGAGGGGAGAGTAAATGCTGACCGTATTGCGTCAGTAGGCAACTTTTATGGATTTTGTGTTTTTCGAAAATTTATATCCATGATGCTTAACAAGTGAACAAAGGTCAGTTATTAACGCAACAACCAATTCACTTGAAAGAAATGGAATTGCTCAACATAACAAAAAGTGATATTGACATTAAATTTACAGTACAACCTAAAATGTTAAGGAGACTAAAACAATTGTATTCTACCCTAATAATATCATCCTAATGTCAATGGCACAAAGTTCTGCGAATTTCAGCTGGTGGCTTTTTCCAAATGGCCGCCATTTCCAATATGACCGCCAGATATTCCGCTACATCATTGAATTTTTTCAAATTTGCATAACTTATGCCATGCAGTATATCAAATGAAAATTTTTTGAATAACCTTTCCAAATAGTTACTTTTTATTCTTGTATGACATGGTTCCAATGAGATATTAACCTTCATACTTTGAAAATATACATTAAAATGCAGAAATCATCCGTTCACCGTTAGTCACTGAAGTCAATGGCAGTATTGTTACAGATTCCATGGCATCCAGTACACAGGTTTAAATACTCTAACCCTGCTTTTAACAACTGAATCGTTTCCCACAGTGTGTCTTACAACCACAGGAAACCATATTCAAAACCTTTGCAGGTGCGATAGGTATGTCTGTTTCTGTAGGAACAAATGTCCCATCCTTGTAGTGCCATCCCCATTCACTTGGTGGTAATGCATTTCCTAGCCACTGCTGTACAGTGAGATATGTTCTGAAGCTGTGGAACTTTGCAGCTGTAGATGTTGGAGATTCAAGGACGGTTCTGCCTGAGCAACCATAATCACCATCAGGCCTGTATCTGGGCCAACAACAACAACACGTAGTTGTCTCCTTTGGGCGATATCCATTGCAGTTGATGCAATCAGCCAGCCAGAATCAGCAGTGCTCTTTTTAACAGTCAGGCCCATATCAATCAATTTATTACCGGTACTGAAAGGCCACAGGCCTGTAGTACAATACATTTATTTAATAATATTTACACACACACACGTCATTTACAAGCATATAACCAAATTTAAGTGTAACTTATACTGTGGTTTGAGATATATTCTGATCGAAATAACATTGCATAATACACAAACATTGACAGGTTTTGGATAACTGTATAGTTTTTGTTATTTAACAATTCTGCAAATTTAAAAAGGTTTGGATGTACAGAATAATAAGATTTGATAAACAACTTTCTCAGAGAACTATAAACAGGGCAAATTAAAACGTAGTGATATTCATCTTCTATTTGGATCAAATTACATAATTTGCAAATTCTATTGTCTCTTAGGTTTGATTTGAATCTTCCACTTTCGATGAATAGATCATGCGAAGAACATCTTAGTCTAGTTAATGCTACCCTAAATTTCTTTACATTAACACATGAAAAATAAGTTTCAGATTCCAGAGTACATTTAAACATCTTATAGTACAAACATTTACTTGAAAGTGATATCTTTTCAAGCCACTCTTGTAAATATATATCTCTTAATCGTCTTGTTAATTGAAAAATACATTTATCATTCGAATCAACATTCTGGTCTAACCACACAAAACCAAAACCTTTTGAAAACAAGAATTTTCTTACAGAATTAACCCAATTTGTGTATCCAGTCTTATCATATAACATCATCATATTGTAACATTTCTTTGGTAATCTATATGGAGGCATCTTCAGTAACTTTAACCAATACTTTATCACTTTGATATTTGAAAACAGCTGTATCGGGTATCTACCACATTCTCCATACACCATTGCATTCGTCGTACTACATTTAACACCTTGAAATCTTTTACATGCTTTCAGATGCACTCTTTCAATGTCGTTGTAATAATTTAAGCCCCAGATTCAGAGCTATGCCAGCTGGAGCTTCCATGCTCCTGGTGGGGTCACCCAAGCTGGACAGGTCAACGGGTAGAAGTCAGACCAAATGTGAGTCCTTCTAAAAGCTGCTTTCTATCTCTTACTATGCCTTTCTTTCCGTCTTTTCCCTCATCCTTTCGATCCCTTTCTCTCTGATCTGTCAACTCTCTTTTGGATGGCAACATCCACGTGTTTAATAACTGAAATATTGTTCAAAACACGTAACACACCAACTCACTCACTCACACTCGGCTCCATACGTCAATATTGGCTGAATTTTAGCATCAAATATTTTAAAATATGAATTTATATTCATGTTTCCAAGTACACGTAACTGTTTAAAGATACCAATCATATCCTTGCTCAGTGTTTGTGTTTGGCTGATCAGTCCTTCCTTGTTCTTGCCATTACCCAGAAAGGCAGTCTGTGATGTAGTTGTCTTCATTTCAGGTGTAAAGAGAATTTCTGATGAGGTTTGCCTCTGTGCCCGTCTCTGTTCTGTCACAGCTTCTGTCGAAGATGTATACCATATCCATCAAACACTATTACAGATTCTGGACCAGAATTATCAAGTATGTTAGAATTGTAATTGTAGCAGATCTGACCATATGTGGCATTAAAAGGCCAGAACACAGTCCGAAGAAGGTGTCCAGCGTCATGGACATAAAGTGCATCACCAGGAAGTTCATCCTCAGGAGACTCACGTGACTTCAGAAGATTTGCCATCACACTTTTTGTTTTTTTCTCCTTTTTTCAAAACGGGAGGGTGGCTTCTTTGCAAACCCATGAGAGTGTTATGACTTCATTTCAGATCTCTCCTGAATCACACATTGTTCATCCGTTATGGTATCACTGGAGCATTCCCAGGAATCGGTGAATATTTCTGAGCTGAGTGACATCTTGTTCATTTCAACTGCTTTTATGTACAGAGGTTGATCAAATGTTACTGGACAAATCCCAAGTGCATGCTTTTCGGCGACTCTTTGTGCAAACAACAGGGCAGAGTAATAATAATAATGTGCATATTTATATTGCGCCTTTTCCACGTCCTAAGACATGCTCAAAGCGCTACATTATTACCCCGAAAGAGTGTATTTTCACAGCTGCTACTAAGCACTAATCGCGACCACGTAGGTCAGTACATCCAGTTTTCAGGTACTCATTTTAACAGCTGGGTGGACTGAGTACAATGTGGATGAAGTGCCTTGCACAACACAGGATGAGACCCAAGTCACAAATTTGTGGTGTCTCCATCGGGATTCGAACCCGGGTCTCTGTGTAGATGGTGTAGGGCCGAGAAAGATCTTGATTTACAAAAGGCAGAATGGTAATTTTACTCTTCTCATGATTTTCACCTCTGACAGCACACTGCATAAAGCCACTCACCCAGACTAAAACTAGCAAACCAGATACTATCTATACTGTGAGCCAATTTTGAATTGGAGCTTGGGAGCTTTGTGGAGGTTCAAGAGGTCCAATATTAATGGATTTTAATCCTGGTGTGGTTGTCTTTCTGAGCATCCTGACAGGAATGTTGCCGAATTCGCCAAATGAAAGACCTGCATTGTCCCTTTCTCAATGGCACAGGGAATTGGAGTTTCTGGCTTCTATGGATGTTGTGCATGCAATACCTCTCATAACATGCCAAGTCCCATGGCCGGTCAGAGTGCTGACATTGATATCAGCATAATCCATCGTCAAACACAAAATTGACTAATTTACCTTCCACATCACACGTGTTTCCGTCAGCTACAAGTGCATCATGTAGCCTGTAAACATCCTCAGTAGCCTTTTGAAGTATGCTCTGGGGAGAATTCTTTGTCATCGTATCATGCAAGCGCTTTCTTCGTTGGATTGGAATTCTTGTCTCAACATTGCCATCTCAGTACAATATACACAATTCTCTCTCATATTGAAATCCTTGCTTTCAATAAGAGAATGGAAGCCATCTTCTCTTGTTAGACTGGCTTTGATCAGACCATCAACACCTTTGTCTCCAACATCAACTTGATCATCTGTAATTAAGTGGTTGCATGTTGGTATAACACATATATTTTGGTTTAGAAATGTTTTTATTATTAAAAAAAGGTAGGAACATTTATTTTTTTTAAATTCAAAAGTCAATAATTCATTGAGTAAGTATTGCATGTTAGATAACTAAACATATTCCGAAAGTATTTGACAAAAGCTTTCATTTGATATATTCATGACATGATTAACAGATTGTAAGATAAACCGAAAAGTTGGCGGCCATATTGGAAATGGCGGCCATTTTGAAAAGGCCACCAGCCAGAATTTGTAGAACTTTGTGCCAACAACATCAGGATGATATTTTGAAGCTCTCCAGAAAAAAAATCAGCTTTCTACTATTTTTTTCCGGGTTGTCCCGAACTTTCAAGTTCATGAATTGATCTGCCTCACTTCTTCAAATTCATATTTGAAGATATTCAAAACATATTACCAAACTTATGTCTAACAAGTGGAGAATTTTTCCTTACCCAGTTTTCCCTGATGCTGACCATAATCCGGAATCTGCAAATCTAGAAGATAATATAAATGGAAGATAGATTATTAAACATAGATAACAATTGCCCATTATTGCAACACAGTAATGGAAATATACAAACGACATACTTAAAACAAACAAATGATTGTAATCATCTGTTGTGCTTTTATTGTGTTTCTTAAATTACTGCATCAACAATAATATAACCTTTTCTTCCTTTACTTACTTAACTTAGGACTGAATAATCCAGCGGGGGGAAAGGGTTTTCACCTCATTAAGTAAACATTTAGAAATCCACTGTAATTGAAAAAACTTAAATGGCTCTTTGGCCAAAGGATATACTATATTTTAGTTTAAGTTTTAGTTTGTCGTGTTTCAGATTTAGTTTTTCGTGTTACACTATGAGTTTTCGTATTTTATGTCGGGTAGTTTACGTTTTCAATACAGTGATTTCAAGTTAATCGAAAATCAAGAAACTGTCGGAAAACATTTATGTCCTCTATGGGCCACCATAGTTTTGTGTTTACTCTCTAAATTTCCTTTCATTTAAGAACGAGAAAAACCACTGAATCTGTAAAGGTTGCATGCACATTTGCAATCAAATGAATAGAATTTTTATGTATGGATGGATGACCTGTATGACTTTCACGGAGGACATTTTTCATATCACATCACAGGAATGGTACGAATGTTATTGGCAATATGCAAAATGGTACGAATGTTATTGGCAATATGCAACAATGTACATGTCTCATCGCCTTTCTGTATTTCAAAAGACTAACCAATGATAAACGGTCATTCATTCAGTGAAGAACAACTTGTCAACAGTGACGAAAATAGTTGCACAGGTTATAATTGTTTAAATATCAATCGCTTTCTGGGGGCTTGTAGGTTCAAAATAAAATATTCAATATAGCCAAGAGCGTATGTCAAATCAACTTCTGTCTGAAAACCAGGTTAGACTACAGCTCAAGAAAAACATCCTAGAGAAGATACGTGACTACATTATAGATATACCTCCTCTCTGTCTACCGCTTGCGTGCTCGGACTTAATTTTCCCAGGAATGACGGAAAGTATTTTGTTTTCCTAGAGGGCTTCCTGTCAATTAACGGAAGAATGTTTATAAATTGAAGCATTTTATTTTTATTGATAATTGGAAGCTAAAGAAGGTTTCATAAATGTAAGTAAGAAATTGTTATTAAAATAAATAATCAAAACATTGTATCAAAATGTCCAAAGTCAACTATTTTCAAAAAACCTCTTTATTTTGATTCACTTACTGTGTTACACCATCTCAATAATTGCATCAGTTTAAATATATCGTATATAGAACCTCGTGCAATAGTTTGGCCATTAATCACACCATCTCAATAATTGCATCAGTTTAAATATATCGTATATAGAACCTCGTGCAATAATAGTTTGGCCATTAATCTCGGTCCTCAGTGACCATCCAACCAAAGTGTTTTCAACTAACATGGCAATGTCCCTGCCGCTTATACAAGTTTTTTTAATGATTTGGTAGGAAACATGCTCTCAATAAATATTATATTACATACTTGATTAGTATACATACATGTAGTTATGTTGACCGTGAAAGTCTGCTACCACAAAGCCAAAAAGAGTTGTATTGTTTGTATTATGCGGTCAATCTGCTATGGGGTCCGTGAACAAAGGTCAAGTTCATTAACAATCTAGTTCAAACTAGCTGTAATATTCGTCCCCTAAGTCCTACGTTACATCGAACATTAGGACGAACATTACAGCTAGTTTAAACTAGATTGAATTTTTAGCTCATCTGGCCTATTAGGCTAGATGGGCTTATGGCATGGTATGGTGTCCGGCGTGCGTCCGTCCGTAAACTTTGTGGAATTTCGACTTCTTCTCCAGAGCCATAAGGCCTAGAGAGCTGAAACTTGTGTACAGACTCTTTGACTAGTGGGGATTATAAATTGTAGCTTCGGTGGCCCTCTGACTCCCAATAAGGGCCACAGGGGCCACGCCCTAAACACATATTTTCATCTTCTTCTCCAGAATCATAAGGCCAAGAAAACTGAACTTTTGTGTATGTAGACTCCTTGACCAGTGAGGTTTATAAATTGTAACTTTGGTGGCCCTGTGGCCACGCCCTTAAAACCTATTTTCATCTTCTTCTCCAGAACCATAAGGCATAGAAAGCGGAAACTTTGTGTACAGACTTCTTGACTAGTGCGGATTATAAATTGTAACTTTGGTGGCCCTGTGGCCAAGCCATAAAACCTATTTTCATCTTCTTCTCCAGAACCATAAAGCCAAGAAAGCTGAAACTTTGTGTACAGACTCCTTGAGTAGTGAGGATTATAAATTGTAACTTTGGTGGCCCTGTGGCCCATAATAAAGGTCACAGGGGCCATGCCCTTATAACATATTTTCGTCTTCTTGTTCAGGACCATAAGGCCTAGAAAGCTGAAACTTTGTGTACAGACTCCTTGACTAGTGAGGCTTAATAATTGTAGATTTTGTGACCCTGTGGCCCCTACTAAGGGGGGATTCACATTGGCCACACCCTAAAGCTAAATCGAATGTTAAGCCTGATGAGCTACAGGGCCAATGGCTCTATTTTTTCAAAATAAGGCAATGCCTATTCAAACTATACACTCATACTCACTAATTCACCCAATTGGAATTTTTATTTTGATTATCTTTTTTGTTTAGAAATCAGCATAAACATGGTGACAGATTCAATATGTAGCTTCCAGGTTTCTAAGTGTATGTGATGGCATAAATCCTAACTATGTGTGCTTGCTCTCTATACGGTAAGGCGAAAGTATAGTCCAATCAAAATGCCCTTTGTAAAACACGGATTGAAAAAAACATGGCGACCTTTCTGTTGAAATCAAACTACTGAACTAATGGTAAAGAGAGTGTAGGACCTGAAAAATGCAGATCGATATTTTACTTAACTTAACGTTAAATCCATCAGTACAAGTATTAAAAAACCGAGAAAGTCATTGTTTGATAAGATTACTTGATTACTCGAGGTCAACCAACACAGACAGGAAAAGAGCGTCTGTTGTGGTTCGTTGTAACAAGGGAGATAACTATAACAATTTATCGCCGAAGAGGCGTGCTACCATCCTAACAGGGTGCTATGGGATGTATTAAATCCAGTCGTCCAATTTAGGTTGTTTAAAGTAAATTCAATTCAAATTCTTAATGGAAATGAAGATACATGTATTAATGTATTATGAGTAACCATTTTGAGAATATCTACATAAAATAATTGGATTTTTGAAAAAAGGTGGATAATTTGTAAGAAATAATTGGATTTTGGAGAAAAAAAGTGGACAATTTGTAAGAAAACTGCGACAAGTCCTATCCGGCCCACAACTGCTAAACTCATCATCACAATTTGATAAAATTTTATATGTAGATACGTAATCATATGAAGGTGTGTCATGATTGACAAATTTGAAAATATTTTTGTATAAAGTTTACGTTATTTTGGTAAAAACGAGAACTGTTACAAGTGCTGTCCGGCTCACAACTTCTTAACAAATCATAAAATTTTGATCAAATTTGAAAGTGAGATGCATAATAATATGAAGGTGTGTCATGATTTACAGTTCTGGAAATACCATTGTTAAATTGTATGGGGTTTATTTTTGCTTATAGTGAGGACTTCTTATAGAAAACTGTTACAAGTCCTGTCCGGCCCACAACTTCCTTATCAAAGTTGAGATACATTATCATAATAGATGTATCATCATTAACTGTTAAAAAAAATATTGTTTACAAAATTCACATTTTTTTATGAACAGTAATGTCTCTGTAAGAAAAACCCAAAATCATTTCCCCCCGTCAAGGACTGGTGGTCATATTTTTCATCAAATGTGGTATTGAGATACAGACTAACATGAACTTGTGTAATATGATTTTCAATTTTGAAATTATTTTGGTAAAATGCTTTTAACATTGGAATAAAAGGAGGAATGTTGTGGAAAGTATCCTTTAAACATTGCGTTGTTTTTGGGTGACATATGAATTCGCATTATGATATAATGGAATCGGCTACATCAACACAGTGATTGAACAAATTGAAATTGAAATAAGATAAGTAAATTCTATACATATTATGCCATTTGCGGGGATGTAGCTCGACTATTTCAGCTGCATGGATTTAATTCATAATGATTGTTACTTGAAAAACGTGTGTCCTTACATCAAGATGCGCTAAGGAATTTGCCTTTTAACTTACGAATTGCATTCATTGTCAAACGTTTTCTGGGTGGGAATCATATGTCAAGATCTAATGACATAATAAAACACCCATAGAACAATCTATGACGATTTTAAGAAAATTGCAATATGAAACACGTCATGAAAAATGATTTAATAATCCACACTTGTCCAAGCTAATGCTCGTTAGAGATGAAATCGATGAAATGAGAATACTGCATGCCAGTTCAAGCCATTAAATTGCTTGAAGGCAATAACTTTGCAATCCCATAAACTGATTTAAAGTCGGTGTACAGTTATGGTATTCACGTTTGTTCTGTATATAAATATGTGATACTTGCAGCGAGTTATTTCTTGTCAACATATCACCATTGCTCGTGCACTCGACTTACAAGCAGACTATGTATATAAGAAATATTACGAGAATACACTACAAGACAAAAGTTTAGACTCGGTGAAAAGTGTTATGTCCTATTTTCTATGGCTTATATCTTAAGAACTAGTGACTCTATTGTTCATGTCTCGGACTAAACGCGATAACAATGATTTAAAGAAGGCTTGAACATTTTAATCCACCCCAAAATGGAAAACTGTACATGTCCTCGTTACAATTGAGTCCTAATGACGTAATTACTTTTCAACAATGTCCATGGACTTTACTGAGCATTTGTCAGTTAACTTTCATGATGGACGTGTTCATCAAGATCCATTAATGACAAATGCATGACACTTTGGTAATAGGTTTGAAAAATCATAAATCAATTTTACCATGCCCACTTATACCACCATTTCATAGCATCATTTGATGGTGAGTCTAAACTATTGTCGCGTAGTATATAATATAATACAAATGAAACAACAAATACGTAACACCCCAAAAAGTTCAATTCTGTTTTTGTCTGACCAAAGGTATAATGACTACAAATGCTACATGTACTGCCACTATTACTAAAGGGTAATACCGATATTGATATCATATACCCTATTCATGTATTTAATAAATACAAAATTAAAGCCCTTATTTTTATAATTACAGAAGTATTGTCCCTGTTCATTCACTCATATGAGAACCAAGCTTAGTATGTCAGATGCTGATAAAATACCAATTGAAGGAGCCCACCGAATAAAAAGTCAATCAAGTAAGAAACCATTGATCGTAAAATTCTTGTGTTTCAAAGACAAACTTTCCGTAATGGATGCAGCAAGGATTTCGTTGAAGGGAAATACATCTCTACATGTTACAAATGACTTTACTGAGCGCACAAGAGCTGTGAGGAAATCGCTGATCCCGTTTATGGTCGAAGCAAGAGAGGCAGGGAAAAAAGCCTACTCATCATATGATAAACTTGTAATACATGATAAAGCCTTTGTTTTAGCCGATGACGGGTCTAGTCTAGTACAGGTTGGTGGCACCAGACGATGGGGTGATACTTCTGTCCAGTCTATGCAGTCTGCAAGGCATCAGCAGTCTCAGGAACCAAGCCTAGACCGACAATCCAGTGCAGAGAGTGAGCAGACCGAGCAGACTGATCAGACTGAGAACGACTGCTAGGGACTCGCCAGTGGCCCGGACATTTTACACGGGAAGTTCTGTTCATTTCAAAAATCCGCTAGATCTCTTCTCTTAGATATATGTACATGGAATATTCAAGGTATTGCCAGTAAAGTTTCAGATCAATCGTTTATTGATTTTCTGCAACCATTTGACATCATTAATCTAGTAGAAACTTGGCAAAGTGAAGTTGATAACATAAAACACCTGTTTAAAAATCATTCTTGTTACTTCTCTCCTGCCAAACGTGTTAAGCACTTTGGTCGTTTTTCAGGGGGCGTGGCACTTTATGTGCGCAAGACTATTGAGCAGTACATAACCCGCATCCATGAGGATTGGGAGAACTGCGTCTATCTGGAGCTCAAGTCTGCAGACACGACACTCATCCTAGGCGGAGTCTACGTCCTGCCAGAGGGGTCCCCGTTATACAGCGTTACTGATGACAACGGGATTGATCAGTTACACTCTAACATCGCACGCTTAAAGACAGAGTATGGTGGGAATACTGATATCATGATATTTGGTGATATGAACGCTCGAACATCTGATCAAGATGATTTCATCATCGAAACTCAGAATGATAAAAGTTTTATTGACTTGGGCGACCTCTACAGCGTGGACGATTTTACTGAGCCTAGAAAGTCGCAAGACTGTAAAACAAATAAGTTTGGGTTAAGCTTGTTGAAACTGTGTAAAGAATTTGGAATGCATATTTTAAACGGTAGAAGTTTGGGCGACCCTCTTGGGTGTTTTACTTACATAGGGGTTCATGGTACCAGTTTAGTTGACTATTTTATAAGCACTTCAAGCTTTGCAAGCAATGTACAAGATTTGAGAGTTCAAAATCGTACAGAATCCGATCATTTACCAGTCACATGTCAATTCTCCGTTATTTTAGACAACCCCCAAATAACTGACCCATTAGCAACTTCAAATACAAGACCTATAAAAAGGTATGTACGGAACGAGGAAGGGAAAGACATATTTGCAGAAACTTTCAATTCTCATCAAGCTAAAACAATTTTGAGTAGATTTTTGGACTGTGTCAACACAAACGTAAATGAGGCAGCAAACCTCCTTTGTGAGCTTGTTCAGACAGCTGGTTCTCACTTTGAAAAAATAACCAAACAATCTAACATGTACTCTTATAATAAAGTACAACCGAAATGGTTTGATGAAGAATGCTTAATTCTGAAGAAATTGAAGTATGCTAAACTATATGTCTTAAGGAACGCTAATTCAAAGAGTAACTTGAAAGCTTATCTTGAAGCAAAAAGAAAATTCCGAAAAACTTGCAAAAATAAACAAATGGAATTTGATAAAAAAATAACTGATCAAGTTAATCTTACAACAAGTGATTGTAAAACATTTTGGAGCACCGTAAAATCTCTGTTGAAGGTTAAAAATCAAGTGAATGATATTCCAATGTCAGTTTGGCAAAGTTACTTCACGGATTTATTAAATCCCTCACATACACAGAAATATGATTTTGACGTTACTGTGGAAAACTTTATAAAACACCATGATTGTTTGAATTGTGATGATTGCAACAATTCACACTTACTATCTGACGTTATAACAGAAGATGAGATATCAAAAGCTATAGCTTCATTGAAACTAAATAAATCCCCTGGCATTGACGGGTTGTCAGCGGAATTCCTTAAATATGCACCCAGATTTACTCAGTATTTGCATTTACTGTTCAACTCAATTCTTGATCACGGTATATTTCCAGATTCTTGGAACGTAGGAATGATACTTCCCTTATTCAAGAAAGGAAACCCTTCTGACCCAAATAATTATAGAGGTATATCTTTGTTGAATTCAATTGGAAAGGTTTTCACGAGCATCATAGAACAAAGACTTCGAGTTTGGTTAGAGCTAAATGAATTATTGTCAGAAGCTCAAGCCGGTTTCAGACATGATTATTCAACTACTGATAACGTATTCGTCCTTCAATCTTTAGCTCAAAAGTACTTGAGAAAACCAAAACATCGTTTTTATGCCGCCTTTATAGACTTCAAAAAGGCATTTGATTCAGTTGAAAGAAATAAATTACTATATCTCTTATTGCAAAATGGGATTCATGGCAAGATATATAACGTAATTGAAAACATGTATAGTAATGTTTGTGCTTGTGTAAAACAAGGACATAGAATCACAGACATATTTTCTACCTCCAGCGGAGTTCGGCAAGGTTGTATGCTGAGTCCATAACTGTTTATCTTTTTCATTAATCAGCTTGTTATTGAATTAGAAGCTGATTCCTCTAGAGGAATATTTGTGGATGAAGACATTGAAGCTATAAAATTACTTTTATTTGCAGATGATATTGTTTTAGTATCAGATTCAGTTAACGATTTACAAAGAAAACTCAATGTGCTCGAGTTGTTTTGTAACAAGTGGGGACTTGAAGTAAATTTAGACAAATCAAATATTATTGTTTTTAGAAACGGCGGGGTAATCAAGAATGTTGAGAAATGGTTTTACAAAGGAAAACGAATGATGACGGTAACCTATTATAAATATCTAGGAATAGTTTTCTCATCCAGGTTGTGTTGGTCGAAAGCATGTGAAACATTATCTGTTCAAGCATCAAAAGCTTGTTTTCCGATTTATCAGCTTATGAAATTGTACCCACATCTTACACTTAAAGTTTTTACTTCAATATTTGATAGTAAAATTGCACCAATTGCATGTTATGGCAGCGAAATATGGGGTTTTACCTACCGTGAAAGTGTTGAAAAGGTACAGAGTAACTACTTTAAGCGCTTTCTACGAATCAATAAGAAAACATCTTCAAGTGCAGTACTTGGAGAAATTGGTCGTTATCATTTATCTGTAACGTACTTCTGCCGATGTATACGATATTGGTGTCGTTTAATTCACATGGATTCTAAAAGAAACCCCCATGCCTGTTATAAGATGCAAAAAATACAAGATGAAAATGGTCGAGTTAATTGGGCTTCTCATGTGAGAAAGCTATTGTTTCATACAGGTTATGCTTATGTCTGGATTTTCCAAGACTGTGGAAATGTACACACTTTTATGTCAAAGTTTAGGCAAAGCTGTATTGATTTAGATATACAGGCTTGGTATCAGAAATTAAACGAATCCACTTTTTTGAAATCATATGCATCATATAAGACTGTTTTTGAACAAGAATTTTATTTGAGTATAGCCTTTGATTTTGATTTAGTACGAGCCCTTTCTCGGTTTAGATGTTTAACCCATAATCTTAAAATACAACTGAAGCGTTACAACGCAAATGTACATCCATCTTGCCTGATTTGTGACAAATGTAATTTAGATGCGGTGGAAGATGAATATCATTTCCTACTTGTATGCCCTTTTTTTGAAGAAAGTAGAAAACAACTTATACCTGATCATTATTTTCAATACCCGACTCAACATAAATTTATACAATTGATGTCATGTAAAACGGAAAAAATACTGAAACCACTAGCATTATTTTTGAAAAGGAACATGTACAAATAATATGCTTCGCACACCTATTAATATGTTGTTGTAAAAATTGTTACCATGGAAATGTATACTGTATCAAATATTGTACTCTGGGCCATGTGGCCTTCAATACAGGAAATAAACTCTCTCTCTCTCTCTCTCACTCATATCTTTCAAACAACAAGATTCTTTGTCAAACAATATTTACAACTGAAAATCTGAATAAAATATATACTTTCATATTTTGGTGAATTGAATGAAGATGTTTTAAACATACCATGAGTAAAGATTCAACTTCAATGGTCAACACTTTAATAACTCAAATGAATATAAAAAAACAAACCTTATTAAGGATAGATTGTTCTGGAATTCATTAATCATTGTTAATGAATAAGAACATATTCATAATCCTTTATACTCACCTTTGTTCTAAAAAACATGGAAAATAATTGATATGACATATTGTTAATCAAAGTATGATACGTCAATTAATAACCATCTGATATTCTACATTGATTGGCTATCAAAGATTTATGAAAGTAATTTGAAATCAACCTAATAAAATTGGCCTGTCACTTTCTTAATATACCTTGTAGCTTATCACATATCTAATTGTAAATGTGATTGACTACTTTTTGCGGCTATTGGCCAGTTCGTATCAATTACGCCCAGGAGTAAACATATATATTTCTTTGATTTGATATTTTGTTAAATAGAGATTCGATCTTTCTAAAATTCGTTTTTTTAGCTCATCTGGCCTTACAGGCCCGTTGGGCTTATGACATGGCATGGCTTGATGTCCGGCGTCCATCCGTCTGTCTGTGAACTTTGTAAATTTTCGATTTCTTCTCAAGAAGGCCTAGAAAGTTTAAACTTTATGTACAGACTGCTTGACAAGTAAGGATTAATAATTGTAGCTTTGTGGTGATCCTGTTGCCCCTAATAAGGGCCACAGGGGCAACGCCCTAAAAAACTATTTTCATTTTCTTCTCCAGGAGCATAAGGCATTAATTCTGTACAGACGCCTTGGCTATTGGGGATTGAAAATGTAGCTTTGGTGGCCCTGTTGTCCCTGATAGGGGTCACAGGGACCACACCAATAAAACCTATTTTCAGCTTCTTCTCAAGAAACATTTCCCTAGAAAGTTTAAACTTTGTGTACAGACTCTTAAACAAGTGAGGATTATAATTTATGGCTTGGGTTGCCCTAATAAGGGCTATAGATGTCACACCCTAAAACATTTGTTTATCTTTTCCAGAAGCAAAAGGCCTTATAAAGCTGAAATCTTGTGTAGAAACTCCTACTAATGAGGATTGTATTTTACCATTTTGGTGACAATATGGCCCACAAAAGGAGCGTTGTGAACTATTGGATCTTATACCCTAAATTATCTATTATATATTTGAGCAATTACCATTTCTGAATTGATTACCAGTAGCTGAAACACATTGCCTATATACTTTATTTAAGGATTATTGGCCCTAGAAAGGCCACACTCTTCAGCGTAATTGAATATTAAGCTTGATGAGTTACAGAGCCAATGGCTATATTTTTTGACATATAGTAATATGGATAAATGAGTCTTCAACTTCAGTAATAAAACGGTAATATGAAAAAAATAATTCTATAGGATATGCCGTTTGCTGGAGATAAAGCTCAACAATGTCAGCTGCTTATAATACTGTCATACATCTGTATTGATTACAACAGGAAGATTCTCATTGGAGTCAAAGCAGTCACCATATAACTCACTTTATATTTGAATCGATGTCATTATGTATCACTACGGTAATTATATTCTTAATCAGATTGAGCTTATCTTTTAGCCAGTCAGAATTGATTTGCGAGGGAATTAATAGGTAAATACGTGATTAACAAATATTGAAGGACATTATAGCAGATTAAGTTACTGATTGATATAACATTTCATTATACGGAAGACGTGCATTTTGAACGTATCAACAAGATCCATAAATACGTAATGACCAGGGGTAAAATATAATATACACGCTCTAATGTGCATGACTCTTAATCGATTTGCATTGATTGGAAGAAATACATATTTAATCTAGAATTTATAATTTAAACTATAAATATCATGTCATGTCATGTTTAGCAAATTGCGATTGCTTTCGTAACATTCCCTCTCGAACCCGTTTCGTTCACACTCCCATAAGCTGAAACTGACGCTCTGACAACTGAGTTATTGCGACAGCACTGATGGAGCCGGTATGTTAGGCCATCTTATAACAAAGGTTTAAAGTTTGACATTCTACGGTCGCTTCTGTTCTTTCCTCACCTTTCATGTTATCAGCATTCTCTCCCCACAGGGGCAGATCAAGTCATGTTGATTTAGCCTCTGTCATATTACGACGAGATTGTGGGATAGAATTGGAGATGCCTGATTGGAGGCAATCAAAATCAGTTATGCAATCAGCGACGCTGTTCTTAAATCATCATTTTGGCTACTGAAACAAGGCAAAGGTATTGTGATAGGAACCACCCTTTCCATGCGAGAAGCCTTGTCATTTGATAAAGAAATTCAAATGTATTGAAGTGAAAGTTTTTTCCGCCAGGGGAAACTGCCGGAACCCACGGATTTCGGCGTAATAGAACAGAGGCTAAATCAACATGACTTGATCTGCCTCTGTGGGCAATGCATTCATAAATAGTTGTCAGTTTATAAATAAGATACGACATTGTCTGTTGGCATTATTAAAAATAAAGAATATTTGCCCTTCTATATTATTGATAATGTCCGTCGACCTTATCTTATCCATATCCTATTCACGAGTCAAATATATTTTAATATTTTAAGAATATTCCTGTTCAGATTAGAAGCTCAATTGCTTCTTGTTGTTGATAAAGTTGCATTTGATCGGACGACTGCTTCGTAAAAACTTTGGTAACTTTGGCAAATATGGCATACTTCTGCTACAAATGCTTGTAGTCGAGGAAATCGCTTATTGAGTCAAATCAGTGGATGTGTAAGCTTTAAAATAGCGCAGCGAATATATGATTAATGCGGAAAGGGTGAATATTTGCAATATATTTTATTTTTTTAAAACTGAATATGCTTACATTGAAGGAAAGATGAGTTTGCCGAAAAAGTGATTGCAAATTTGGTTTTCCGTCTTTTATTGATCTTAATTAATGAACACTACTTTTATAAAATTAAAATCATGACAAACGTATCTCCGATGTATTTAAAAAATCACATGATTTGGGATTTTTTTTCTCAAATAAATCCTATGTTTGTTTTGACAGAAGAATTTCGAAGGTGGCTTCTTAAGGATTTTATTCGATGGTATGGTAATATTTTCTGAATGCTATTTCTGTCAAGTTCATTTACCGAACTACAAACCTTACATTCGAGAAACACGTTTAATTTTATGTTTACCCAATTTAGCTTTTCAAACTTCCTAAAGTTTATGGAAACTAACGCAACTCTTCTTATGAGACAGACACAAAAAGAATCGTCAAAAGGTCCTCTTTTCTTCTGAAAAGACAGACATACGGTAATGAGGCAAACTCTTCAGCTGTCTGTACACATCGTGTTGAAAGAAGTAGTGCAGAACTGACGGAGAGTTGTAATGTGTACCTTTGTTCTTAACATGATGCTTTCTCTACGCTCCAGGGAAGCTTAGATTACATTTTTACTTTTAAGAGCAGAAAACAATCAATAACATACAGTATAATGTAACGAAACTTTTATGACAATTAAAAGTTCAGTAACATTCATACTTTCAACTATGCTGTCATAAAAGTAGACAAGTTATGTCCTCAGTGTGATAAAATTTCGGCTTGTTCATATACTTAAAATTCAATCCTCGATGAACAGTGTACCCAAAAACCTTAAGAGTTATTTCTGTTAAAACTTTCAAAGAGATCAGCCAGTTCTTTTTCCATTGGTTGATTTCCGCGCATGCGCGACACGGACCAGGTGGGTTAGTAGCTAGATGTAACCTAAGGACTAAGGGGGCGATAACATTACAGCTAGTTTTAACTAGATTGAACTTTACGTGTTGCTATAACGAAAATCAGTTTGTAAGTAACTCGCGATTGAGCTAATGAGATTTTAAAAGCTTAACATTCGCTCAATTAACATACGTCGTGCGTGTTTTTAGACAGTTTGTACTTTGTTTAGACTTCAGGTACATGGAGAAACTGATTTGTTTTCAACTATTCTCGACAACAGTGGAAAGGATTAGCAAATCTAGAAAATTGATTTGAAGAATTTATTAAAAATGCTTAGTACTGAATTAAAAATTAATCTATGCAATTTATCGTTTACAAAAACTGACAATGAAAAGTCGCGGTGCAATCTTCTTATAGCGGTAACATTATCATCCTGACAGACAATGTTTCATTTTGCATTCTTTTTTTTATTAAGCCATCATAAGCAAAAATAGCACAATTAAATATGAAGCATTCAAAACTGCCCATCAGACTCTCCAAATCCTTCAGCTATTAAAAAAAGTCTTGGGAGTCACTGATAAAATTGGTAATCATTTTTACGTTGCAAGTTGACATGAGGTCATGCGGGACATAGGAATACAACACGATCAGTTTCATGCGAGGTTCTGTCTTATAGGAAAGATGTCAGTTTGATATGGATACAGTATTTTCTTGAATAGAAGTATGAAAAGACAAAACTTAAAATCCAGAACTTGTCAAATTGGTTTAACTTATACATGTACTACCTACTTTTTACGATGTCAGTTCTACAGAATAAAACAACACAATACTGTCACTATTTGTAAACTCTCCATTCGGCTAACAACAATTGTTTGTTACAGTACATGAGCCGATGATTACAACAATGAGTTGTCAAATGCAATATACTTAATAAGGTTTCAAATAGGGGGATGACCTTCCCAAATTCTCAGATTTTAAAGGGACAGTTGCACGTGTTTAGGGGAGATATAAGGAGATGTTCGGAAAATGGAAATAAATGGTACTGATTGATGAATCTTTTTGATGAATCTTTATAATCTGTTCTCTGACTTTGGATAATTGGTTTGTGTAATGAGATGTTAACTCTTTCAAAATAATACTTAGAGCATTAACATCCAGTCATCAGTGAAAAATTGAAAATAGACAATTCTCAAAAAACGTGCTACTGCCCCTTTAAGGGCGAACTCATTTTGAATGTCTTTCACTATGAGGGATAGGGCAATATATTTATCTTGGCATCACTATACGTTTGTCCCTTTAGATCTAAGGCGTTGGTCAAGTGGCAAATGTCAGAAAAGTCATCAATCATTCATGTCATTACGCGTTTTGACTTTAAAGTGATCCATGCATGGTGTACAGAGTTTCAAGTGAAAGATCAAAGAGGAAAAGTCTAAAGGTTGCTTTGAAGATGAAACGAAGCAATTCGAAAAGCCAAGAACATTGTGGGTTTAAAAAGTTGTATCAAAACTTGATTTAGCTATTAGGAAAGAATGGATTGAGAATTATTAAAAAACGGAAAAGGGAAACAAATTGGATATGCTCACTTACTAAAGAGATAAAGCTTGTGATAATGATAACGTTTGTCATTAAGCAAAGAAGATACTCTCTATCACTCAATGCACTGGTGAAATCGAATTTATATATGTTATAGCCATGAGATCTCGTTAAATAGCTTCGATATTAGACAATACAGATACCCAAAGTACTATATCATACACAAATTATTTTAATCGATACATGCTACAGCAAATGGTTTGGTGAGGTTAGCTGATCTGGGGTTGAACGCCGCTCTCAAGAGTATTTCACTTGTATTGAGAAGCCCGCAACACCATTGTGGCTTTGCATTGCGTTAAACCTGCGAGCATCGGCTGGAACTAGCGAACCATGGGTGGTATTGCGTTGACATGTAGTGTATCACTGCATCCAAACCTGAATGCGTGTAGAAAAGTTCTCTACTGCAGACAAAGGTGCCGAGCCCCTTGCGGGTTTAAAGCCATGGAACAGCAAATGGAAGAATATTGCATATTGGGCATAGAGGGCTTCCATTTCTTATAATGATATCTTATGCTGTTAAAGTTATCAGCTCATTACAACAACATGGCTAACAACATCCTTTTGATGATCTTGTAACAGGACGAAGTAGAAGTTGAAATTATTGACTGTCATGACCTAAAGACATTGTATTTAATTTGTATATGGGGGGTATATGTTGTTTGGACTCAATTGCTAATTACAGTAAATTGTATATGATTTAGTTTTTAACTACAGATTTTACAAGAAGATTATAAGATAATTTAATGTTAAAAAATTATCAAACTAAATGTTTAGAAAATATCCTTGTTCAATATAACATATTTGAAATCAAGTAGATAAAGGACAAAATATGTTGGTTTTTTTTGTGTTAATTACCAGTCCTTTAATGATATATTTTGTTTTTAAGTTTTTGGTGATGGATAGTTGATATTTAAGTGGCGTCATACTCATTTTTTACATTAAAGAAGCTTCTCTGTTCAGAACATACATGTATTTCAGTACGGGGATGATCAATCATGAACAAATATGCTATAAGTTGTAATTCAAGTCGCTTGATAACGGTGTCATTCAAACGATTTTCACAAATACCATTTGTCTGTTTAAAATTCAAGATACTTTCGTCCAGTAGAGACATTTCACTTTGTATATCTCACGTAACCAACATGGACATAATACAAATGTCATCTCAAGATGGTTCGTACATTTAAATTGGCCTAAATATATATCTCTCTCTCGTTATATACTTGTCATGATGAGTAGTGTATAGAAAAAAACTAGAATTACACTTTTTGAATATGATTCACCTTCATAGGCGATGTTATTTAATAGTGAAGTATCGTGATTGTCTAGACAAGCTGTCTCAATTCTATTATACTTAAATATTCCCCTCTTGAATAAAATTTCATGTTATGATGTCGACTATTAACCTAATCAGCCTAAGAGTTCAGATAAGGTATTATACGTTAGACAAATTTATTCTATACATGACACTATTAAGTAGTAACACATAAGGACTTTTATATGTCTTTTCTGTCTTTTTTTCGTGTTTAAATGAGCATTTTTATATTCAAAACTCTGTATCTGAAATACAACAATATGCGATAACATTGAGCTTTTTATCAAGCATAAAGTTGTATATCAATATGAGAAAACCTACATCGAGAGTATTAAAAAGGTGAGATCCTATTTGCACCAAGAGTAATCCTAAACCAAATGGTAAATCATTAACGCCTTGACTAGTATCAGTCATTTTATGGACCTATTAGTCATTCCAAACAGTAACTATCTGGCGGCTAACAGAGCAAAAATAGCCTACAGGCTGAAAAAATCAACTAATTAAAACATCTAGAATCCAATTAATAGAATTTGTTTTATTATGATTATATTTCCTCTTTAAATGCATTAAAGACGACACTGATTATGTATTTTTTACATAATCAAGATCAAATATCTGAATAATAACAGGAAGTAGATTTATATTTTTAGTCAACATTGTTTTCAATGTTGCTCAACAACATTGCATTTTGGCTTTGTTGCTATCGAAATAGTACTTTTCCTTTTTCTGTATTGCTGTCCTGGCCGTTTTCCGTTTTACAAGGCAAATTCTACCTTTGTTTTGCCACTAAATTCTAACAAGGGTTGTCAGACTCTTGTCTCATACAGGAATATATGTTGAAGGTACTGAAAATCATGTAAGTATGCTTTGATTACAAGAAAATGACACTCTATCCAAATTTTAGCTGAGGTAAATGTTTAGTTCAAATTGAACTTCAATTTTTCCCAGCATATAACATTTCAAATAAATGTGTATTGTTTTAATCGAAGGATCGAGAAAGAAGCAAACGTTCTGGCAGACAGACAGACAGACAGACAAAGTTTATTGCATTCAAGGCCTCCGGCCCGTATACAGGAGAGTTACAATTTCATGTTATACATAGTGATACAAGGTTCACGATATATTATACAAACTAGTGTAGTATAGACCTAGATTTCAGAATTTCGCTACGAAGATCTTGTGCATACTTTATGTACATCGCTAGATTTATAATAGTTGAAGTATCACTACAAGTTATAATTGATACAAATGCTTCCAGTGGGTATTTTGATAAGTATCTATCCGAAATATATTTCATTCGTAAATCTTTATACCATGGACAAACAAAAGTAAAATGAACTTCATCCTCTATTGCACTATTACATAACTGGCATATTCTTTCACATTTCACAATGGACAATTTTCTTCCTTTATTAATCATTATATCCATCAAGCCTAGTCTATATCGTGTAAAAGTGATTCTGGTTCTTTTGAATGTTAGAAATGTTAAATAACGCTCTGGTTGCAGTAGTGTCTTAAACGATTTATACAGGTCATAACGAGAACTTGTTTCTAGGGTTGAATGCCATTCTTGATAAAACATATTAATTGAACGTTCACGAAATTCCTTCAAAAACATATTAAAATCACCAACACCTTGGTTTAACCAAACAAAACCATAACCATGAGAACATAAAAGATTTCTAATCTTTGATGCCCAAGATACCTTACCCATATTATCAAGATTAATCATCATATAATAGGAAATTTTTGGAAGGCGACTTTCATGCATTGTGAGGATCTTAAGCCAATATTTCAAACATCTTATTTGGGAATTTATGTAGAGGGGATATCTTCCACACTCGCCGTAAACCATACAATTGGGAGTAGTTGATCCAACACCTAAAAACTTTTTACAAGCCATTAGATGCAATCTCTCTAAACAGTCGAAGCGTTGAAAACCCCACACCTCCGATCCATATTGTAAAATTGGTTGTATTTGGGCATCAAAGAGTTTGAAAAAAACATTCCGGGATAAGACCCCACAATCTTTCGAAATAGATAAAATCGAAATAAAAGCCTTCTTTGCTCTTAGACATAAATCATTTATACAGTGTTTCATGTTCATTGTATATGTAAATAATACACCAAGATACTTATAGTGGTTAACTATGTTCATGGGTTTACCCTGGAAAAACCATTTTTCTTTCGATGCAATGGGGCCCCCTCTTCTAAATATAACAACATTTGTTTTATCAAGATTAACTGACAATTTCCATTCATTACTGTAACTTTCCAGAATTTTTAACTGGTTTTGCAAGCCAATAACTGTTTCAGAGATCAAAATAACATCGTCTGCAAATAGGAGTATGAATAACTCTAACATGTCTGGAAACAATTGTACACCGTGTCTACCATTATGCATAACGTCGTAGTATAATTCATTAATAAAGAATGAAAATAATAATGGACTTGCAATACAGCCTTGTCTAAGGCCCATGGGACAATCAAAGTAATCGGTTACATCACTACCACATCTTACACACGATTTTACATTTGTATACATTGCTTTTATCATTTTGTACATTTTCCCCTTGACGCCGGCTTTACGTAAACAATACCAAAGTTTATGTCTATTTACAGAGTCAAACGCTTTTTTAAAGTCTACAAAGGCTACATATAACTTATGTTTTCTACGTGATAAACATTTTTGAATAAGTGCATACAATGTGAAAATATGGTCAACTGTTGAGTAATCTTTGCGAAATCCTGCTTGATTTTCCGGGATTTTATCCCGCATACTAGCCCAGTTAGATAATCTGTTATTAAGTATGGTCGTAAAAACTTTACCCAGAATGCTCATAAGAGATATTCCCCTATAGTTATCCGGATTATCTGGATCTCCTTTCTTATGTAATGGTACTATTATTGACTTTGACCAGCTTTGTGGAAAGACGCCTGTTGTAAAAATATTGTTAAAACATGCATTAAGAAACGACAGAATTTGTGGTAATGAACATTTTAACATTTCTATAATTACATTATCTGGACCTGCTGCTTTGCCACGTTTCAATTTGGATACTGCATCAATGATTTCGTCATCTCTAAACGGCGAATCAAGTACGAGTTCATCTACATCATTGATATCCGATACGAATTCACTATCCCTTATATCTTCACAAGGGTCGTACTCAAGTATTTGATCATTTGCGAACAGTGTCTTGAAATGGACGAGCCATTCTGTTTTTGATATTGAGCCTTGTCGACTACACTGATTTTTAATATGGCTATAGTCATTCTCTCCCCACAGATGCAGATCAAGTCGTGTTGATTTAGCATCTGTTCTGTTACGCCGAAATCCGTGGGTTCCGGCAGTTTCCCCTGGCGGAAAAAAACGTTCATTTCAATACATGTACATTTGAATTTATTTATCAAATGGCAAGGCTTCTCGCATGGAAAGAGTGGTTCATATCACAATGCCTTTGCCTTGTTTCAGTAGCCAAAATGATGATTTAAGAACAGCGTCGCTGATTGCACAACTAATTTTGATTGCCTTCAATCAGGCATCTCCCATTCTATCCCACAAACTCGTCGTAATAGAACAGAGACTAAATCAACATGACTTGATCTGCTTCTGTGGGGAGAAAATGGGCAATAGTCTGAGTGACTCTTCTTCTGTGGTATCAATAAACAAATCAATATGTGGCCTTTATACATTTTAAAAACTGATTCTACCTGTGTCATTCAAAGGGACAGCAGACTGTTTTTTTGAAAATTTTATATTGTGAATTTTCACTGATAATTGAATGTTAATGCTGATATGTATAATTTTGATAGTGTCAAAAATCGTATTACACAAACGACCATCCATAGTGAAAGAACCAATTATAAACATTAACACAAAGTCCATTGTCGGCCATTTAACTCATTTGTGTAAGAAAATAAAATCGCATGGCTGAACTTTACATTATATATTTGATTTATTACTACTTTACTTAGTTTAAATACATAGTCTTTCAATTGGAATGATTTACTTTTATTTTCATGACATTACCTTATGTTCCACCTTAAAACGTGAAACTGTCCGATTAAGGTTATCATGTCATTTATCATTCTGCAAATGAAGACTAGAACGGAAACAATTTGAGACAGTCTGTTTTAAGGATTTATCAGTTGTATAAACAAGATATGAATGTATTTTATGTCACATGAAATAACTCGGGTTATCTTCTGAACATAGCAAAGAATATAATAATGGTAATCACATGGACAATGAAAATGACTGACTGTTTGTGTTGAACTGTATTGTCGAAAGCAAGGAATGGCTTACGAACATTACAGCCACAATGTTTTCGAGGTATTGATGATATCCACTCGTCTATATGTTTCCTGTAAACTTCTGTTAGTGATTGGTCGTGCATATATTGTTTACACGAGCATTCCCTTGTATCGTCCTTCACGTCTCTACCAGCACAGGAATTTACAGATCATAAGATAGTTCTTGCTCGGATAAAATGTGAAAAATGATCTTTCCTGAAATTGAATTTCATAATTCTTCTAACAAAAATATAGCTATCTACTTTTGCGGAATTTCGGTATCATATAGAACATAGCAATGTCACATTTCTCTGTTTACAATAATAATTCACAACACTTATAACATTCCTACATAAAACATGTAAACAAATCATGTAACCCATTTTATGTCAGTGTATTGGATTGCAAACGTATAACCTTCAAGCTTTTTGTTGGCACGATATGGCAAGTAGTTATCTTATTCCTCGATCTCAGTTTTAACGAGCATATTCTCCCTCACCTGACACCCAAATTGAAGACATTTGATAATTGATACTATCATGTAAAAGAGGGTAGTTACGGTGCACTTAAGCTTGAGACACAAAAAATTTGTGACTTTGGTCCTGTGTTGTTTCCCTGGGCAAGGCACTTCATCCACATTGCACTCAGTCCACCCAGCTGTTAAAATGGTTACCTGAAAATTAGATGTACTGACCTACATGGTCGTGATTAGCGCCTACTAGCAGCTGTGAAAGTACACTCCTTCGGGGTAATAATGTAGCACTTTGAGCATTTCCTAGGACGTGGAAAAGGCGTAATCTAAGTATGCACATTATTTAATATTATTAGGGGGAAACGAAACATGTTACATGTATCTGTAGTACACATAGGTTGAATACAGTCTAAATACACAATATTAGCACTGTCAATAAACAAAAGTTAATGAGCTAGCCCGAATTAATGCCGATGGAAATGAGCCAACATATTTTTCTAAAATTACTTGTGGATCAACTCAACGAGTTATTGATGTGCTTGCTGTTTCCTTTAAACCATTCCTTAATATTGTTCCTTTAGACGTGTATATGCATGAATCTATAATATATATAATGTAATTAAATCTGTTGAATTTTATCTCAAGCGGGTATTCATTGTTAGTTCCAACACGTTATTATAATGGATTCTCTATTCTCTAACTGTACTGTAGGCCATGTGGCCAAAATACTGAAATAAACAACTTATCATTATATATATGTCCATATGTTCACACAAAACACAATAGATATGAATGTGCATAGTTCATCATTTAGGCATTTGTATCTATCTAATAGGTAAACGTGTAAAGTGTTTAAAGTTTTGTTGGGTTGCGTAGTTGTTATTTAACACAACAGTTTCAGAAATTAGAGGCATCTTGTAGTATTTGTTTTATTTATGAAGAACATAATGTTCAGGTTAACAGCAACATAACACATGCTAACGTTGTTGATTATTGAACTATCACCGGCTTCTGACAATTACTAGTTTCAATGAGGATTCATAAACATAATTGTACCTTAAGTATCTTAAAATGTACAAAAGACAAAAAAACACGTCGGATTAACATTATTATTATTACAATTCACTATCAAGTCTTAATTTTTCTTCCTTCTGCTTTATGTTACTTTCCTTAATTACGTTAATGAAGTATCATACTCTTATATAACTGGTTTTCCTGTTGGTAGTACAAGCTGATATTGTGTAGTCATGTTATATCCATTGGGCTAAACGCCTTACACAAGTATTCACCACATTTCTTGTTTTAAGTATACAAACTGACTATGACCCCATTGTCTTGTTCATGAAATAAATAAAATCATGATGCATTTTTAGACTGGGATTAGACATTCACTAATATGTTCAAATTCACAGGTTTGTTGAGGTCAAAAAATGTATTATTTAGTTACTAACCTCCGACAAGTGACCTTAGCCTGTTAGCCATATAACATGTAATCGACTCATTCCTACAGAAGTAATGAAAACATCATTACCCAGATCAATCAGAGTTACCCGCCCGTCACTAGTCCACTGGGTGGCGTGACCTGTCATCCAATTAGATTCATTCACATTACAGAGTCCAACGGCGCTTGCCGCCTACCGCCTGCCGCCTGTCGTCTTCCTGACGATCGCACGCTAGTGGTACTTGGATTGTAGGCTGCACTTGCCGCCTCTCAGGGGATGGACTTAGTTCGCTGCGACTCAGCGACCCCGTACCAGGCGTTCTGCGGACGGTGCGGGTCACGCAAGTCGGCGAGCTACGACCCTCATGTCGTCTGTCGCCTGTGTAGGAATACTTGCCCGGAGGACAACCGGTGTGTAGAGTGTGAAGACCTCTCCCCGGAGCAGCACAGGCGTTACCGTTCTTCCATCCGGAAGAGCGAGTCGCAGAGTCGCTGCAAGGCCGCTAGGCGTCCCACCCCGGGTTCGTCTGCCACCACAGGCAGGCGCGTGTCGCCGGAGAGGTCGGACCTCATCATTTCCAAGGATGCAGGGGAGTTTGACTTTCTAACCTCCCTGGCGTCGGACGTGGGGTCCCTCCGGTCAGACAAGTCGGTTCGCCACCCGCTGACACGGGGCTTGCCTTCGGACATGTCACCGACTCGTGACTCGTCGCCCGAGGAGCCTTCTGACTCAGGTCCCCCCTCCCCCCCTCGGGAGTAGCGCCGTAAGAAAATCAAGAAGGCGAAGAAGCGCTCCAGGGCGTCTCACCACGCTCCCTTCGACGCCAAGGCGTTCAAGGACGATGTCCTTACGTCCGTCAGGACGATGTTGAAGGAATTTGCCCAGAAGGAACCTGGGGATCAAGGCGGGAAGGATCAGGGTGAGAGGATGGCGGCCATCGCTGACTGGTGTCAGCTGACCCTACAGGAGGTGGATGAGGAATGTAGCTTTTCGAAGCAGGCACGGTTTGAGACCTTCTGTCAGGAGGAGGTAGGAAGCGAGCCCGCCAAGCGTCCGCTTCCCTCCCCACCACCTTCTCCTGACAGCGGCGAAGGACTTTGACACCCACGTGTTGTCCGCGGCGCCGGGCCGTCTTGTTCCGTCCTGGTGATCTCGGATCGTCAGAGGTAGGGGCTGCCGGTCGCCTCTTCTCCCACACCGCTTTCTCCCCCCGTCTTGGACGACGTCATCAGGCGTGTGGCAGCGCCATGAGTCGGCCATTCAGTGTCTGACGGGCACCTGTCCCACCTGGACAAGGAGGCCAAGAGCATCCTGGGCATGGCAAACTCAAGGAAGCGAGGATGGAGAAAGGGGCGAAAGCACTGTATCGGGGGTTCGGTTCCGTGGCAGGGAACCTAGCCCAAATTATGCTAAGTGCCTCCCGCATCTCAGCGGGGGTCACTAACCTGAGGCTGGACGGATTTCTCGCGCGTACGAACCTCCCGGCGGAGATGCGCACCCGCCCCAGGAGCGCTCCAGCAGCGTCGTCGATGCTGTTCGATGGTCAGGTTGCAGAGGCTCTGCAACACCGCCAGGAGACCCAACAGCAGGAGCTGACCAACCGCTTGGTTATTCACTCGGGTGACCCAACCCATCGTCCAGTTCCTTCACAGGCACGACATCCAGTTTGCGATGTACCTGGACGACGGGTTCAGGAGCCACTGCTCCCCGTCAGTTCTGGCCAAACAAAGGGACTTTGTGATAGCTCTGTTCAGACGCCTGGGTTGGCTTGTCAATCTGGAGAAGTCGGACCTAGTGCCCACGAAGTCGCTCGTCTTCCTAGGCGTCCGTCTGGACACGACGCAGGACAAGGCCTTTGTCACGGAGGAACGGATGGGCCGTAACAGGGAACTCCTAGCAGACGCGTGTCGCGGGCCACTCTCGCTCCAACAGTGGCAACGTCTGTTAGGGTTCTTGACTTCAGCTCAAGACTTCACGAGGATGGGGAGGCTTCACCTCCGGCCCCTCCAGATAGTACTGAACAGACACGTTCGGGAGGTATCTTGCGGCCATCACATCAGGATGCCGCAGGACCTCATTCACCACCTTCGATGGTGGCAGGACGAAAGCAACGTCTTGGCGGGGGTTCCCCTCCGGCAACCCCCCGCCAGGAGCCAGTTGTATGTGGACGCCTCTACCCAGGGGTGGGGCGCGCACCTGGGGACCGATCACATCAACTTCCTGGAGTTGAACGCCATACGCCTGGCAATCGATCACTGGTCAGGTCGCCTGGAGAACAAGGTACTGTGTGTCCACACAGACAGTTCGACAGCAGCCTGGTCGATCAACAAGCAAGGATCGACCAAGGTGGGATCATTATTACAGTTGGTGATGGAGCTGTTTCGACTGGTAGACGAACTCAACATCTCAATAAGAGCGGTGCACGCTCTCTCTCGCCCTGACACACCTCCCTCCATTGAGTGGATGTTGCACCCTCGAGTGTTCGAGGCGATCTGTCTCCAGTTCGGCAGCCCGCATGTCGACCTCTTCGCGACAGGGCTCAATCACCAGCTGCCAGTATACGTATCCCCAGTACCAGACCCCCTGGCATGGTGATTAGACGCGCTCGCGTTAGGATGGGAGGGGATAGACGCCTACGCTTCCCCCCCCCCCCCCCCTGCCTGGCGATAGTGTTGACTCACCTCAAGTCTGAGCACTATGAGCCGCTGACGGACACGACGCTGCTGTGTATCACCATTAAGACTTGCTTCTTAGTGGCAATTGGGTCAGCGGCCAGGATATCAGAGTTGCGCGCACTGCAAGCTGATTTGCTCAGGTTTGAGGTGAGAGATGGAGGGTCAGCGACCTTGGGTCTGGCACCGGAGTTCTTGTGGAAGAACCAGGGCGCTGACGAGCGTGGACGGACCTTCACAATGCCGTCAATCTCCTCGGCTATCGAGCCAATGGACGAGCAGGAACGTCTCCTTTGTCCGGTACGCGCTCTGCGCATCTACGTGGAGAAGACACAGACGCTGAGACAGGGGAGGCGCAGGCTCTTCTTGCCCCACTCCCAGACGAGCTCAAAGGAGTTGGACAAAAGGCAGCTTGGGGTTTATCTCAGATCGGCAGTAGTGGACGCCTACAAGGCGGCTGGACTATCGGCACCTGCGCGGACCAACCCGCACGAGATCAGGGCCATATCGGCGACTATGGCCCTACACAGCAATTTGTCAGTGGCGAACATCATGGCCGGCTGCTTCTGGAAGTCGGGCTTGCTGTTCGCCAACCATTACCTGCGCAATGTCTCTACGGAGGACCTGGAGGGCGTAGCCCGTCTGTGGGCGCAGGTCTTTGCCCAGCAGCGAACCACGGGGGCCCCCCCTGGCAGGGGGCGCAACCATCCACGCTAACGAGCCCTCACGAGTTGAGAGGGGCTTCTTAAACCTGTGAACAAATTTGCTTGTTGAACGGTTATAGTGGTTTTGTGGTGTTTTAATTAGGGATCGTCGACCGCGAGAGGTCATACAATTAATCCTCATTAGAACGGTCGCTCGCTAGGTCGCCGATCATCAGATCAATCTTGAGAGTTACCGCTATGCGACGAATTCTACCCACCACCTACAGTGGTAACAGGCTAAGGTCACTTGTCGGAGGTTAGTAACTAAATAATAGTACGTTTTTGATTAAACGTCATTATTTTTACTTACCATAGACAAGTGACCGTCGTCATATCCGTCCCGCCTCCCCTCTTATACATCCGTCCTTAATTGGGACTCCTGGGTAATGTGAATGAATCTAATTGGATGACAGGTCACGCCACCCAGTGGACTAGTGACGGGCGAGTAACTCTGATTGATCTGGGTAATGATGTTTTCATTACTTCTGTGGTAATGAGTCGATTACATGTTATATGGCTAACAGGCTAAGGTCACTTGTCTACGGTAAGTAAAAATAATGACGTTTAATCAAAAACGAACTATTATTTTTGTATTACATATATTTCTTTCACTGTGATAGATAATAGTAATATGCTTGACTATGCAAGGAATTGGTCAAGAAGCAAATGTCAGCAAGGTCAACAATCGTTCATATCATTAAACGCTTTGACAATAATGGGAACCATACTTGCTGTACTGAGTTTCAAATGATAAGATCAAAGAAGAAAAGTCTAGACTTTGTAGAAGCGTTGTAGATGTGTGATGAAAGGAAGTTGCTGGGGGTCATAAACTTTCAGAAGTAAAAAATCTTGGAAATATACAGTTCAAAGAAAATGATTATGCTATAATAACATCATTTTTTCATCCTCTAAGATCTAACAAGAATTGTTTTATTCTTAAGGGTAATTCATTTGTTCACCTAGCAAAATCCCTGTAATCAAATCTCTAAGAAAGAGGATAAAAATATTGGCGTGGTATAATGGCGTGGTTCAAAGGTTTGTTTTCAATATTTTAGTTCCCTTTCCTCTTCAATAATGGTTATCATATCTAATGTGAAGTCAAATATGTTTGAAGACCGATGTAATATTATCCCAATTCAAATTTTTTATCATGAAGTTACTGTGTCAAATTCCAGCCTGCAATACATACGTTTAATAAGACACTTATCAAATGTAGACACAGCATATAAAATAATCTAGTTATAAGTTATAAGTTATAATGCCAAAGCAACCGAGTCATGTAGACAGAGATAACTAGAAAAACTTTATCTCTTTTTACACGCCATTGGGAATAAGAGTGCAAGAATGTGATTGTAATGTCAAGCTGCCTCAGTTACAAACAAGCAGGGTTCAGTTTGTTGATAAACCTGCATTGACGATGCAGCATGTGTTGCCAGGACATGGTATTTTAGATTTTATTTTCAAACAATGCTTTTTGAAACCGTTTGCAAAAAAATCACAATCATTTAAATATAATAAGCCAATGTCTTATACTAATATGTAATTTTCATTCTCTAAATATCTCAACAAAGACAACAATTATAGCATTTATGTTGAGATGTTAATTTGTGAACATGAAAACCAATAGATCTATATACCATACTGTCACTTTAGCAATAATTGCATTAAGATTTCGAGGATAGGTGCGTTGAACTAACTTATCATATATGATCCTCTTATTTCCTCGCCAGGAAACAGAATGGAATATGTAAAAACTTGACAACCTAATTGCACCAAGAGTGCTCTCATAACCAATGCATAAAATCACAAACGCCTGGACAAGTGTAAGTCAATTTATAAATCTATTAGTCTTTCATGTTAGTTTGTACCTTGAGGCAAGCAAATCCAAAATAGTCTACGGCAAAGGAACTCAAGAAATGAATAATCTATGGAGTCAAATAAATGGAAACTACTTATTTTGATTATATTGCCCCTGGAAGTGCTCCTTAAAGGCAACACTAGTTATATGTATTTCAACAAATCGAATTAATACTTCCTTCTGCTTAAAGGGGCAGTAGCACGTTTTTTGGGTACCAACTGGGTTCAACTTAGAACAAAAATAAATTCGTAGTTGCTTTATTTTTGTAAAAGTGTGAAAGTAAAATGTATTTCAACAAATCGAATTAATACTTCCTTATGCTTAATGCTTACTAATGAGCTAAGTTGATTCCTTTTTCCATGATAATTATTTTGGTAACATTAGTACGCATTTCGTATTAAGTAAATAAATTCAAAGTATTTTAGTAAAAGTGTACAAGTAAAATGTAACTAAATACGCATGTATTATCAATTTGATATTGTAATTCAAAGTTACAATTTATTGATATGGTGTTGTTACATGACATGTGTTTACTGTGTTGTGTGTTAAAGTACTATCGGAAATAGAAATACAATTTTTGTTTGGGCTTTTATTTCTGTATTACTTGACTAATGTAAGTAATTCTTATAGATGTTCAAACAACTAAGTTTTTCCCAACTAGGTCTTATAAAATCATTGCAAAAATATATTAAATTGCCTTTTTCAGGTAAAACTGACCAAAATTTGCATATTTTCAATACGTTTTGAAACCTGCGTCACTCCCAGTCACTCCAAACATCGGTATGACAATACACATCCAACGCTGGTTTCAATTGAAGTTGCATTTGCACATGCTTTGCCACAGCAACTCTGCAATTGACAACAAAAGTTATTAATGAACTCGTAAAAATAGTTGTTTTAAATACTCGTTTATGTCTGTGAACTTCAAGGAAACCACGTATGAATACATAGAATACAAATGTAAAGTTAGTTCGAAACAAAGAAATAATTAACAAAATGCGTTTTATTTCATTTCCGTAAATACCATAGTTAGCCTGTTTATCTCTGATATACAACTAAAATAATTAATTGAGGTAAACTTTAAAAACTCATTTACCTTACAAAATTAGGACATGTTTTATTGGTAATATTGGTATGTGATAATCTAAGAGCAAAACTTTGCGTCGCTCCAAATGCATGAAACTTGTACACTATTAAAAATTACCAAAACTATCATTTGAGATTTAATATTTTAAGGGTAAAGATGACATATTTTTATCGAGGGAAATGACACAACTTGCCTTTAAGTAAAAGCAAAACCGCTGCTTTCATTTCAATTCAACCTTTGAACATTTCATAAGAACGTCATCCAACATGCCATCCAAAACATTAAGTTTGACATGACTTTTCTCATTTGTAATAAAGAAACAATATTTAAGGTAAACTTATTGCTATAAAGGTTTAGCCTGTTATTACAGAGCTCGTAGTATAAACTACGTGCTGTAATCATAATGAATCTGATCAATTTGCAGCTTTTCCTGCCCCATATCTTTATGTCTTTGCCTTATATATATATATATATATCTATATATATATAGGACAGGACAAGATCAAAAATTATTTGATGGGATGAAGATATGTTGACGGAAATGATCAGATGGTCAACACACTTATCTTTCTTATCATCTCGTCTGTTTAAGGTTGTATCTTAAAAATGAACATAAAGAGGGTGAGCAAGCTTTTTGAAAGCCACTTCAAAGGATATTTGGAACAGTTAATCAATACTTTATATGACATGAAAGGACTTTGATGCATGTAAACTCTATACCTACTTTTAAGACTAAGATCAAGTTTCAGATTTATGTTGTATGGTGTGATTAGATAGGTTTTTCATCTCTTGTGAGATGTATACTTGACATTTCAAATCCAGGGGGTTTCATCGCTTGCTTGATAACAGTGTTTACATCAACGAGAAAACGTGGCAACCTTTCAGTACCAACGTTGAATATCCATAGAACATGTTTTCTATTTCAAATTTTTAATCCTTTACTTCAGATAGAAACTGTACATAGCAAATTAAGCAATCAATATTGCATCTTTTGCTCTAATTACAAAAAATTCGTTAATGTGTTTATATAATCTAAAATGTTTTATATAATCTAATATATACGAATTTTTAGCAGTAGGTACGTTGATATGTTGTCATTGAATAAACTCCTTGTCTAAGACTGGTAAACTTTTCATATACTGTGCATATAAGGTCACCAACTACATGGCTTTAACAAATCCAATAATGTAAACAATAAGGATCATTGACATTTAAAATTCTTGCCATAACCAAATTCATTTCATGATCTTGGTGATGAGTAATTGGAAGCCAAGTGTGATGTGTACTTTCGTTTGTTATATGAATTTGATAAACGTTCACATTTTAAGTAAAAGTAATATCAACTGACAAATATTTGGGACATGAAAAAAACTCTTCTTTCTCTGAACATCCATCAATAGGTCAATAACATTTATGTAAATATAGACAAGATATGATGAAGATATAAATCAGAAACTTCCCTAACAACTTTGAGCAATGATAGAGGTAATGAAAAATAGCTGTTTATTGAAGGACACAGCTTGTTATCCCCCGCCGTGCGTTTAGCGCGAAGCGGGGAATATAGTATTCAGCTCCGTACGTCCGTCCGTACGTCCGTACGTCCGTCCGTCCCGCTTCTTGTTAGCGCGATATCTAATGAACCGCTCAACCTAGAATCTTCAAACTTGGTACCAGTCTTCATCTGGGGTATACGCAGACCTGAAAAGCTTTTGGTGACCTTGACCTCATTTTCAAGGTCACAGCGAGACTTTGACCAGTTTTGAAAATGTTGTTAGCGCGATATCTAATGAACCGCTCAACCTAGAATCTTCAAACTTGGTACCAGTCTTCATCTGGGGAATACGCAGACCTGAAAAGCTTTTGGTGACCTTGACCTTATTTTCAAGGTCACAGCGAGACTTTGACCGGTTTTGAAAATGTTGTTAGCGCGATATCTAATGAACCGCTCAACCTAGAATCTTCAAACTTGGTACCAGTCTTCATCTGGGGAATACGCAGACCTGAAAAGCTTTTGGTGACCTTGACCTCATTTTCAAGGTCACAGCGAGACTTTGACCAGTTTTGAAAATGTTGTTAGCGCGATATCTAATGAACCGCTCAACCTAGAATCTTCAAACTTGGTACCAGTCTTCATCTGGGGAATACGCAGACCTGAAAAGCTTTTGGTGACCTTGACCTCATTTTCAAGGTCACAGCGAGACTTTGACCAGTTTTGAAAATGTTGTTAGCGTGATATCTAATGAACCGCTCAACCTAGAATCTTCAAACTTGGTACCAGTCTTCATCTGAGGAATACGCAGACTTGAAAAGTTTTTGGTGACCTTGACCTCATTTTCAAGGTCACAGCGAGACTTTGGCCAGTTTTGAAAATGTTGTTAGGGCCATATCTCATGAACCCATTAACCTTGAGTCTTCACGGGGGACATAGTATTCAGCTCTGTACGTCCGTCCGTAAGTCCATCACGCTTCTTGTTGTTAACATCAATTTGCGGCGGGGGATCTTGTCACCTTTGTGACAAATACTTGTTTAACATCTTTCTTTTTCTGAATATGGGTTGCTATTAAAAAAGCCATATTATTTAACTAGGGCTTTCGACTTTATATGAATGTAAAACAACTGGTGGCTATTTTTAAGTCATAACATTGTTTTGTGATACTGTAATTTACAAAATCATAATTGATAATCCAGGTGTGGTCACCCTAAAATGGCCTCATTGTCACTTGATATGCAACATTCTAGACTATTGATAATCGAGTTAATTATCAAATGTTATACCCTCTGGATAAATGAAATAATAATTGATGAGGAATATGAATAGCAATAACATCAATTAAATAAAGACAGTTTGTTTTTCTGTTTCCAAAACGTTAGATCCCAACTCAGGTAAAACTGACCAAAATTTGCATATTTTCAATACGTTTTGAAACCTGCGTCACTCCCAGTCACTCCAAACATCGGTATGACAATACACATCCAACGCTGGTTTCAATTGAAGTTGCATTTGCACATGCTTTGCCACAGCAACTCTGCAATTGACAACAAAAGTTATTAATGAACTCGTAAAAATAGTTGTTTGAAATACTCGTTTATGTCTGTGAACTTCAAGGAAACCACGTATGAATACATAGAATACAAATGTAAAGTTAGTTCGAAACAAAGAAATAATTAACAAAATGCGTTTTATTTCATTTCCGTAAATACCATAGTTAGCCTGTTTATCTCTGATATACAACTAAAATAATTAATTGAGGTAAACTTTAAAAACTCATTTACCTTACAAAATTAGGACATGTTTTATTGGTAATATTGGTATGTGATAATCTAAGAGCAAAACTTTACGTCGCTCCAAATGCATGAAACTTGTACACTATCAAAAATTACCAAAACTATCATTTGAGATTTAATATTTTAAGGGTAAAGATGACATATTTTTATCGAGGGAAATGACACAACTTGCCTTTAAGTAAAAGCAAAACCGCTGCTTTCATTTCAATTCAACCTTTGAACATTTCATAAGAACGTCATCCAACATGCCATCCAAAACATTAAGTTTGACATGACTTTTCTCATTTGTAATAAAGAAACAATATTTAAGGTAAACTTATTGCTATAAAGGTTTAGCCTGTTATTACAGAGCTCGTAGTATAAACTACGTGCTGTAATCATAATGAATCTGATCAATTTGCAGCTTTTCCTGCCCCATATCTTTATGTCTTTGCCTTATATATATATATATATAGGACAGGACAAGATCAAAAATTATTTGATGGGATGAAGATATGTTGACGGAAATGATCAGATGGTCAACACACTTATCTTTCTTATCATCTCGTCTGTTTAAGGTTGTATCTTAAAAATGAACATAAAGAGGGTGAGCAAGCTTTTTGAAAGCCACTTCAAAGGATATTTGGAACAGTTAATCAATACTTTATATGACATGAAAGGACTTTGATGCATGTAAACTCTATACCTACTTTTAAGACTAGGGTCAAGTTTCAGATTTATGTTGTATGGTGTGATTAGATAGGTTTTTCATCTCTTGTGAGATGTATACTTGACATTTCAAATCCAGGGGGTTTCATCGCTTGCTTGATAACAGTGTTTACATCAACGAGAAAACGTGGCAACCTTTCAGTACCAACGTTGAATATCCATAGAACATGTTTTCTATTTCAAATTTTTAATCCTTTACTTCAGATAGAAACTGTACATAGCAAATTAAGCAATCAATATTGCATCTTTTGCTCTAATTACAAAAAATTCGTTAATGTGTTTATATAATCTAAAATGTTTTATATAATCTAATATATACGAATTTTTAGCAGTAGGTACGTTGATATGTTGTCATTGAATAAACTCCTTGTCTAAGACTGGTAAACTTTTCATATACTGTGCATATAAGGTCACCAACTACATGGCTTTAACAAATCCAATAATGTAAACAATAAGGATCATTGACATTTAAAATTCTTGCCATAACCAAATTCATTTCATGATCTTGGTGATGAGTAATTGGAAGCCAAGTGTGATGTGTACTTTCGTTTGTTATATGAATTTGATAAACGTTCACATTTTAAGTAAAAGTAATATCAACTGACAAATATTTGGGACATGAAAAAAACTCTTCTTTCTCTGAACATCCATCAATAGGTCAATAACATTTATGTAAATATAGACAAGATATGATGAAGATATAAATCAGAAACTTCCCTAACAACTTTGAGCAATGATAGAGGTAATGAAAAATAGCTGTTTATTGAAGGACACAGCTTGTTATCCCCCGCCGCGCGTTTAGCGCGAAGCGGGGGATATAGTATTCAGCTCCGTACGTCCGTCCGTCCGTCCGTACGTCCGTCCGTCCCGCTTCTTGTTAGCGCGATATCTAATGAACCGCTCAACCTAGAATCTTCAAACTTGGTACCAGTCTTCATCTGGGGAATACGCAGACCTGAAAAGCTTTTGGTGACCTTGACCTCATTTTCAAGGTCACAGCGAGACTTTGACAAGTTTTGAAAATGTTGTTAGCGCGATATCTAATGAACCGCTCAACCTAGAATCTTCAAACTTGGTACCAGTCTTCATCTGGGGTATACGCAGACCTGTAAAGCTTTTGGTGACCTTGACCTCATTTTCAAGGTCACAGCGAGACTTTGACCAGTTTTGAAAATGTTGTTAGCGCGATATCTAATGAACCGCTCAACCTAGAATCTTCAAACTTGGTACCAGTCTTCATCTGGGGAATACGCAGACCTGAAAAGCTTTTGGTGACCTTGACCTTATTTTCAAGGTCACAGCGAGACTTTGACCAGTTTTGAAAATGTTGTTAGCGCGATATCTAATGAACCGCTCAACCTAGAATCTTCAAACTTGGTACCAGTCTTCATCTGGGGAATACGCAGACCTGAAAAGCTTTTGGTGACCTTGACCTCATTTTCAAGGTCACAGCGAGACTTTGACCAGTTTTGAAAATGTTGTTAGCGTGATATCTAATGAACCGCTCAACCTAGAATCTTCAAACTTGGTACCAGTCTTCATCTGAGGAATACGCAGACTTGAAAAGTTTTTGGTGACCTTGACCTCATTTTTAAGGTCACAGCGAGACTTTGGCCAGTTTTGAAAATGTTGTTAGGGCCATATCTCATGAACCCATTAACCTTGAGTCTTCACGGGGGACATAGTATTCAGCTCTGTACGTCCGTCCGTACGTCCATCACGCTTCTTGTTGTTAACATCAATTTGCGGCGGGGGATCTTGTCACCTTTGTGACAAATACTTGTTTAACATCTTTCTTTTTCTGAATATGGGTTGCTATTAAAAAAGCCATATTATTTAACTAGGGCTTTCGACTTTATATGAATGTAAAACAACTGGTGGCTATTTTTAAGTCATAACATTGTTTTGTGATACTGTAATTTACAAAATCATAATTGATAATCCAGGTGTGGTCACCCTAAAATGGCCTCATTGTCACTTGATATGCAACATTCTAGGCTATTGATAATCGAGTTAATTATCAAATGTTATACCCTCTGGATAAATGAAATAATAATTGATGAGGAATATGAATAGCAATAACATCAATTAAATAAAGACAGTTTGTTTTTCTGTTTCCAAAACGTTAGATCCCAACTCACTTAGTATCAAAGTGTGGGCGATGATCCTTTTTCATTAAATAGCTTGTATCTACAAACTTAACATCAACGCCTGCCTTTTTCCTGTTTGAAAGTAAAAATCAAGGGCTCAAACATAATGTCATTGAAATTGGAATCCTTCATATAAAAACTTATAAATTCTAGTGTCGTCAATAAAGGGACAGAGCAATAAATATGTTCGTGATACAAATTGACATGTCAATAGCTTTCATTCTCTTACAAAAATTAGCAATGTCTAAACATTAAATATGGATACATTTGTGCAGCATGACCGTATACCATTTGAAAGAATCATGTTGCTGCCATCTCAAAAATGAAATGATAAACAGAGATTATTGTGTTTCCGAATTATTAATATCATATGTTAGGTAAAATAGGAATTATTCAAGCTTAACACAAAACCTAAATGTCACACAAATTTGATTCCTTCTTATTGTTTTGTGACCTTGATTGCTGAGTAAGTTCATGTATGTTACGCCAGGTTGAAAGACACATTGTTGTCGATATATGGTTGTGAACTGTCTTTTCAGGTGACAACGCTTCTCCTGTAATCCATGAACATTCGATTCTATATCCTGTGCATTATACTTAATTCTAGCTTTTTCAATTATTCTATTTTATTTATGATTTTAAACATCGCTAAAAACACTTAAGATTACTCTTCCTGTATTCCATAAAAGCTGCAATAGTTTTTCTGATAGGTAGGTTACGGCATCTTTGGCCAAAAGGTTGGTTTTTGTTGGTTGGAAACATTTGTTATTACTATACAAGTAGTTGATAAAATAGTATATTATTGTTTACATGTTGACTAATAACCCAAATTTTGAAACGTGAACAGGGAGCTACAGAAGCTTTTCTAAGAGATTTGAGATATATATATTTGTTCAATGTACTCTGATGAATATCTCAGATTCGATAAATATTCTACGAAAAATTCCTACACGTCTGATTGGACACATCCCCATGTTAAAAGATGCTAAACTGACATAGAGGCCATAGAGTTGGACTGTACCTACATGTAAGTGTTCTTTAGCCAGTAGGAATGCAGCGTAATACACTGAGGAAACCAGAATGACTTGTCGGCCTTCTTTGTTTAGTTTCGCTGTTAACTTCCCACAAGCCCTTGCTAGACATTGCAAAAAAAAGGCCCCTTTCTATATATAGCAACCTGCCACTCCCGGAACGCCGTTTTGATTTTTTAATTCTTATTTCACGAATAATTATCTGATTTCTGTTTTGGTTGTACATCTTTTTAAATTTGACATCTCTTTGACAGTAACTGTCCATTGTACCACTGAGTAAAATATTATGATAAAAAGTTACATTACAATCTGTACAAAGTGTGGGCGAAGGCTTGAAATATTGTTAGACCAATACCAATATCCCGCTGCTTAAACCGTTGATTTATACAACGTGAGAGTACAAGACTTTGCCAACACTTATGCACCAGAAAAGACTTGTACTATCACAGTTCACACTAATGCTGCTTGGTATAATGACAGTATTAGGGAAGCTTAGCGTAAAAGTCGTCGCCTTGAAAAGCAGATGAGGAAGACTGGCTTGGTAATTCACAGGCAACTTCATAACTCTCAGAACGTGTAGATAAGGCCAAACGGGAACACTTTAATGACTCGATTCAGAAGAAATGTGCTCAAAAAGAAGTCTTCAGGGCGGCAAACAAACTTCTGTTTAGAGAAAAAAGCAAGCAACTGCCATCCTGTCCATCTTTGTCCGAATTGTGCACGACCTTCTCGGATGTCTTCATGGACAAAATAGAGAAGATACAAACTAGTCTCGAGAGTGACATATCATCGCCATTGACACCACCCATAGTGGCAGGCATTGTCCCTCTGGAAGATTTCCGACCTGCAACTACAGAAGAAGTACATAAGATGATCATTGCTGCTCCTGCAAAGTCGTGCAGTCTCGATGTCATGCCCACGTGGCTGTTCAAAACTATCCCTGATATCTCTGTCCCCTTCACAACACATGTCATCAACTCTTCACTTGGTGAAGGATGTGTACCAGCATCTCTGAAGAAAGCAGTAATAACTCCTCTCTTGAAAAAGCCCAATCTTGACAAAGACCAACTCCGAAACTATCGTCCTATTTCAAATTTGACATTTGTGTCGAAGCTTTTAGAACGTGTTGTTGCAACAAGATTAAAAGAGCATATTGCAGAACAACAGTGTTTAGAGCCCCTTCAAACTGCATATCGTGCCTTTCATAGCACGGAAACGGCACTCTTAAAGGTACAGGGTGACATTTTGCATACTCTTGACAACAACGGAGCTGCAATCTTAGTCCTCCTTGACACGGTCGATCATGGAATTCTCCTTGACACACTGAGTCAAAAGGTTGGACTCACGGTTGTTGCATTAGAGTGGGTGAAATCTTATCTGTCGAACAGGAGCCAATGTGTCGTAATAGGCGATCATTCATAGGACCCAAAAGAACTTCAATATGGTGTACCCCAGGGGTCCGTTTTGGGGCCCTTGTTATTTACCATATACACGTCTTCCCTGGGAGATATCGTACGGCCATTCAATCTCAGTTTCCACCTTTATGCTGATGACACGCAGCTCTATATATTGCATTTCAACCTTTGAACAATCAGTCAGTTGTGGATTCCATTCTGTCTATGGAGACCTGCATCGGTAGAATCAAATCTTGGATGACGTCACATTTCCTAAAACTGAATGGGGACAAAACCGAAGTTCTAGTTATCAGTCCGAAACGCCTCAGACAACACATCTCTCTCCAAGCAATCAACATCGACGGTCATGTCATCACCCCCAGTCAGAAAGCCAGAAACCTGGGTGTAACGTTTGATTCGAACATGTCCATGGACTCCCATGTCAACACGGTTTGCAGGTCATCATATTTCCACCTACGCAACATCGGTCTTATAAGGAAATATATAAACAGAAGTATCGCATCTGCCCTTGTCCGTTCGCTTGTTCTATCGCGTATAGACTACTGCAATGCACTATTGTATGGTCTTCCACAACATACTGTCAGTTCACTACAGCGAGTTCAGAACATGGCGGCACGTGTCGTGTCTCGTACCAGACGGTGTGAACACATAACGCCAGTCCTGAAGGAGCTTCATTGGCTTCCGGTGAAGTACAGAATTAAATACAAAGTACTGTTGCTAGTTCATAAATGTCTGAACAATCTTGCACCTGGATATCTCTCTGGCATGTTGGTAAAATACCAACCGAACAGAAGTCTGCGATCTGAAGATCAATGCCTCCTGAAACTACCTTCATCAAAATCTCGCACCTATGGCGATCGATCGTTCCAAATTGCTGGACCTTGCCTATGGAATAAACTACCCATTCAGTTGAGATCTGTTGAAGACCTGGACTGCTTCAAGTCACATCTGAAGACTTGGTTATTCCAAGAAGCATTCCCTTTGTAATATGTATTGAATGTGACTTTTCTGTGCAGCTTTACTCAAAGCGCTGCTGAGCAGTGACAATGTTGCTGGAATCAGCGCTATACAAATGTTTTCATGTATGTATGTATGTATGTATATCAATGAAAATGAATGAGTATTTTCCTTATACATTACCCGCTTTTACACACATTTTTATCATTTTGACTTTGTGAAATCAAACTCAAAGTGTACAAAAACACAAACAAATGTTCTGATAGGAAACGACCAGTATTGACTGTCACAGTTTGATCTTGTTTGGTTTCAGTTATCAGATGAGTGACTTTGATGAGGATCACATATTCAAACCTAAATATGGAACCTTCATTTCAGCATTTAGAAGATGCATTTTAAGTTGATTGTGCTTGAAAGGTTATATGAGAAGCATTTATGTAAATGATAATGCAGAAGGCCTTCAATGACCCTTGTAAAAATCAATTTCTATTAGATTGGTAAAGATTTAATTCATAGACAAAAACAATAGTTATTTAATTTCAAGATCAGACATGTTTTCGATCAGATTTCGAGTTGTAGGAAAAAAGCACCTATAAATTGGGCTAAGATACGATAGTAAACCTCTTTCCCCAGAGATCGGCTGACTTTAGCTACTGTCACTCGGTAATTCAGATTTTTTGTGAGTGATAGTTGTTCTTAGACACTGATAATTACAAACACGCTAACAGCTGGTTTAGCAGGACCTGCTCGGGTCGAAACGTATCAATACAAGGACAAATATGTTTGTTCCGTTTTCATTGCAAACATGCTATTTAACGTTAAAGAAATTGATCGTATCCTTTCAAAGATAGATAAGTATAATCAGTTTTCATTGAGAACATGTTCTGTAATATAATGTTTTTCTTAGTCATTGCTGATGCCTTGTTTGTTTGTGAAACATTCAAAGTAGAATGGTAGTAATAAACAATGCTGTCAGTTGCGCATTTTGACATCAGCTTCATATACTAATTGTTGAAATGAAGTCGCTTTTTAATTTTTTTAAAGTGGATCAGTTATCCTTTATAAAACAGTGTTGCATATACCATCAAATGTTAAGTAAGGATGCTATGATAGTTATCAATTATGAAACATATTCTATGATATATGTATGAACAAGAACCCAAATATTCTACATTAAATTAACCAAACGCTTCTTTATATTCTAACATATTAAAGGCAATGCTTTCATTATGAAACTATCTTTATAGACATTTCATGTCGGCTTAAAGAGAGTTTCATTCCCGTTTCATCTTTTGAAATGTAATGATCTCAAGTCTGAACATTACATATAGTAATGTTTCGTTGGACATGCTTAATTGAACTTGATAATTCTAACGTTGTTAGTCTTCACTGCATTATTTATATTGTGTATGTTAATCTTTATCAAAACATTGACGAATGAATGGTAAAGGAGAAATGTTTTTGTTCCAGCAAAATAATGACACTTTATGATGCTAGAAAACATCATTGAAAAATTATCCTTTGTAATGATTTGATTATGATATTAAACCTGAAGTTATTTCATACCAAAACTATTTTTGTTTACTTATATCTTCATTTGAAATGTCTCCATACCACTCTTATAAAGTCGTTGTCGCAGTCGTATCTATGAAAAGTGAGCCAGTTTGATTCAAATACCAATTTCTACATGTTGAGTGATGGCTGTCCGTTTTACTGAGGTGTTTCATTGAATGTCTTAAATGACACTTGTAACCAAAATGTACTAGGACTAAATCAACAACCTGTTTTACCCAGAAGGGATAAATGTAGTTTTTTGGAGTAATTGAGATTTGAATTAATCTAACCTTTACCCTCAGGGAGTCATTGATTTTTTTGTGAATGAAGTGCTGCCTCTCAAAAACTGAAGATACATCAGGTTCAATGTAAGTTTACTCAAAGACTCAAGTTTCACAGGTCTATTTCGTTTGTGTTCTTTATGTGTGAGAATTTTGCATACTTTCCCCGATCTTGGTTACTGTTGTTAAGCTCGCAATTTGTGGGGATTTTTAAATAAAGACTATTAAGTTTGAGGTGAAATAGATAAAACCATGTTTTGTTTTTGTAGTGATAACAATTTAACAGTTTTTGTTTGAGTTACCATCTAGTGGATATGGACTTATGTATACATCATCTCCTTTACATGGATTCATTTATACATCATCTTCTTTAAGGGCCCTGTCACACTTAAGCGTATAGCAAGTGCGTTTGAGTTGCGTATGGCAATTTTTTCATACGCAACCAGTTCGCTCAAACATTTACCGTTTTTTGCCTTACTTGTACCGCACATGGAGCGACTGATTTACGAACTTTGCGTTTTCTTTGCGTAAGGGTTGCGTTGGAGATGCATATGACTTGCGTATCCCCACTTTACTGTTGAAGATGATCGCATATGCAAAGCGCATACACATCATACTCTAGACGCTCACAACTTATGTCTAGCGCATGCCTTGCGCAAACAAAGCGAACCTTTTCTGAGAACCTTGCGTCTTCACATAATTTTCAGTCATTTCTGTCTTTGTAGTACGTTTTCGTAGGCAATGTATGTTTAATATAATATTATTCAGACAATTACAATTGCAAAACAATTTATTTAAACAAAAGTGTGCTGATAAAATGAAGTCTTCTGAATCCATTTCTCTTTCACATGTGATTAAAAGGAGTTCCCACTTAAATAGCAGTATGCAGTTTTCGCTTGATACTTGATAATTTCTGTACGAATACAAACCTCTCGACTGAGGTATTGAAACATAAAAAAACTTTCTTCTTCCCATTAAAGCTTAAGTCAGATCTTTTCTGTTACTTGCACCCACTCTCTCTGATTTGTTTACTCATTATGTCATGCTGAAATAAAAGCATCGGTTTCATTCCGTCGCTTTTTGTCCGGACCTGCTCTTTTGAAGGAGAACTTACATTTGTAAAACACTTATTCAAAATGTTCCATTACATCAATCTTCCTGGACACTTTACCATAAGACTATTCTGGATAACCCAAAAATAAACAATGGAGTAGTGCACAGGTTTAGTCTTATGGTATATTTGGTAGTCTGAAATCACTTTGCAACGGAGAAGTTTACAATGAAAACATTAAAAACAAATCATTAGCTTTTAATGATTTTGTTTACATGGATATGTAATGCTAATTATTTCCCCCCTTCTCATATTTGATTAACTAGAATTAGTAGTACAAATATTCAATTCATTATGTTTCTATCCTTTTGGGTTTTGTTACATTTAATGAATGATTGAATGAAATTCTTTTTAAAACATGATTACTTAATTTCAATGTGTATTTCCATGCGGTTGTTTTCATAGTTAGATAGTTTCGGCTCTGAATTCTTTAAATCTACAATATTGTACTGCTATATGAAAGAAAGAGACACTATAATATATATATAGTATATGGAGGTATTATGTTCAACAACCCTTTCGCATTTAGTATCCATATCAAATTCACGATCTACCCTATGCTATGCTACGCTATGAGAACGCTTGTCATACGTTACTCATAAGGAAAAACTGGACAATGCATTTTTCCATTGTTATCATTCGGTTTAAGATCGTTTTTCATACGTGCTACATTTGCTTGGAGAGCTTTTTGTGAACGTCTACTATGCGCAACGAATGCGTTGGTTCGGGACATCAAATCACACTGCGTGTGAAGTGCATACTTATTACGATTACCTAACGTACATCTACCGGCAATGACCGATGAATAACCGATGAGTTGCGTGTTAACCATACGCAGCATAGTTTTGAGCATGTCCAAAACTATCAAACGTATGAAAATGGTCCAAGCGCATGCCGACGTACAAGAATCGACCATAACACAACCAAGGTGCGGATGAGTTGCATGTCCTGCGTTCGGCTGCGTATTGCTGCGTATGAGAGAAATTGCCATACGCAACTCGTACGCAGGGAGGATACGCTGAAGTGTGACAGGGGCTTTAGATATATACCAGCTGATGCTCAAACTGACTTTTTGTGTACTTTTCGTATATTTAGCACCAGGAGAGACAGACGCAAGAAGTCATCAAAGACAAAAAGCAAAGTTTTCTCTATTAAGATGAATGACACTCATTGTAAGGGAAAACAGAAGACATTTAACCAGATTAGATGTGGTAGACAGTTATATTACTCCCACAAAATAGATTTAACATTTTACTATTGGAAAATCAGATTTGTTATAAAATAAGGTCTTACATGTTTTCACCAGTATGATTATGTTTGGGGTGAAAAGACATACAGTAGAGGACCCTATAATATACAACATATAATATATAACGGCTTCAAAACTTGAGGCATGAGTACAGAAAACGTAAATTGATTTAATATTTAGTTATCTCATTGCATTGTCACCGTATTTGAGAGCAAATTATGAGTTATGATGTTTGTGTGTTAGGGGTTGTATTTTGGTGCAGGAGAAGGTTGACGTACCAAGTGATGTTCAGTGTCAGTAGTACTTGATCAGATTAAGTACTTAAACCCTGTCTAACAACAACAACTTAGTTGTTATGAACTATTTATGTTATAAAACATAGTGTGGTATCTGTGATTTGATCTTTGATTATCAAAACAAGTTTGCTATTATTATATTCAATCTATAAATAGAATGGTTACAATCTGCTGTTAATAAGGGTTTCAGTTTACTGATAGCATTTACTTGAAGGGGTTTCATTCTTTTGATAGAAGACAGAATTACATTTAATCGTAGATAAGGATAAGACCAAATGTACTATTTTTATTTCGCAATCATGCTTTTTAAAAATGAAATTTGTTGTCAACAGTTAGCCATCAAATCATCAATGCTATTTGATAATTTCTTTTTGGACTGAACATGTTGGACCAACTAAAACTTCTTGTTGAGTTGGAAGTTACACAAATAATTTCTCACCAATGCCATCTTTAGCTTTTTTGGACAATTTGCTTTTCGTCATCTCTAGAAATATATAAACTGACAAGCAAAAGAAACCTAACACTTTAGTTGCTTTCATCATATACATAATCTTCAATTACAAATATTTTAAGTTTTAGACGTCGCACGCTAAAACAGAACAGTGCAGACCTTTAGTTATCAATCAAAGAATACTTCTAGACGTGTTTGATTTTTTTGGGGGGAAAATTTAAATTTTTAATTTTTTTTTTTTGAAAATTAATTTTAATAAACAACAAATGTCCATCGATATATAAGCTATATTTTACCAAAAAATTACACAACAAACCTTGTTTTCCACTCATTTACACCCTTTTTAACATGGTAGGGGTCATGTTGCTGTAAATTTCATGTTTTACCCCGGTCTTTTTTAAACAAAGATATCTGAACAAAAAATGAATCAATCAACGATCAATTCATATGAAATATTGTAGATATGATTAATGTTGATGATTCCATAATCAAATGCGTCATATATATTTCAAATCGATGTTAAATCGAAACTTAATGAGGTGTTAGGTTTCTTTTGCTTGTCAGTTTATTTCTCTTGATAAAGATCCCCTAATTCTGTCAAATTCAACACACAGACTTCAATCATTAAACATTTCTAATGTTGTTCAATGTATACAAAAATGTATAAGACATTCATCTTGGACGTAAGTTGTAAAATATAAACTGTATGCTCATTTGTGTTGTATGTGCATTTTCTCTTTATAGTATTCATTGATAATTCAAATCGATTGCTTACTTATTCATTCACGGGAATAAACATATTACTTTAGCAAATTGTTTATGTTTAACTGCATTATGAAGTGAAAATGTTTCGCCCTTATGAAATCTTTGACGTTAAAATCTAGGCTTAATGAGAGAAGGAATATTCGGCTGAACATTAAAATATCATCATGTCATCTGTTAGATTCAAAGCTGTAAAAGTGAACCATAATGCATACGAAACTGGTTATGAACAAACATGTCATATCTGTCATGTATAACATAAGGCAGACTCCCATTTAATAGATGTTATGCAAACATCACACAGGTGAAGATTGAAAGTAGTTGTCTTTCTGCACTTATCATATTAAAACGTGGTTAGATTAGAGGAAAAGACGAAACATGTTACAGGTATCTGTAGTAAAACTAGGTTAAATGTAGTCTAAATACTCAATATTAGCAAATAATGCTGACACTGTAAATAAACAAAGTTAATGAGCTAGCCCGAATTAATGCCGATGGAAATGAGTCAATATATTTCTAAAATTACTTGTGGATCAACTAAACTTGTTATTGGTTTGGCTGTTGTTTCCTTTAAACCATTCTTTAGTCTGTTCCGGTAGACATGTATATGCTTGAATCTATTATATATAATTTAAATAAATTTCTTGCTTTACATCTCAAACATGTATTCATTGTTAGATCAGACACGTGATCATAATGGATTCTCTATTGTAACTGTACTATAGGCCATGTGGCCAAAATACTGAAATGAACAACTTATCATAATATATATTTCCATATGTTCACACAAAATACAAAGGATATGTATGTGCATAGGTCATCATTTAGGCATTTGTATCTGCTTGATAGGTACACGTGCAAAGTGTTTAAAGCTTTGTTGGGTGGTGTAGTTGAAGAAATTAGAGACATATTGTAGTTTATCTTTTGGGAAGAATATGTAGTGATGTTCAGGATAACTGCAGTCTAACACATAGTAACGTTTTTGATTTTTGCAATATTCCCTAAATTGATAGAAATTGAATGTGTTGTCATATAATTTGTGTGCTCGAACTTTTCTTTCAACTATACCAGGTTTCTGAGGATAAAAAAATGGTTATATTCATAATGCCGTGTTAGAAAGATAGATAGATAAGATAAAAGTGCAGTCATGTTATATCCATTGAACTAAACACCCTGCCAAAAGTGTTTACTTCATTGCTTGTTTAAAAGTTAACCAACCGACTATGGCCACATTGTCTCATTCATGCAATTATAAAACATGTTGCATTTTAGACTAGGAGTAAACATTCACTATTAAGTTCAAATTCACAGGTTTGTTGAGGTCTAAAAATACATAAGTTTTATATTACATGTATATATTTCACTGTGAAAGAATATTGACTTTGCAATGAATTGGTCAAGTAGCAAATGTCAGAAAGGTCATCAATCGTTCATGTAATTAAACGCTTTGACTATAAAGGGAACCTCCTTGCTGAACTGAGTTTATATTGCTAAGATCAAAGAAGAAAAGTCTAGACGGAAGCTTTGAAGATGTGCGATGAAAGGGAGTTGCTTGGGGTCATGAAATTTCAGAAGTAAAGAATCTTTGAAATATACAATTCAAAGAAAATGATTTCGCTATAATAACATCATTTTTTCATCATCTAACAAGAATTGTTTTACTCTTCAGGGTAATGAAGAATAAACACATGAAAAATCATTTGGCTTTTATCACTTTAGTTCACCTAGTCATATCCATGTAAACAAATCCGTTAGTAAGAGGATACAAATATTTCTATAATGGCGTGTTTCAAAGGTTTCAATATTCTAGTTCACTTTCCTCATCAATACTGGTTACATAATAATATAATATAATATAATATAATAATGCACTTATATGAGTCATTCTCAAAAAAAGGTGCAATTCTGGACACAAAATTTAAAAAAAAATTATGAAACATTTTGGTAATTAATTTTCGCAAATGGGTAAGTGTATATCAAAGACATGTGAAAAATACAAAATTAATGTTTAATGATGTTCAGTAAGTCTGTTGCTGATTAATTAATTAGTGTATGTGATCATGAGTGTCTTTCCTGTAACAATACTGTTTTGACCAAGAAATCTGAAATTAATGTTATATCTTAAATTTTTCTATTTAGGTCAATTTATTTTATTCTTTTACACCACTTGCAAATAATAAAACTTAACATTAAACTACTTTAAGGTTTAGATTAAGGGAACAACTGTGTTCATATGTAAACAGAGGACCAGTTTACACTTTCAAAACCTATAAATGTCAAAATAAATGATTTAAAGAAAATTATTTCAACTGAATTGGACATCTACTTAGTTAAATTCCATTTCAGGATATTGTCAACATGTTATCATTATTAATTAGGGCCTATTTAAAAGAATTAATGGAGTTACAGGAAAGACATTCATGTTATGTGAAAGACACTTTATGTGACTGGAAAGGCAAAAAAAACAAAATATTTATGAAGTGTACTGATATTTCAAAATATTGTGTAGTTGTATTAGTTGAGAACATTTGATTATTGCACAAATTTCTCATGATATCCTTTAGTTATCAATAGAGTGTGATTTTGAAAAAAAGTTATGTCGCCAATAATTGTTACAGGAAAGACATCAAATGTTACGAAAGATATGATTAATTAAGTTTATCCATTTTCAAAGTGACTGCATTGATAATGACATGTAAGACTACCATAATATATCGAAGAACCAATTCAGAAAACAGTTTGTAATCAGTTTGTATCTTGTTTGATGGTAAATATGGTAAATTGCAACTCTCAGTATTTACAATATATGCAGAAATAATGTTAAGTCTTTACCGTAACAATAAAGTCTTTGCAGTAACTAAAATCAATTATTATTTATGACCCTTACACACTGACAAATAATAAATAATTATGCTCCTTATCTTTTTGGGGTATTTCTACTATTAATTATCAGCTTATTAACTTCAAGGTTTCTCCTCTTTGTATTTTGACACCAGTAATCATGCAAACATTCTTTACTGTAACAGAGTCAAGTCTTTGCAATAACAAGTTCTGATAAGTCCATGTTGTGTAAATATATGCCTTCTATCTTACAATATGAAATAATGAACATTAAACTAATACTTAATGTTTTTGAAATATGTGATGAAAAAATAAATGTTAAGTTCTTTTATTCATTAAATAAAACAAATAGTGATGAAATGTCTTTACTGTAACAATGTTATCTTTCCTGTAACATACTTTTGTTACAGGATAGACTGTTACATTAAAGACAATATCTCTTTGACACTACAATTAAAGATAATGACTGATCCCTCAAGCGAGCCAGACTTAAGGCTTGTGTTGCTTTCGACAACCCAGATTTAATGAACTGGTGATAAGTTACACAAACATAACAGCAGTTTTGAAATATGTGTTACAGTAAAGACATCGGCAATTTCTACTCTCTAAAATCTGAACTTCAACTAATTTTTTTATAAAAAGTATATTGTCTGAAGCCCAGATTAAAGTGTTTGCTTTGTCAATCAGAAACTAACATTGAGCATGACAAGAAATATATTTTCCAGAAATCAAGGGATCATCAATTATTTCATGATAATATGGTACTGTTACAGGAAAGACATAATTTTCTGTGACAGACATAAAAAGTGAAAATTAATATGAAAATTTACTCTATATAAGGTTTGATTAATGTAGGGAATATCATAATAGATGTTTCTATCAACAACCAGTGGAAAAAAGTACATCCCAAACTCATTCACCAAATGACAGACTCTTGTATAGGTCTAAATTCCTTTGCTGGGACATGGGAAATTACGTCTTCTGATTTTGTAAAAATCAAATAAAAAAATAGATTGAGCATTAATTTATATTTGAAAGTGTTCTTTTGTGTATCAAATATATAAGCTTCAATCTGAAAGTGAAATCTTATCAAATTTAAATGTTATTTATTAAATAAAGACGGTAGAAAGTGGCGGACAGGAATTTCACAAACTTTTGAGAATGACTCATATAGCGCCTTATTCCATTTGTAGCTCAATGGCGCTTTACATGTGAAAATTACAAAAAGAAAAAAGCAAACGTATTAACAAATTTACATGGACAATTGAAAATTAGGAAATAAAGACATTTGGAAAAGGCTTGATTGAAGAGCAAGGTCTTTAGGAGGGTTTGAAGGTAGTTTTTGAGGAAGTGGTCCTCACTGAAATTGGAAGGCGGTTCCAGAGTTTGGGAGCAGCTATGGAGAAGGCTCTTTCACTGATAGCAGATTTGGATTGGGGAACATGGAGAACTTGTTTGTCATTAGAGCGGAGTGAACGGCTTGATATCGGTGATTGGAGGAGTTCTTTCAAATAGACACAAGAATGTTCATCAAAGAGACAGGAGTGAGTTAACAAGTTGATCTTGTAGATAGAGCGTTGTTTGATAGGCAGCCAGTGAAGTTCCTTAAGGATAGGAGTGATATGGTCAGAACCACGAGTGCGTGAGATGAGACGGGCAGCAGAATTCTGAATCTTCTGAAGTTTGGAAAGTGTGCATGAAGAGCTGTTGATGAAAAGGGCGTTGCAGTAATCCAATGACTATAAATTCTGTTTTGCTGTCGTTGAGGCGTAGGAAGTTGTGTGCCATCCATGATCTTAGTTCCGATATGCAAGACTCAATGCCATGAATTCCAGAATGGACATGAGCGGGTTTCACAGTTACATAAAGCTGGTTATCGTCAGCGTAGAGATGGAACAAGAGAGAGAATTTACGGACAATATCACCAATAGGAAGGATATAAACACTGAAAAGTAGTGGTCCCAATACAGAGCCTTGGGGTACTCCGTAAAGAAGCTCTTTAGGAGAAGATGTGCAACTGGAAACAGAGACAGCCTGAGTGCGACCTGTGATGTAGGAGTTTATCCAGTCTAATGCAACTCCTTGTACTCCGAGGTGATGTTCAAGTCTCTCGAACAGGATCTGGTGGTCAATAGTGTCAAACGCTGAAGATAAATCTAGCAGCACTACAAGCGTCACACACTGGTTGTCCATACCCATGATGATGTCATTGTGAACACACACTAGTGCAGTTATGCGGCATCATTGCTAATATGAAGTTAGATATGTTTGATGTGGGATGTACTTTATATCATTAATACTATCCCAATTCAAATAATTTCTCAAACATGAAATTATCATCTATACCATTTGTTAGGCCGATGCTTTTACAATCAACAGAATATTATTTTCAATTTTTCATTTTTCAAGGCGTAGAAACATGACTTGTTAGGTTCAAGGCTGTAACCTTAGCAATAATTGCATATAAATTTCGAGGATAGTTGCTGTGTACTAACTTCAGATCAGATATTTCCTCCTTTAACTTCCTTCGCCAGGAAACAGAAATTGGAATATGTAAAAACCTGACAACCTAACTGCACCAAGAATACTCTCAAAACCAATGCATGGTAAATCACAAACGCCTGGACAAGTGTAAGTCAATTTATAAATCTATTAGTCTTTCATGTAACTTTCTACCTTGAGGCAAGCAAATCCAAAATAGTCTACGGCCAAAGAACTCAAGAAATCAATAATATATGGAATCAAATAAATGGAAACTACTTATTTTAAATTATATTTCCCCTTGTAGTGCTCCTTAAAGGGGCAGTAGCACGTTTTTTGATAATTTTAAATTTCAAAATTTTCACTGATAATTGTACGATAATGCTAAATGTATTATTTTGATAATGTCAAAAATGTCCTGACACAAACCAATTACCCATAGTCAGAGGACAAAGTATGAAGATTTACATAAAATCAATGGGCGGCCATTTTGTGTGAACACCTTTAATTCATTTTGTTTAAGAAAAAGCGATCACATGGATGAACTTTACGTTAAATATTTAAATTATTACTGCTCCATTTAGTTTAAATACATTGTCTTTGAATTTGAACCATTAATTTTCATTTTCCTGACATCACCTTATATTCCCCCTAAAAACGTGCTACTGCCCCTTTAAAGGCAACACTAGTTATACTAAATAACATTAATAATAAGCTAATTAGATTCCTACTTTTTCAAAGATAAATATTTGGGTACCAACTGGGTTCAACTTAGAACAAAAATAAGTTCGTAGTTGCTTTTTTTGTTGTAAAAGTGTGAAATTAAAATGAAACAAAATACGACCGGTTTATCAATTTTATATTGTAATCAAAATTAAAATTCATTGATATGGTGTTGTAACATGAACAGTGTTTACTGTGCGATATAGTAGGCCTGTTAATAAACTTTTACATTTTGCACCGCTTAGTCATTGCGAACTCTGTACCTACTTTTAAGACTAAGATCAAGTTTCAGATTTATGGTGTATGGTGCGATTAGGTAGGTTTCTCATCTCTTGCGAGACGTATACTTGACATTTAAAATCCAGGGCGTTTCATGGCTTGCTTGATAACAGTGTTTACATCTACACGGTACGTGGCAACGTTGCAATACAAACGTTGAATATTCATAAAACATGGTTTTAATTTCAAGGTTTAATCAATTATTTCAGATAGAAACCATTCATATCAAACTCTATAAATCAATATCGTGTCTTTTACTTAGTAATATGTTTTTGTTTTTTATAATCTAAAATAAACGATTTTTTTACCTGTTTTTAATAATTGACATATAAACAACTAAACAATTTCACGTAATTCTTCAAGCACACATTAATATGTACACTACATGTACCAATCTAATCATACGACTAAAGTATCGATCTTAATCTCAAGGAAATACCTAAATATCTAAGAATGATAAATACAAGATTTGATTTATTCAATCTAGTGTGACACTAGATATATTTACTGGAGTAATGCTTTAACGTTAAGATGCAAATATATTCACGAATGATAAACTTGTACCGGAAGTATAATGATAAGGCTTATTTGGTAATAACTGATCTAGATGGTACCAAAGTATGTGATGTAGTAAACTATGGCCAAAGTTGTATCTTATTGGCTTTTCTATTCATGTCCCGCAAATGGCTAAAATATTGCTAAAGCAGCGCTAAACAACACTTTACTGTTCAATTTATACAATTATAAACTAGTGACAGATATAGTAAACAGTACTTTTAGAGGTCCTTTTGTCGACGTAGCTTTTGACGTAGATTGTCTCCCTTCATTCACCACTCTGATACGATGTGGACGGCCGAGGATTATAAAACGACTTCATTGCCAACAGCTGCAAATAACCTGACAAATGGATAAAGAATGTCATCACACTAGTGGATAGTTATTCAGTGCTCAATATGGCTTTCATGGCGGTAGAGCCAGCAAGATAAATTCCCCTCCCCCTAAATCATGATCGATTCTGCCAGTAACGTTGTCTGGTCCCTTTCAAGACAGAAGCTTAACTCGTCTGTGAAAAGAACTGGCTCCCAACGACGCCCATCCAACTTCATTTGTTGACTTGCAAAGTCCAGGGGGCTTGTCAATGATGTGTCCAGAAGACGTCTTGGCCTAACATCTGGTCTGTGAGCCCACAGATTTGCTTGATGGAAACTGTTTCTTATAGTCGTGGGTGTAATTTGCGTACTTGTGACAACATTCAACTCTGAAGGCAATACTGAAGCAAGTACAAGCGTTGTCTCTGGGCCATAGTAACGACGTAGTGATGTTGAACGTGATTTCCTTGGCCTTCTTTGACCGTACCATTTCCTCGGAACCTTGTCCACATTCTACAGATGTCAGTCATGGACATACACTGTGATATATAAGAATGATCACAAGCTGCAGATTGTTCGAACAATCTAGGAATATTTGTCATTCTTAGATTGTTTAAACAATTTGCAGATTGTGCTACCTTCACAATCTGGGAAGTGCAGTCCATTCCCAGATAATGAAGGGATATGAGCGATAATCTATCTTTAATTTATGGAATATAAGGGTCTATTCCTAGATTGTGTGGGGCTCTTAGTTTGTTTTGGTGTTCAACTCACGGGGCAGTGCAGTCCGTTCCCAGATTGTGAAGGCTATGAGTGATGCGCTGTTTTCAATTTGTGAGGGGCTCTAAGCTGGTCTCGGTGTCTCACTGATGAGACAGAGCCCCTCACAATCTGGGAATCGACCCCTATACTCAATAAATTGAAGGTAGAGTATTGCCTATAGCCCTTCACAATCTGGGAATGGACTACACAGCTCAGTCAGTTGGATACCCAGACCAGCTAAGAGCCCCTCACAATCTCCTAACGGATGATGACTTAAAGACAAACCAGACTACTTCAGACTTTAAATCTTGCATATAGGTCTTCGAAGATTCACACTTTCTATTCTTCACAACATTTGGAATAACACGTTACCTTTAAGCTCTCACTAACTTTGCCATGAGAATTTGTAAAATAACAGACAATTCATAACTTATCTCTCAACTATGATATGATCTAATATTTTTAGATAATATTTTAACAGTGAGTATGTTTATCGAATTACTCCGACAAGTTTTGGTTCTATCATCTTTCATTCTCGAAGTGACTTGTTGTCTTGTTAAAGTCTGGTATTAGTACCATATCTTTCTGTTAGTTTTCTGCTTTCAAAGGTGTGAATGTAACCTTTCTTGGTCAAGTTGGCAACCCATCCTTTTGACCTCAATTAACAAATCATTTCGGGATTATATTACATTTGTGATAAATGTGTAAATAAAACACTGAAGACTGTATCTAACTTATTGGTTAAGATTTCAATATAATGTAGGACGTTTTGTCATATAGGAATCATTAGTTATCAACTGTATATGTTATGTACTTTAGTAGTGCAAATGTTTCTATATGTCCGTAGACAGGGGTTCGTTATAAAGCATTTTCTTATGTAAACAGCGTTTGAGGTTACAGGCTTATCAATTATTTCATGAGGGGCAGTTAGGCAATTCTACACTGAAGCCTAGAGCACTGATCAATATTCATCATTTCACCTATTAGTCTACCTCCCCGGAATGCAGAAAATCATCAGCTTTATGAAGTAGCCCAGAGGTTAACCATAAATAAATGTTGTTGCAAATGTGTATTTTAGTAGTGCACATGTTTCTATATGTCCGTAGACAGGGGTTCATTATAAAGCATTTTTTTTATCTAAACAGCGTTTGAGGTTACAGGATTACCAATTATATCATGAGGAGCAGTTAGGCAATTCTACTCTGAAGCCTAGAACGCTGATCAATATTCATCATGTCACCTATTAGTCTACCTCCTCGGAATGCAAAACATCGTCAGCTTTATGAAGTAGCCCAGAGGTTAACCATAAATAAATGTTGTTGCAAATTAGTTATATAGGAAGAGAATTAGTTGGTTTCATATTTGGCAAGGTCTCAAGGTATGCATTAGTTGTAGGACAAACATTTGTGTGAAATAGAATAAGGATTTTTATTGTATCAGTGAATCTGAAAAATAAAAATTTAAAAGTAGTTCATCTCCCTACTTTTTCTCTACCAAAATAAAAGTGTACACGTTGCTTTATTTTAACCTTTATTTCAAAATCTACAGGTCTGTCACTGGACCATATAAACGAAAGGAAAATAAACACTACCGGTCAACATGAATGTTAATCATAAAATGTATCATTTTCAGTCTAAGTAAACCTAGCCTCACTTTTATCTCACTATTATATTACACTGCTATACTGAGTCTAGAAAGGTCTGGTTGAGAGTCGCGTCAGCCCACGTGACCAAGTTGACCAATCAGAACTGATCTTACCAAGCCACAATAGTGTGCCTTCGCACGTATAACGTTGGAGGGTCATAGGTCGCAGACCCTCAACCAGACCTTTCTAGACTCAGTATAGCAGTGTAACGGATAATAGAAAGGCTAGGTTTACTTAGACTGGTATCATTTTATTTTTATTAAGATTAAGGTATGGTGTTTCACAGAGGAATGTCTTGACGTTGTCTCCTTAAAAACTTAAATATTCAATTATTCATGACTTATGAGATGAAGGCAAAGTTTATTGATGTTTTTGTCAGTTTAACATAATGCATCTCCAGCAGGTAAAGGAGGAACCGACAGGTGATTAAAGTGAGTTAGATGCCTACTGAAGATGCTATTCTAACTAGTCAAATAATGGTGATATATTTGGTATCAGAAAATACGAGGATAACATTTTATTTATTGTCAGTTTAACATAATGCATCTCCAGCAGGTAAAGGAGGAACCGACAGGTGATTAAAGTGAGTTAGATGCCTACTGAAGATGCTATTCTAACTAGTCAAATAATGTTGATATATTTGGTATCAGAAAATACGAGGATAACATTTTATTTATTGTCAGTTTAACATGATGCATCTCCAGCAGGTAAAGGAGGAACCGACAGGTGATTAAAGTGAGTTAGATGCCTACCGAAGATACTATTCTTACTAATCAATTTATGTTGATATATTTGGTATCAGAAAATACCAGGATAAGATTTTATTTATTGTCCAGAACCATTAAACACTACATGTATCTATGAAACAAAATGAATCTCTAACCATGAAGCTGGCATTAGATTTCATGAGTAAACAATTGAGATGTCATTAGCAATATGACGTAAACAAATCATTGTTGCGTCAAGTTTGTAACGTCATTACCTTGTTACATTTGTTTCCATGCGGCAACGGCATTGTCGGGCCATTAACTAATATGTATTCATTACTACACATTGATTGTTGAAAATAGATCTAATTGTATGTATCGTTACTTAAATGCAAACGTAATATTTACAGCTGAAGTGACTTTTTTTACAGTGGAAGTGAGTTTGGATGATAAATATCTCCACTTGGCCAATAAGAAAATATGCCATGTCTCTTTTGAGACAACAATACCTCTGAAACTTTGACAGTTTGATGGTGAATGGAGCTTTGCTTCATTCTGCAAACACCTGGTGATCCATTCTCTTCCCACAAAGGCAGAGCAAGTCATGTTGATTTAGCCTCTGTTCTATTACGAAATCCGTGGGTTCCGGCAGTTTCCCCTGGCGAAAAAAACTTTCATCGCAATACATTTGTATTTCTTTATCAAATGACAATGCTTCTCACATGGAAAGGGTTGTTCATATAACAATGCCTTTGCCTTGTTTCAGTAGCCAAAATGATGACTTAAGAACAGCGTTGCTGATTGCACAACTAACTTTGATTGCCTCCAATCAGGTATCTCCCATTCTATCCCACAAACTCGTTGTAATAGAACAGAGGCTAAATCAACATGAGTTGATCTGCCTCTGTGGGGAGAGAATGCTGATGATCATCTAAGTGAAAAATCCGATGGCTGAAATGTTTTGTGGATCACAATTTTTGATTCACAAATAGTGTCTTGGACATTGTAGTGTCCAGTTGTCAGTGCACGGAAAAATCATGTTGCGAAAGTTCATCACAGAGTTAAATGCAAATGCTTTCTGCAAAAATGCTTGTAGAGAGACACAACTTCGTAAACTCCTTTTATTTCTATTTGTAACAAGAAACGCCTTTAAAAAAGCAAATCTTTGGGGCACCCGGTTATGTATCTCAATATAGAAACAGGAGATTTAGATTAGGGAGGACGGGGACAGGGACTTTTACTTGAATTAATTGTTCCAATCGGAGACGCATGTTCTTTGTTCTTTATTTTGATAGTTATCAGTACACTATGTGCATAGTAAAACATCTCGTTCGTTCCGCTTAAATTCCAACAATGAGAGATACGTCTCCTATCTCAATTATGATATAAATTTTTAAACATTAATACGGATATTCCAATTTATGTTGCTTTAAAAGATAACCGACGGTGAGTTTAATACAAGAGCCAGTGATTAATTGAGATAAATAGTTGCGTTAGTAAACTTTCCGGGATCCATTGTTTTCCAATACCTGCATATTTAGTTTAAACTCAACGAATTTCCAATTGACTTTCAGGTTAATTACAATAACAACAATTGAGGGGTTGATCGAATTTCAGCCGAAAGTTGCTGATAAATTCAGAAATGATCTCAGCTACAAGTTCATAATTTTCATTGTCTTATAGGATGACATTTAAGAATATTTTATCATACTTTAAGACCTAGGTCAACACTTTCTTCGAAATACACCTTTAATAGTAAATACATCATCCATAACGTTATGTTTTGAAACATGAAATTTGAAAATGGCCAGTTTAGTACTATTATTTCCGTGAAGCGATGAGATTCATTGGGTGAACGATCAGTCATTGACAAGGCGGGACAGTCAGCGTTTGCTTAATAGTAAAAAAATTGAAGGAACCGAATTCCTAGTTAATACAAAAATGGAATGTCGTTTCTGAATGTGGAATGCAAAAAATTACACCGAATGACTACAAAACAGCTCACATGCATATGCAAAATTGATATTTATTAAGGGTGTAAACGCTCACAATATTGCTGAAAATATTCGATGTATTTTACATCATAACATAATCATAATAATCAGTTTCCAAATTAAAGCTTGCCAATTATTTCGTACCACCCGCACGGTCACGTGGATATAAGTTTGCTACAGCTCTGTCCATTGGTCGTTCGAAATACCAGGTTATGCATAAAACAAATATATCATTGCTTGAAACTTCTCTTTGAAGTTTCCAAGAGTAATATAGAGAGAAACTTCTGCCATTAGTTTTCAATATCAAATGTTACATAACGCTGGGGTCTCTGGACCCCAAAGCAATAACCAAGAATATAGGAAAATCCTTTTTCGTAAAAACATTATACTGTAATTATTAGTTGCCAAAACAAAATTACTTATTTAGCTTGACAAACTAATAGGGAACAGAGCAATAGCTATAATAACTCTCAAAAAATTTATGAATAATAAATTCGGAGTTTAATTATTTGCACACAAAAGGTCAACAGGAAGACTTCTCATATCAGTCAATGTTAGAATGAAAGTATTCACAAAATTAAAACTGTCGATCGATATTTATTTAGATTGCCTTCAAAATTATCAGAATTTATGTATCATTTTCCATTGATAATCAATACGACTGTTTGTTAAGCGGCAATTCGTACTACCACATCACCATAGCAATATTGACATATTGATCTAAGACATGAATGCTATGCACTCGCTTACCTGACAAGGCTTCTCGACTGCAATAAAAAAGTCATCGGAACTAATAAAAATAAAAAAACCTATCTGCACCAAAGGTAATCTTACAAAAATTGCATGATAACTCACAACAGTCCAGACAAGTATCAGTTATAAATGTATATATTAGTACTTTTGCTGTTTATCATCTTGAGGCAAAAACACAGATAAGGTTTCCACCGTCATAATGAAGGCAACCAACACATAAAACATAGATTTAACCTTACAGAATCTTTAAAAAAAATGTATCCGTTACTACTAATTGGGGAATAATTTTATCCAATATATTTCATGTATACAATAAAACCTATCTAAATAAGCAAAAACGATTAAATCGAATACAATTTTGTTTTTTATGCCCCCGAATCGGAGATTCCGGGGGTATATTGTTTTTCACCTGTCCGTCTGTCCGTCCGTCCGTCCGTCTGTCCGTTTGTCCACAAAAACTTTAACCTTGGTCATAACTTTTGATTGGTCAGAGCTAGGTCTTTGATACTTGACATATGGATCCCTTGTGATGAGACCTTTCAGATGACATCATGACATTTGACCTTGTGACCTTGACCTTGACACAGCGAGCAGGATGCATCCGGGGGCATTCGTGTTTCACAAACACATCTTGTTTATAGATAGTCAAGAAAAGAAGGAAGGTGAGCTCAGTGTTTTCTTTTTGTCATTATCTTCTTCATATTAGGGTTCCCCTTTAAATTTTCGATCGCCAATAGATTGCAAGAAATACAATAATTCGTGGCATGTGCGATCGCCTCAAGCCTTTAGAATTTTTTACACATTTATAATATTTTTACATTCTTTTTATGCAAAGTTCTATCTGTCAATTGACGCAAGATAATATATTCAGTTCGTTTCATACAAAATATATTTTAGATCTTCATCTGAAAGTTTTTGAAGGTTATTACTTGTTAACAAAAACAAATTAATAGACATGTAGACAAACTGTTATAAATGAATATAATTATCATCATGAATTAAATTTTTTTATTTTGATATCATTTCGAACAATTTGAGGTAAAAATATACATTGAGGGAATGCTTATACATGTCATGGTATTATTAGCAGCCCCGTCTAAGGACGGGGCTGCTATCAGTTTTTGTGAAGTTTCCATCGCCGCCGCCGCCGCCGCCGCCGCCGCCGCACTCGTCCTACTAGCTATAACTTTTTTCCACTAAGCTTTCCAGAACTCTTATTCATACCTTACTACTCATACCTCGGGGGAACGAATTTGACACGTTCACTTTCAAGGTCAAAGGTCAAGGTCACGAGCTATGTATTCACACTAAGAATTCCTTGTAAACGCGATAACTTGAAAAGTTTTTGTGCTATGAAGCTCTAACTTGGTATATATCATCCTTGGAAAAGTAAAAATTTTTGAAAAGGTTTTGGCTACAATCCGTCAAAGGTCAAGGTCACAGCAAGGTCATGACGTAAGCATGTTTTAGCGAAAATGCTTTATTTTAACTATGAACACTTTTAATCAATACATGATTGTTATACTCAATAAAAAGTGTTCAATGATTGTGTGACCTTGAAGGTAAAAGGTCAAGGTCATGAGATATGAGTTATTACAAAATGCACTAAATTTGGGTATAACTTTATCCCATTTAGCTTTTCAGAACTCATGAACATGTCTAAATGTTAATACTTCCAGGGAATCATTATGACATGTTCACTTTCAAGTTCAAAGGTCAAGGTCACGAGTTATAAAATCACCACAAAATTCTTTGTAAACACGGTAACTTGAAAAGTTTTTGTGCTATGAAGCTCTAACTTGGTATATATCATCCTTGGAAAAGTAAAAAAATTTGAGAAGATTTCGGCTACAATCTGTCAAAGGTCAAGGTCACAGCAAGGTCATGACTTAAGCATGGTTTAGCGAAAATGCTTCATTTCAACTATGATCACTTTTAATCAATACATGATTGTTATACTCAATAAAAAGTGTTCAATTATTGCGTGACCTTGAAGGTCAAAGGTCAAGGTCATGAGATATGAGTTATTGCAATTCCTTGTAAACACAATAACTTGAAAAGTTTTTGTGCTATGAAGTTTAGATTTTGTATATATTATCTCTTGAGAAGTACAACATTTTCAAAAAGTTTTGGGTACTAACTGTCGAAGGTCAAGGTCACAGCAAGGTCAACATATATGGAGAAAATGGATTAATCTAATTTTTAACACTTTATTTCATTACAATAATGTTATACTCAAAGAAATGTGTTCATTGATTGTGTGACCTTGAGTGTCAAAGGTCAAGGTCACGAGAAAATTCCCAATTTGGTGAGGCCTGTAAAAGGCGGAACAGGGTAAGGCGAAACCCAAAGTTCCGGGGCTGCTCTGCTTTTGCGGTATCCCGCAAACGCTAATCTAGTTAGTTAAGTTGAGCTGTCGGTACAAAACCTATCGTGGCACACGTAAGACAATATACCATTTGAAAGTATTCAAACCAGAAGTTAGTATGTTTCCAAGTTACTGCTATCAATGCAATGGGCATACTTACTAGATACTCAATCTTTTGGACCCTGCGTTAGCAACCTGTTCATTTATCAATCTCGGCCCACGACAGGTTAATTAATTTTGACAATATTTGGTTTTTGGAGTTAGCATTAAATCAGACAGAAGGTGTGTCTCCCTTGCAATGACACATATTCACATATTCTTGTATAACCATGTTCTGTATATGGTGTCACAACTTTGGACATGCGCAGTAGAGCTATTTTCAATCACAGATAAATAACCCTGTGGCATTGAGCACCACACATTTCGTACAATTTAAACAGTCATATGTTTTCAATAAGAGGACCCTTCGAGAAGGAATCTGGTGTTTTGTTTATTTTAAAGTGTTGTCCTAATGAATAAATTAACATTAAAAACAATTATATGGTTTGGTGACGTTTAAGTTATGGGAACACTTGATTTTATAACCCTAATTCTTATTTATTACTTGGTTAAGCTTTCAGTGTTGTACTTATGGTCATCCAATTACAAAATTACAGAAACTAAGTTATATGCATTATGTTCAAGTCTAAGTTTAAAGTGGCAGCAGCATATCTTATTTATTAAACAGCAAGGATATTAACATAATCAACTTAGTCAATTGATTTATAATGGAAAATAGTGTTTTTTTGTTATGACCAGGACATGTTCGTGTTGTAAAACTTATGTACTTAAATTTGTTGTTTTAAGGCATTTAAATGTAGACGAATTTAAAAGGAGACGTGGAATAACAATTGAAATCCCCTGTAAAAAATCGCAGTCATACTTTACTCGTCTTTTTTTTAATATCCCCTCACAATTTAGTACCGTCTTACAACTTCAGTCCACAGGGTATGTGGAAATGACACTTTTATAACATTCATTAAAGACAGTTCACTCAGCTAACTTTATTTAATGAACACATTTCAGTAACAGACAATAACCCCCCAGACCTGATCCCTTAATCCGCCGGAAAAATATATTGTAAGAGGATGATACTGTTTTGTTTGCCAAAACTTCGGAAGGTTTACAACAATATTTAAGTCACTTTGAAACTTTCTGTAAATTATGGAAGTTAAATGTAAATATAACTAAAACAAAGATTGTTATATTTTCGAAAGGTCATGTGCGTAAAAGGCCTACTGACATTATTTTATCAACTTGGTCACCCTCAATTCCATTTATTGCGAAATGGGCGAGTTGTTTAGCTGCAAGTTGGTGTTGCCTGGCTCTGGGGGTGTTGGTTTGAATCTTGTGATGGGCTCGAGCTGCAAATCTGCAGGAAATTGCACTATTGCAGATATTTAGTGATCTCAAATATATCAATGTCAAATATGTTCACTTTAGAAATTGCACGATCTCTTGTATGAACCTAAACCCTTCAATCAGAGAAGTCATTTGTAAATTAGTTCATGTTTTGTTTGATGGAAATGATTGCATGTTGAGAAGATTCCCGATACATATGCGCTCATGTGGCAGGATAATTAGTTACCTACATACGAGATATCCTACCAAGTGCACTCTGGCGTCCGTTACATTACCTTTTTGCAGTTTTCAAAATGACTGTTGAGCTATATAGCAAACGCATGAAATATATTAAACTCTACATAGAACGTGTTTTTTAATCATGACCATCCTTAATTATTACCGTCCCTAGTGGTCCAAGGAATAACAAAAGGGGTGTAAAGGGATTGGTAAAAAAACTCCCGTTTCCATAAACTAAATGAAGAAGTTATAACGAAAATATATAACTGCAGCTGTAAATCGGATACCACACCTGTTGATGAAGCAGTGTTCTTGTCAGTTTTGCAGGAAACCAGAAAAATAAAAACCCCATTGAATCTCCTTATTTCCGATGGAGAACCTTTCTCTGTTCTCTTTTTTCTTACTTGACTTACTTTTTTAAATCTCTTATATAGAGAACGGAGGATGAGCAGACCATAAGGCTGCTGGATATTTATAGAGATAAGGCATTGCCAAGGATTTGATTTATTTTACAATAAGCAATGCTAAAGCTTGACTTGGTCCTTATTTTGCACAAATTATGTTGTTTTCTTATGTTCTTGTTCTCAGTGAAAAGAATTTGTTGAATTGACAACACGTATAAATGCAACTTGCCATTATCATTATGGGAAGAATATATATATTATATGAATAACTCTTAAAGCGTCACATCCTGTTTCACAACTTCAAGATTGTGAGTTTGCATGTTCATATAAGAAATTAAAGTCTTTTGACACCCGCAGGAATATAAAATTAAGGATCTATAACTATGTTACCCTCTTCAGACGTGGGTATATTATTTGAATAGATATAAATGGACAAAAGTGGATCCTTGCGGGGGACGAATGACATGAATGCTATCGATATATAACTGTCATCTGCTTAGATGTTTTTCCCGTTTTTTGAAGAAATAATCATCGATTATCAATCGACTATCCTTACGTTTATACCATCTTATCTGAGTCTGAGCCTTAAAATTCTATATTGTTTATTTAAAAAATTCATTGTTTCAATATTGTCTCTTTATATTATGTATTGTGTACTGATCTGTCTGTGTACGTCACTATAATTTAACTGTATTTTGTTAGGCAGCGGCATTAATATTAGCATTATTTGCTTGTTTTTTTAACCATTTAACCATGTTTAAACCATGATCAATCAGATTAATGCTTTGTGTTTCGAATCTAACTGTGTTTATTTCGTTCAACAAATGTACTCTTTTATCTCAAACTAAGCAAGCCCCCTAACTTCTTTACAATAAATGATCAGTGCAAATGGATCATTCATGTGGAAATAATTCTTTCAAACACGATGTTGCTTCATATGTCGCTAACGACATTCATTCAAATATTACAGCTTAAGGGGCAGTAGCATGTTTTTAGAGGAAATATAAGGTGATGTCAGGAAAATGAAAAGCAAAGGTTCCAATTGAAAGACAATGTATTTAACCTAAATGGAGCAGTAATAATTCTAATATATAATGTAAAGTTTAGACATGAGATTCCTTTTTCTTACATAAAATGAATTAAAGGTGTTCACACGAAATGGCCGATAATGGATTTTAGGTGAAACTTCATACTTTCTCCTCTGACTATTGATAATTGGTTTGTGTTATGACATTTTTGACACTATCACAATAATACATTTAGCATTAACGTACAGTTATCAGTGAAAAAATTAGAATACAAAATTATCCAAAAAACGGGCTACTGACCCTTTAAGCTGTTTTATGTTCAAATATGTTTTTATGCTCGTTTTATTTACTAACAATGTATTATGATATGAATAAACATCACAATACTTGAATACTTGAAACTATTTCAGATAAAATGAATGTTTGACCTATATTTTCACTGGATAATCGCGGTCAGATTCTAGCACCACATTGTCAGTGAGATATAAACGTTCAGATAAAAGAAGGTTAAGATGAGCAGAGTTATGTTTTGCTTGTTTAGCAGATGAAGTATAAAGGATAACTAGCTTTTGTTCAAACGACAAGGCGATTCAATATGAGCTTTTTTACAAATATCTGTTGTAACTTTGATAGTTCCCATACATCTGATGTTATTTAAGGATTTACATATGTTGTGCCTCTATCGATGTATAACCTGAACAAATTATATAAAATATCGTAGTAAAACAATCCTTATAATAACAAATAAACATTTTAAGACAAAATTTGTTAATTATTTTCACAAAATCTAACATCAATGTTGTCACAATGAACTGACGCAATAGTCCGGGTTTGACAGTTGCGATTTACGTTCCGTTGCAAAGACAGATATAACACATCTGATCACTTCCCAACCGCGTTTGTAAGAATTAAATAATTTCCTCTTCCCCCTAAAGAAATCCTTGCCTTCACCGGAAAGGCTGCATTTTAATAACAACATGTACGAGTCCTCAAGCTCATTCGCTTCGAGCGTCTCACAAACGGGGGACATTTTGAACGTCGTGTGATATACTAATTAGGGTAATTCCTATAATATGGATAAGGGTTTAGACGAAATGTGATTGCATGGGTGTCTATGGTTGCGAAAACGAAATTTAATCTTTTGCCCATTTGAGTTTATGGAGTTCTCAATTTTGATAACAAACCACAATCTCACAACATTGATGATAGATGTTTTGAAAATAATTATAAACAACTTTGTTAAAAGGTTGATTTTGTAATTATAAGGATTATTTTACATGTTTTGTGGCTCTATCGATGTTCAACATCAACAAATATTGTATAAAATCGCTACGCTTAATGTCTGTTATACATCGATAGAGCCACAAAACATGTAAAACAATCCTTAACTTTTATCGTTGTGATGTACGGTATAACTTTTCCAATTATGTAGCTACTTTTCCTTCACCGATTTTCATGCTCTACAATTATATAACAAAGCTTGTCTTTTACAAGTATCATATCTTCTTGATATAGTTCCCTATTTCTTAGAGTGTAAACGACACTGGTCTAGGTCATATTGACAACCCTTCCATGACGTTTATTCGGGGTGTGTTACCCTCTCAAATAGATTGTTTACCTGGACATCTTAATAAACAAGAGTATATGCTACATCGTCTTCTGTCTAATAAAGGCACCAAAAAGAGACTGAAAGCTTTTGTCACGTCCGTCTCAATAAGGGATGCGTGAGTAGATATCAAATTTATGAGTTTAGTGAGACTATATTGATTCATACCTTATTAAGAGCATCTTTTTGTAACCACGAATACGTTAATATCTGTTAAGTCAATACACACTGTCACTACTTATCTGTGGAAATGGAAACCGATAATGTTTTTAGCAAACCAATATGTTTCTTGTCAAGAATCAGTTTGATGTCTGTTTGTAACGTCTGGTGATGACAATAAATCATTTCAGGTGTTCATTGTAGAATATATTGTTGACAGATTAAAAATAGCAGGACGCATTTGAAATCGTATATCCCCTTCTCAAATATACAAATTGTCAATATAGTATTTGTAAACCTCTGAGTCCTTTATCGAACTAAGAAGATCTTCCCAATTCAACATGTTTTTGACATATTTCAAAGAAGACATCATGATCATGATGGTCTTATGATTCAAAGATTGAGTTAATAGCTGAATTTAAAACCCCAAAAGTTACAGGAAGTTTCTGTCTCTTCATAATGTTTTTCAGTTTAATGTATTGACTTTTCACACTACAGTAGAAAATAAATGTTGCTGTCATACAGTGTATCTTTCAGAGTTTTGTGAATCAGTAACAATATGGCCTTCAACAATATAACTAAAGTTTATGTTTAATGCATATACGTTTACTTACCTCAAAACTCAATTTTCAGCTATTATATAGGATCTAACCCCTACATGTGTTACATGACAACTGATTTTTGACTATTCGTTACGCTATTCAATTTCAGGAGCTCTTTGACAAATTGAATAATGCCGACAAAGGCCCATTATAAATAATTAAACAATTAATTGATATTTAAACTAAAAGGTTACAAAACATGACAAGAAATTGTGCAATAAATGGATTCATTTAATCACAAACATTTCATATTCAAGAACATATTGTTACTTGGAAACAATAAACATATTTCCTTCCTTGCATATAATGTAGTTGACTAGCGTTCCCAAGTTTAAATACTTATAATAACATACGTTTATAAATGGCAAATGGAATCATTAATCTAACACTGAGGCATATTTGTTTATAGAAAAAAATGAGAAATACAATTTCTACATTACATCTGTGCAAACTTGTGATTGTTGAGGACAACATATACGTCTCGCTGACTCAATTACTGATAAGCTCATCTCCCCGCTGGATAAAACGCCTTCATTAATTGACGTCGATATATTGCTTAGCTGTATTTTCGTAGGCGCGAGATAGAAAAGACAGCACAAAGTAACCCATATACATTTAGTTCAAGGAAAATATTAATGAGCTTAAATATCATTGCAATTAATGATATATCTGCAAATATTTAAGGAGCATTTTCACGTTTGAGAGAAAGAAAGAATGATTACTCTGTTCATTCAGATCGATTGTCAGTTTGCAATTTTTACAAAACTTGACTTATAATGATGGCAAGCATACAGAGGCTTTACAGTATATCAAAATGTTTTTCAGTGTGTAAACGTAACTTATTAAATACATATGTATAATAGTCGAAATAAAACGTTTGTTTAATTTTGAAATTATGAGAGTGACCTGTCTATATGTGTTTATTTGAATGAAAAATACTCTTTTCGTAACGCCATCCTGTTTGACACACCAGTGCATCATTCTGTCATGGTTGGGTGCTTATGGATATGACTTATTATAATGGTACATTTGGTATACTGATAGCACCATAGCAATAACTGTATATGAATTTAAGAGATAGGTGCTATGCCCTCGCTTAGTGCCAATCATGAATTATCTACTTGTCGTCAAACCATTTACAGCCTTGAGGTTATATACAGTGTATTTAGACACTAAGATCTTCTTCATAATTCAGGTAATGGTTCATACATAAAATAGTTATGTCAGGAAATGGTGTGAATGCTAGACCTTTTTCACTCTGTGCAGTGATCATCAGGGTGTATTTATATGACATTGTCATGCTGTGACGTCACAGACCAAAAGGCGCATAACTCATTACATTCGATACGTACCTACAGGATATGTAAATGAAGTTGTAGATGTTATTAATGAAAGCTTTATGAATCTATCATTTATACAAGGTTGCTACAACGTCGGTACACATATCTGTGAAGACCTAGGCCTCTTTTGAATATCATTCAATGTTGATACCATTTAGAAATATAAACAATAGACAAATGATAAGACAAGTTTTATGATCCTAAATTAAACAAAAACTATATTTCAATCACTTATATGCAACTTAAACAGTAGTTCCTTAAAAAAGATTAAATTGCCAAAGATTCAAAAGATATATTACAATTTCACTGACATAAACATAAATTATGTATTTGATGTTAGTTAATCATGAACAAGCAAACATACTGACTGAGACTATCAGTGATCCATTTATGTGCTCAATATAACACTCACCAGTTTACAATAATCATATTCTTACAGAAACGTACGTTTGGGATAATAAATCATACTTTTCCTGCAAAATGAGGAAACAGTAAATGTACATATGAAAGTCTATTTCGTACTTACTTAAATGTGCTGAATGATTAACATTCAGCATAGTATACATAATTTTGATACACTCATCAAGTAAACGACGGACAACCACATTTCAACGCATTACTCCTTCACATTTTTGTTTGACAACAAAATCTTTAAAATGAAAACTATGTCATACAAAGTGTTTTCAAGACGAAAATGATCCAAATATCGAAAAAGCAAAGTACATGCTGGTATACAGCTTTGTGTCTTACAGATATTCTTAGTCATCGTTATAGAATGCCAATAGAATACTCTGTACAAAAAATCAATATTGAAAAGCCTATCAGAACTATAGTTGTATTTGTGCTTTATTCATCATCATTTTGAATGCACAATGAAAACTTTTAAACAAGTGTCTTAGTTTCATCTAATCTCATGTCCAAAAGAAACGATACAAAGTTTTCAAAGTCGTCCGAAACAAAATTCTATAACCTGACAGAGTCGAATTTAAGTGTGTCTAACAGGCATATATCTTGTAAAAAAGTATGCACATTTTCATTCTTCAGAAAAAGATACTTTTGATTTTGTGTCTTTTCAAATGTACATGGAGTGCATAAATCGAAATTTCAAATTGTTTTATGAACAGAACTTTTGTCATTCCACTTTAAAATTGATAAAGTATTGAATTTACGTCCGAAAAAAAATGTTGTTGATATAATACACTTTATTTGACATAAATTCGTTGACGCGTCACTGCATTAGAACGTTTTAAAACAAGCGAAAATGTCCAATTTCTCTCTGCTATCTCGCCTAGTTAAGGAGATTCCAGATCGATGATTTTTTCAAACGCATGTTTCTCGCGAACATGAAAAGATAATGTTTCCAAATTTTGCATAGACATAAGTTGACTACTGAAGAAATGATATTACTATGTTTTAGTCTTATAAATCTGCAGTGGATTGAGTTATTTTGGGATTTGTATGGTATCGTTTCTTTTGAACATGAGTTTAGATAACCTAGACAACTCAGCCAAATTCGTTTCTCATCATAACAGCAGGTCTAAGGAGTTGAGATCTAGAACAGTTGACTCTCTCTTTTCTTCAATATTATATGTGTGTGAATCATTTGCGGTTGTCCAATCAAATGACAGTGAACAATATCAGTTTATTGCTTTGAAATGTGTTCTGCAGCTTTGAAAATGTTTTGAAGAGATTGGAATTTATTTATCCGACATAAGCTTCTTTGTTCAGCTTAAGATGTGCTCGTCTGGCGCAATATGTGATTAACCTTAATCGAAACCTTCGTAACTCGTTAACGGGTGTCTTTTTTCCAATAATGTTTAAAGCGGTCATTGAACTTAGATCTAAGAATGCTAATACTTAAAGCTTTACTGATGAATCTCCCAAATTAATCCTTGTAAGAATCAATGTTATCTGAGGGCAATGGGCAATCAGCAATATCTTGAATTGTGTCCCGGAAGTAGTTCTCTGTTTTGGAGCGGCAATTTCTTCACTTGATTCAGGGCACACCAGAGTAGATTACCATTACTGATGCTCAAAGTGTTCTACTGAGCCTTATTTCAATAATGTGGTAGAGCGTATTTCACCAGAGACGCCATTCACTGGCACTGATTAGCAATCTTTACTTTCGATTTCAGCAGCATGACAATTGTATGAATTTACGTTTTTCGTCAAATTCTATAGCAACTTAGTTTATTAAATGTAAATGTAAAATCTTAACTGATTGTTTTTTAATATATTTTATTCAAGTGTCATTTGACAGACGCCAAGATTCTAAACATCTACAAAGAATTTATTCCCAACTGGGGCATGTTAACATTTTACTTTTTTTAAGGTACCCATAACGTCTGCCTTGTGTAGATTTTGAAAACGATAGTCTCTCTGTCTCTCTGTTCTTAAATTATGTAAGATCAGTAAATGAATTTCATTAAGATTGGATTAAACCTGTTGCATGTTTCCTATTTTACCTTAACCTGAAAATATGTTGTCTCATATAACACAATTACACGAGTTTTAATCTGATTTTGCCAGTTATCTTTGAAATATTGATTATAGCTGCGTTAATGCATTAGTGTTGGTGTGAGAAATTACCAGTCAGGGTTACAATCATAAATTTAAAATGTACATGTTAAATCAAATGGAATGAAGATATGACTAAATGATTCATACAGTTACAACGCAAACATTACCAATAAATACAAATTACAATATATTTTTCTGGTATTTAAACTCTTCTACGTATACCAGTTAATGTAAAGTCGGCCAAATCCTAAAAAAATATAAAAGCAAAAATAAATCAATAGGAAGACTGAAGAGCTTGACATTTAAAATTTAAAAAAACTCTTTTTAATCTATTTGTTATTTGTTTCACATTTGATATTTAATGGCAAGGTTAGTCCAAGTAGGTGTTAGTCTATCTAAACTTATGTCTAAGTAGGTGTGTACTCAAATGAAACAAATAATAGATAACCATTAACATGGCAGACGTGTTAAAAACTGTGTCACTTTATATTGAATTTTATTGAGGTTAATGTTTATCAGTTAAGCAGTAGCTATCTCTACTCTATATCATTGTTATGCAAACAAAGATATGTATATGTTTCGAAGTTTAATCAATTGTAATTTTTTGTTGATGACTTTGTTGTCCTAAGTTTCACAAGGAGTATATTAACAAGAACGTTTCCAAAATAACATTTTGAATTCTATTTTGATTCTATTTTGATTCTATTTTGATTCTATTTTAATTCTATTTTGATTTCTATTTCTATTCTTTGACAAAAAGGGCTTTCTCGTTTTAAAACCAAAGGGCTTCTTTTTGGATACAAGTTCCAAATTAAAACCGATGGGATTACACCTTTTCAAAAACATCATAGCTCGAAAGTATCTCACCTTTTTTCAATAAAATAGTCAATGTAACCGCTGTTGTTTTTCCATATTTGACGTTATTTGCTTGTGCATAGTTAAATAGTATTTGCGAGTAATAAGAACATATAAAGAGGATAAAAATCTTAGTGATAAAGGCGATGTCCCATTCATTCAATTCTGCAACATTGTGTACAACTTAATGATAAAGGTGATGCCCCATTCATTCAATTCTGCAACATTGTGTACAATTTAGTTTTCAAGAGTTAAAAGAGTTGGGAAAATTATGAATATTGAAAATGAATGTAAACAGCGGATTTTAGGAGGCTCTTCCATGCCATACATTTGTCAACAACAAAATATCAAAGATATTAATGATATTATAACATATGTTACTTATTACATGTTTACATCTTTTGTATTTACCAGAAATACACGTTTGGATGTCAACAACACCGGTACAAGTGTCTTAAATTCATTTGACAGACATTCACTTATGTAAAACATACAAGTTGCAAAATGCTTTTTCATTACACTTTATGTAGTAATCTGCTTATAACACTTTGGGATAACTAATGAACTTGAAGAGATACCGACAACTCTGTAATTTTGGTAAAATAACAATCGATAAAGTAAACATAGACAACAGTATCGTATTTTCAAAATCTTTGAAAGGCATTTGACTTCACATAGAAATTGTATTTAAATACATTGAAATCCGGTTTTGGAGTACCTAATGAAGTGGAGAACATCTTCTCTTATTCCGAAATAATTGGTTTCTTACTGATTTTTTTAAAAATTTCAATTAATTACATCACAGTGCTCATTTGTCACAATCAGGAGGAATTGACTTTGCAAAGCTGATTGAAAGATGAAGGTTATCAGTTCCGAGCATGTAGGACACTGATAGGTTTTTACCAGCTGATTTAATCGAGATAAGTTAAAAAAAAACATGACAAAGTAAGACTTTGGAATGTTTGTCATCCTCTCTGTGTGACGTTATAAAAGGTTACATTTTGTTCATTCTCTCTGTGTGATGGTATCAAAGGTGACATTCTGTGTGTACCATTGTACTGAGATGCAGGACAAGCATTTATGTATACTGTGGTATTTAAAACAAGAGGTATTCTAACTCTATATCAACATCAAATGCCTCTTTTTAATCTTAAGTTAGGAAGTCATGATCTATTGGATTAGAAAAACCTATTTTCAACCATAATGGAAAATTTTTAGCTTATTGATTTTTCTCTCAATTCAAAATATTTTGTTTTTTATATCTTTAATCGTAAAAGCATACCGCATACACGCACCATGTACATATATATATGTAGTGTAGATACGGACTGTTGATATACTGATAATCAAAGATATTGCCAGTAAAGTGTTTTGTTAAGAAATGTGGATGATTTCCTTACATGCAAAAATGATGATTTTATATTGCAACTTGGGAGTGAAAGACAAATTATTGTACAGTTGCTGGATGCGTGAGAGAGTGTTTCGATATGTATACAGAATAAGCTGCAGCAAAATCATAAACTGTGTTGTCATAGCAGCAAATTAAAAGACCTCACACAGGCATTACCCACGTAAAAGCTTTAAAAGGACAAGTGAGAGACCTTTTGTTACTTTTTGTTCTATTTGATTTTAAATTAGATACAAAACAATGTAATTGTATTATTTGAGATAACCGTGCATTTTTGCTGTCAAAAGTACTTTAATCTTGGCTTTGATATCGATGATACGATCCTCCCCAGACATGTCATCGTAAAATAACGTTTCATGTGTCAAATTTAACAGTTTTTTGTATTTCTATGAATGGTGGGGAAATAAAAACCTACGATAAAATATGATCCTTTCAAATGAATTTTTAAAAATATCTAGCCTAAGTGATCGGTTTATGATGGCCTTTGTTACTAATGCATTTGCAATAGGATTATTGATGATGGATGGAGTCGTGAACTGTACAATTTTCAAATCATTTGTCTAAAAACAACATTTGAAAAGAATTGACAGGTTAAAGCCCTGCTTTCATGAAGATTGACGATTCCATAATTAGAACGACATGCAAGTTTAACATTTCTCATTTTTCAAGAATAAAGCTTTGTAAAAAATCACTGGTGATAAATTATTTTGACGAGAGCATTTATGCAGTTAATTTCTATATCATTCTATTTGATTCGTTGGTGAGGCTCTTGTATGGACGTTTAAAACATACAGTGACTTTTAGCTTTCAGTAATGATGCCTTGCAGTTATCAAGGTTCAATTTCATAATGGCAAATGAATTAAGGCTGTACTTTATGTGAAAAATTTTCTTGAAAAAAGGAGTAGTTTGTACTATAATGTTTATGTCACATACATTGAACATACTAACATTGAATGTTAGAGGAATAATGTCTTCAGCACTATCAGTCTGTGAAATTCTTGACGATTATGATGTAGATATTGCTATTATAACAGAACATAAACTTACCGAAGATTCAAGATGTTTCATGGATAGCATTCACTCAGGATACTACACTTTTGTGAAGACTCAATCTGATATTCCTGCCACAGCCTACTGTGGAAAAGGAGGAGTTGCCATTATATGCAAAACCTCAGTCTTACCTTTTGTGACAAACCTTGATGATATCAACAGCTCTAGAATCATTGGTTTAAAACTCAATTTCAGCAATTGTTGCACCTTCTATATCTTTGGATTATACTTACCACAACAACAATCACAACTTGATCAACTCCAAGAACTGTTTGACATGTACAAGGACAAAGGCATTGTGATCTTCCTAGGTGATTGCAACGTCTCTATCAATAATGATAAACTCTCTAACGCCACAAGTACAGTTATATTTAACAAGTTCCTGAATGACAACAATATACACCCTCTTAAATCAAAGGATCCATAGCAAATTGATTATACATTTGTACCCTCAAAATCAAAACTCGACTACATCCTTGTCCCTAAAGAATATCTCCATTGTGTGACCAACTTTCATATTCATGAAAATGATCTCAATTCTGTCTCTGATCACCTGCCCCTCTCAATGTGCTTAGACGTCAAAGAGCATCCTTATATTGAACCTGATTCAAAAAGGAGACTGGTGTCCTGGAAACGATGTGATGATCAAGTCTTATATCAATACACAAGAACTTCAAACTCAGCTGCCCTCTTACCAAGCAGAACCTACTCATCAAAGTGATATGTTCGCCACTACCACGCGATTGTGGAAAGCATCTCCCTGGCTAGTGACCAGTGTCTGCCAGAAGTCTCAGTCAACAGTCACACCAAACCATATTGGTCTAAGGAACTTAAGCGCGTTCATGCTCTTCAGAGACATGCCCGACAAATATGGATTAAAGAAGGTAAACCACGTGGAGTTGAAAACAAATTCTTTCACAATTACAAAAGACTGAAAAATGACTTTAGAAAAGCCCAAAGAAAAGCAATACAGAATTTTACTGAACAATCTCTTCAAGATTTTGAAAACAGTTTTGAACTAGACAATAGAATATTCTGGAAAAACATTAATAAAAAACGCCGAAGACAAAGTACACATTGCACTCACCTCACAAACGACGAAGGCACAACTTGGGACGCTTCTGATATATGCAATGAATTTGCTGACTTTTTTGAAAAAGTACACTCACCTCTTCACAATCCTGATTTTGACAAATCTTTTCATACAGAGGTCAACGAAGAGATAAATAGATTGATGCACAATGAGTCGTTCTCACACATGCCTGAGCTCCAAGAACCAGTGACAACATCTGAACTTCAGGAACATTTAGGTAAGGCTGACCATATACAAAATGAACATCTCATCCAAGGTGGTAAAGTGCTTGAGTCTGCTCTTGTTGTTCTCTTCAATGCAATCATCAAACATGGATATGTACCTTCCTCGTGCAAGATTGGAGTGATTATTCCAATACATAAAGGTGGAAACAAACCGAAAAACCACGCACAGAACTACAGGCCAATTACCCTCTTGCCAGTTATTTACAAGCTGTTTGAGAAAATTCTACACAAACGACTTTCATCATGGCTCAGCAACACCAGAATCTCCTTCCCAAACCAACAACAGCAAGGATTCCAGGCAGGCATAGGATGCATTACCACATCATTCAATCTTTCTGAAGCTGTGCATCATAATATTGAACTTGGCAGCAGTGTTTATAGTGCATTCTTGGACAATAACCGTGCATTCGACACCGTATGGCATCAATGTCTTTTTTTATAAACTGAACAGTCTCGGCATCAATGGTCTCACTTGGAGACTTCTTGTGCAGGCTTATACCAATCTCAGCAGCATGGTTGTATGTAATGGCACCACATCACGAGTCTTCCCAATACATCAGGGAGTCAGACAAGGGGGTGTACTCTCAACCCTACTCTATCTCATCTTTATTGATGATCTTCTCAATCAGCTTGAAACTTCCAAACATGGAATACAGGTTATGGATCTCAACTTGGGAAATCCGACTCTTGCAGATGATCTTACGCTGTTGACTCTGTCGCCTATTTCCCTACAGAAGATGCTGGACAGTTACTGTGTACTCAAGGAAGTGGAGGTACGAGCTGAATCCCTCTAAATGCAGTGTCATTATCTTCTCCGCAAAACGGGCTCATCCTGAAATATCCATGTACCTTACAAGTGAAAAAGTACCAGTGTCAAACACAAGAAAACATCTTGGTATAAAACTGAGAAATTACATGAAATCATCTGACGCAGTTGTTGAAGCTTGTAGGAAAGCTAAAGCTTGTTTTCATGCACTTGCAGACATTGGATTCAAGGACAAAGGTGTAAATCCAATCATCTCTGCTAAAACAGTGCACACGACAGTTCTACCGTGACGTGTATGTTTTATGGCTGTGAGCTATGGACTAATCTTTCCCAGACTGATACCAGAGAACTCTCCACAACCTGGCATTACATGGCTAAGTCTATACAGAACTTTTCAATAAACACAAGAAGTGACATGTGCCTTAGCATGATAGATTGGTTCCCAATAGATGCAGAAATATTCAAACGTCAGCTCATGTTCCTTCATCGACTGTGCTCTCTCCCTCCTCATAACATCTCAAAGAAGCTCTTCCATCAACGTCTACATCAGTTCATTCAGATGCCAAACAAAACTCAGAGAGGCTTTGTGCCACATATTATTGAGGTTCTCGAGAGTCATAATCTTATCAACTTGCTGTATGACTATCTCCTCAACAACAACCTCATGTCCAAGTTCCAATGGAAGAAGCTCGTGTCAAAGACAATCCGGCAGCACAGATCTCAACAGCTGTTATCACATGTGAACAACGACCCTGACTTCATCCGATTCAAGTTCCTACACCAGGCACAAGGTATAGCAGCAGTTTGGAGATACGCTCGGAATAGAGACTTCTTCACACTATACTCACTTCTTGCTCGACTATGGGTAGCAGTTCCCCAGAATACCAGAGATGTCTGTAACCTATGTGACATGGAATACTGCGACTTGCTAAGGCATGTACTGACATCATGTAGCTTTCTTGAGCCTCCTTACGCTCAATTCTGGAATAGGCTGAACAACAACTTTCCACTGATCTTCTGCGCATTTCTTAACAATGTAGATGATGAGACATTTTCACAGTACCTCATCGGCAGACCTCCCGGTGCTCTTCTTGACTTGGAACTTGTGTGTGATTTTCACAACAGTTGTGCTGTGCATGTCATGTCAACCATGGCAATATACAACAGAGAACTATACAGAAAGAATTATAACCCCTGATCTACTTCCTTAACAATGTTTCCTGCAGCAAGTGACTTTCTGAAGAAAATATGAACTGTGTACACGCCTTATATATTCTTCACGTAACATCTCTTTGTAAATACTAACATCTCTACGTTTTGCATTATGTAAATGTCTTCAACTGTCCAATTTATGTATCCCATAATCTCCTACTGGAGGAAATAAACATAATGATGATGATGATGACGCTTTGGTAACTATCAGAAATTGTAAAAATCGTGAAGCGGTTTTTCAGGTATTTCATTATTATTGTTAAGTGCATGTCAAGTAAACCTTGTGTTAACCAAACGTGTGTTAAACTCTCAAAATATGAAATAATGAAAGTTGTTATCTGAAAAAACCAAAAAGGATAGCCAGTTAGACAATATTGCGACTCTACACCTTGACAACTTAATATAGAATAATGCGTTTGTCCTTCTGGTTTGACTTAGAACTATTTAATATGACATATGATCATTTGACATTTAAAGTTACTTCGATCTTATACCAGGAGACTACCAGGATTCTCATAGGTCACTTGACTCTTCCATACGTTGTCACTTTCGGTTACTTTTGAGGAGATTATTTCAAATTTCAATGTTGTCATCTAACATATATATAACACAAAAATATAGCATAAAATTTAAGTAAAGACTAATGTACATGTACATAGTAAAAGGATAAAATAACAATAACTTATCAATAATCATTAGGATTCTACTCATTGTTTACAAAACGTCAAGGATATTCTCCAAAAGTAGCATAAGATTTACATACATGTATAAAGACACAGCAGTCCGGGAATGTCTAGTGATAATCAGTAACAAGGCTACAGATAATGTGTGACATAAAGTCGGTTCATTTAAAGAACCACTTAACGACTTTCATCACATATTGTTTTACTTTGATACGACCATAATTAGCAAAATTCATGATATGAATTCAAAAGTTCACACGTATTCATTACCCAAATGGCAAGTAAATGATAAATACTTGTTTTCAATGAAAATCTTAAAGCAGTCATATGTATTTGTGGAAGGAATATTCACACGCATGAATACTAGTTAAAAAACCTATCAAACATTATTAACTCATAACTGTCAATCCCACTGCTTTGGATAAGTTCCAAAATTACTTAAGAATTATTCACTCCCGGCATTGTCAATTTTTTCTTACAATTGTGACTTTTAACCTCCTGTTGTCTCTATGTGACGTCGATTAGCTCTAAAATGTTACTTTCCTGCAATAGTCAGTACTTGTGGATTAGATGACACTACTGAGAAAGTTGACATAAACTGAGTGATAACAACAATGATCTAATGTCATAGAACAATGCTCTGAGGCAATGACAGGTGCATGACGTTATGATGTGGCTTAGGCGACATCTTCGGGGTCGACTCAACGTAATTGAGCTTTGATTTAGATAAAAATATAACAATGTCTTCATAAAATGAATAGAACATTAAGTCTTTTCTTGACAAATATCATGTTTAACTTTTCTCCTGAGGCAGAAAGTGTTTTATTATCACTCGTAAAAATATAAACTTTCAACCTACTTATTGAGATAAAACATAGAATTTGTCAAGAAAAGACAGATATCCTCTAAATATTACATCTGCTGTATGTAAAAATAAAGATTTGACTAAACTTATTAAATTAAAAAGTGCACAATTTGATAATCAGAAAGCCGCAACGAAGGAACATCTTTAAAACTTTTGTTATCATACAACATAAACCAGACAAATTAAAAGCTGCACTCAATCTTAAGCATACAGATGCACAAAAACTCATCATAATGGCCTCTACTTTGTTTGACATTTCAAAGCTACATGGAACACAATACCTCGAGAGTATCACTTACGTCTAGGGAATCACCTCCAGCTTACATTTTATCATTAGATGTCATTTATCATCTCCTTAAGACGAGAGCCACATCACGCATTAGCCAATATACAGATATATATATATATGTGTGTAATTTGTTTTGACATGTAAGTGCTAGGAGGTTGTAACATGTTAATGGTTACCAAGCAAGCAATGATATCCTTAAAACCTCTTAAAATGACAACGTTGTGTATCTATGGTATGAGAATCTAAAAACAAACAAAGTGATTGATATTGTTAGTGTTGTTTCAAAGTCTTCAGCAATCGATTAACAAAACGTGATGTTTTGTTTATTTATCATCATTTTGTGAGCCTTCAATTTTCAATTCACTTAGATAGGTTTTTAGTGATGATGGTTTCCGAGGCTTGTCAAGTATTTACTCGGCAGAGCCTGTGGATGTTCTAATCTCTCAAAGTGAACTGTGCTCCTACATTTGAAATGACAGTTGTGTCATTCTAGCAAAGGCAGATCAACATCAATGCCCTTTAAATCTAATTGAAATGTATATTTTCAACTGCTGTTTTAGTTTGTGATCAATCACTATAATCTCACAGGAAGAAGAAATACAGACTATGATGATATCTAAGCAATTACTTTCATATTGATTTTCAAATATCTTAATAAAAAAGTCATATGTTCAAAATTAGTGAAACTTGGAAGGAAAAATGAGTCAACAATATCAAAGAGTAAATTTAATCTGAAGTCCATTCTTAATGTATTTTCTATCTCTGACTCTAACTAGTGCTGGATAGCATATAGCTGCTGAATCGTTTGTTACTGGTGCAAACGTTTCATTGTTATTGTTTTGTTATCATTTAAAGCAATTATTGATTGTCATCTTTCTACCAATGAATCGAATAGATAAACAAATTCTTTATGACGTTTTTCCACCACTCCTTCCAGCACTGCGATGGCTTGTTATTAAAGTGTCTAAAACGCAATGACAGCAAACTCATGAACAAAAAATATATACTGTTTCCTTTCATTTTAGTCAGATAATTTGCAATTCAAAATATACCATTTATGAATTCTCGCGTGTTTCATTTATTTTCTAACATGATTCATGTTGACAGTTGTTGAGAAATTGCCACCAAGTCTGATTTGAATAATTTAACACTCACTTCAACTTTGAAACTCTTTGGAATGGCTTCAACGTAATGAAGTGAAGTCACACAATGCGGAATTCTTTTCTACATTATGTTTAACCTTTATTCATGTATATCAAGTTTCTGTGGTTCTATAACTTTTCATTCCTTAAAGCGAGAGAGAGTAGAACTTAAAGGTCTAAGGAAACTATTAAGTTGCTGACAATATTTCTTTGAAATGAATAAACAGTTATTTCAAAAGCTTATTGGAAGCTTCAAGAGATGATTAACATTGGATTTGATTATATAATGTGTCAGAATCTGTAAGAGGACAACTACCTGATTTGTGATTTAATCCAATGTTCGTGTCAATTTATTGGAATTATAGATTGTACCTAGTTTTGCAAGTTCACACATAGAAAGTTAAGTCAAACGCTTATTGACCGGTTTATACAAGTCATAGAAAACACTGAAAGTCACGGACAATTAAATCATGATTCAAGGCCTTGAACGGTTTCAAATAGAGAAATACGGTAGTGGAGTCCTTGAAAACTCAATGATTTTGTATTTCTTGAAATGTAATAGATCTTCTTTTTCTTGTGAAGTATCAATTACCTTAATCTTTTTTAATTGTCTTTTTTTTCATATTATGTAGCTATCAAATCTTTGTTTTCAAACATGTACCTTGTTTCATTTGTCATAGAAGGCTCTTGACGCACCAGTGAAAAACAATGAAAACGCAATGGAATTATCAAGTTGATCTTCCTGTGAGGAATATGACTACTCCCACTCTTGACACAAAGCCAGACAGTATTTTGTTGTATACAAGGGCTTTGATTAATGGCCAAGTTGTGTCCTTGACATATCCTCTTACATCGGAGATATTTCAGGTATCTTGTACATTCAAAGTATTCAGAGAAACAGAATTAAGAAGTTCCTGTTATTGTGATGGCAAGTATTTTCTTGTTTATCATGGTTTTCATCCAAACCACTAATACATCTTCATTTCTCTTGAATATTTTTCCAATAATATGCTGAAATAGTCAGATTCAATAGTTACGAACAGTTGGATACCATGAAGCCATACCGAACCAAGCCACAAATTTGTGAAAAATTAGTTTGACATGTATTTTCCTTTATGACATCTGACAATCTAAAACAAACCAAGCAGCTTGGTTCAGTGTAGCATAAACACCCAGAAAATAGGCCTAAACACCATCCCCAATAGCTCCAAATTAACAAAATAGTAATGCCAGACTGAACCATAAACAGGGTCAAAAACTTTAAAATGCCAGAATGAACCAAACCAATTTCTTTGGGAGTTTGGTTCATTGTGGCACCTTTGTTCAATGCCTAGTGAGCAAAATCTTTTGGTTTGGTTCACTGTGACATGCTGACCACATGAGCTTACATGCTGAATATGAACCCAAACTTTAGCATCAGCAGTTTTTAAAGCGGGAAATTTGACGATAACTTAAAATGGAAGAAGAAAGTTAAGTTGCAAATGATATTGATAAGTATATATAGGTCTTTTCACATGATAAAGTATTTGTTTTCAGAGTATATATGAATAAGACAAGGTCTTTTTCACAGCAAAAGGATAAGCAATCTTTCATTGTTATGTAACTCAATCTGATTTTGATAATCATCACCAGTACATGAATTTGATTTTGTTTACATGCGACTAATTTAGTCATTTATCTTTATTTCATGTTTAGATTTTCTCATGAGTCAAACAGCATGCAGCAACCAGGATGAGGGTGTCCGTTATACAGATACAATAGGTAATTACTATTCTTGAGTGTTGAAATACAAATACAGTCGAACTTGTATTAGCGGCCACCTTTATAGAGCGGCGACCTGCTAGTTAAGGCCACCCTAAAGTCCCCCCGAGCGATGTTACGTTATATTTTACCTCTATAGAGCGGCCACTTGTTAGATGCGGCCAGCGGCCACCCTAATTAAGTCCCGAGCGAAGGCAAGACTTGTAAGTAACGGTCATTTGCAATCACATGACTGTCACGTGATCGTGAAGTACGCTTGATCACTCACAGCAAGTGACCTCTCGGTGTCAATAAGCGAGCGTGTGGTCGTAATTAACATGTTGATGTTAGGTTAGGTGTCACTTAACTCGATAACAATAGCGTGAGTACACAAGCTTGTTACTTTGACCGTGAAGACATTGTGACGTTGTTGACGAAAAGTTTTTAAGACTGGCCATGGGGTTGAAGGACACTAAGAGTGAGATGACTGTAACACTCACAAAACAATACAAAAACCAGTGACTATTTTAACAAATAATTTATAAGATCATCATTTACCAAACTTTTAATGACTGTTATATCTTTATTGATTTTAAAAACTACATTGTATGTGAAATATACTCTCATTTTAGAATAAAATATGATATTAGAATTTTCGTTAGTTGTCTTTGAGTATGACTGCACACCCGAACCTCTATAGAAAGGCCACCTCTATATAACGGCCACTTTTGGTCGGTCCCTTGGCTGACCTTTAAAGACAAGTTCGACTGTACACATTATTTCCTTATCCTCCAAACAATAAACTCTTTCACCCCTATGGCACAAAAATAAGGCCAAAAATGCCAATAGTTTTCTTTTTAGGGGTGATATTATGCTCTGTATTAAATCCTTTAAAAATGATTTTAGAGAAGTTAAATCTCTATTTTTAGATCAACTTATTCAAGAGATTGGATACCACTCGGATGCTGAGAATACATCTGTGTCCCTTGAGTATGTTTTGGTGGAAATATCAGCAGTTACAGACACTTGGGTCGCAGAACCTTCGAAGGATGAGTCAACCAGCACCTCCACACCCGAGGCAAGTGGAAGCTCACAGGAACAGACAGCACACTCTTCAGGACAAGGTATATTTTTAATTCTGCTGCTTAACATACACCTTACCTAATGTCCAATATTGTGTCAACACTTTAACATTGACTCTGGTTATATGCTTCATGCACTATGAAAACCTTTCTGCAGTTCAATCTTAGCTATAAACCTTATTATATATTATATTACAGATGGTGAATCTAATGAAGCTGCCCCTGAAAATACCAGCCCTTCTGAGTCCAGTAGGTGTCATACTACTAATTATACTGGTAACACAAAATCTTTGTGTATCTTACACTGTTAAAGCATTCCTCATAATTTTTTCTTACATTTTCAAAACATTCAGTAGGCGATAGAAATATTCGCAAAATATATTTTTGGACATGATAGCAGATATTCTTTTAGAACTGCATTTTCACTTGTATTTTAGAGACGGAAAGAGGTAGGAAAAGGAAAAAGTTTAAACCAGAAACAGGGAAAAGAAATGTCCGAAAACGGCTGCGAAACTCTGGAAAATCATACACGTCAAGCAGAGGGAAGAGTGTTCCAGAGAAGGTCTTCAAGAATACTGACTGTGAGTGCCCACGACACTGCTTTGGGAAGATTCAGGAGAAAGAGAGGCAAGCTGTCTTTACTCAATACTACTCGACTGAGTCATGGAACATTCAAACGGCATTCTTAATTGGCCATGTGAAAGAAAGGAACATTGAAAGACCATATGGTCAGACTCCACCGGCCAAATCCCACAAGCAAAAAAGCAGGAATTATTTTTGCCAACTGTCAATGGAGATGTTCTTGTTTGCAAAAGATTTTTCCTGGTCACATTGTGTGTTGACAGTGCAAGAATCCACCGGGCATTGCAGAAAAAATCATCAGCAAACATGGATGATCAACGAGGACGCCATTGTCCTGGAAACAAAATTGAGGGCGAGACACTTAAAACAGTTGTCAATCATATCAACTCTTTCCCTCGATATGGGAGTCACTACACCAACAAGGGTAAAAACCAGAGACGGTACCTTGCATCGCATCTAAACTTGGCTATCATGTACAGATTGTATGTGGACAAATCAAAAAGAGAGATTCAGTTCAAACCAGCTAGTTTCTATACCTACAGAAAGGTGTTCATTGAAAATTTTGACCTTCATTTCAAGGCCCCCGAGAAAGATACATGCCACAAGTGCGATCAATTCCACATTCAGTTGCAAGCTTAGGAGACCAAGGCAAAACGCGACACTAAAAATGAGCTGCTGGATGACCTTAAAAAACAGAGAGACCAACATCAAGTGAAAGCAACGGCAGCCAGAGAAGAGTTACAAAAGGATGTAAAACAGTCTAAAACAGTTGAAAATGCGTGTTATTTTAGTTTTGATCTTCAGCAAACCTAAGCCACACCTCTTCTTTCAACAGGCGTAACATTCTACAAAATGCAATTATGTACCTCCAACTTTGGGATCCATTCATTTCATGATAGTCGTGGTCACATGTACATGTGGCATGAAGGAAATGGTTCCAGAGGTGCACAGGAAGTAGCGTCGGCAGTCAAGAGCTTCACTCTGTCCTCGTCTGGTGACATTACCCATGTCACTGGGTGGTCTGACACCTGTGGGGGGCAGAACAGGAACTACAATATGGCGTGCATGTGGATGTATCTTACTTTGCGTGGGGATATCAACATTACTTATAAGGATATATTATTATAAGGATATTTATATAGCGCACATATCCATCCACTAGTGGTTGCTCAAGGCGCTTACATTGTTTTCCCCTGGTCAATGGCATTCTTTCATTGTCCAATCATTTTTTCCAACTCAAACTCCCTGGGGAGTATTCAACCGGCATCCATATTTGGCGCTCAGTTTAGGGACCATTCTATGCCTCACAGGGTACCCATTTACAGCTGGGTGAACTGAGACATATAGTCACAGCAGTTTGTCCAACACTACTGAACGCTGATAACCGACAGCTCGGCGTATGCACGTGTTCATGTATCCACCATTCAGCCACTGACATGAATTCGTGGGATCTTTTAAGTGCGTAGTTTTTGTTGCACTACACACTAGGGCTCCAGGGTGACACTTAAAGAGTTCTAACAGAGGTGAACTCTAGGTTTTTACACCTTGGCCTGGATGGGATTCGAACCCCGGACCTCAGCAACGTGAGACCAGCGCTCTTGCCGACTGAGCTATCCCGTATATCAACATTACTCAAGTGGATCACAGCTGGCTCCCAAATGACTCTGATTTCGATGATATTGAGCGTGCAAAAAAATGGCACCCTAGTGTTTACACACCAGATGGTTAGACAGATGTATTCCAATCAGCTAGAGAGTATCTAAGATTAATGAGTTGGAATTGAGTCTTCTCTATCCAACAGGTCGGAGAATATCCAATGAGAAGAAGAAAGACCTTTTGGATCTCCTCCCTTACGTACCACCGATCTTCCACAGCTTCTTCCATGATCTCTCATCAAGTGGTTCCCTTCAAACTGAAGATGTCGATGGTTTTGTAGAATAGCCAGATTTCCCATTTGATGTTTGTATTTGAGATTAATTGGACATGTATTAAACTATCACACAAATGATCATAATAAATCATTTAAGCACAATCTATATTCAAGCAATTGTATATTTACTTTGTATACACAGAACTGAAACTTGATTATATGTTTCAGAATTCCTAGCCTTGCCAGAATATGTTTTGGTAGAAATACTAAAATGGCTTCAGCCGTTGGAGAGGAAACGATTACTTGATGCATGTATGGGAACTACAGCAAAAGGAAAGGTGTTGAATGCCCTTTCTCGTTCAATCTTATGGAGAAATGTTTCATTCGAACAAACTTGGGTTAGCAAAGAAGAGTTTGAATTTGTTATTCAACATTCTGGCCATGTGAAGTCACGTTGGCTTGGTCATGACGCTAGCTCTAGCCGATTCTCGCGGGTTTCACCCCAATGCATAGTCGCAATATTGTTACGGGTTACCCCTTTGCAATAATAGTCAACATATATGGTAGTATAATAATAGTTTACATTCATAAATACGTTTGTTTTATAACTTTCAGTTTAACATACAAATGCTTTTTATTTATGGTTTTATTACACTTATCTTTTTAAAAACTAAAGGAATAAAAACCTGATACTAGTGAAAACATTGGACGTATGAATCGAGGATAAATTTCAGCAGTGACTTCAAATCATCATTATAAAGGATAATGCCCTTTGTTTCATTGCGTTAAATTCAAAATTATCGGCTGTTAATTAAATTAAATGTCAACAGACATTCACATATATATAAACTTGTGTCATATATCTTTAAGCATGTTCTTATTTTACGATGTATGTTATCATCAATCACGAATGCAATTTTGGTAAGTGGTCATTTGTATCACTATATTAAATACTTGAACATAGATACGAAACAATACCTATGCTTTTCAATACCAAAAGCACAAATGATTTATTGATAGCATATAGTACATTACATTGAAACAGGCAGTTAAATATATTTATTACAACCTTCAAGACTGAAGGACAGTGCAAGTGCACTCGAAGTAGCTACGTATGGATGTATGTTCATTGAGGCTGCACATTTAAGTCTTCAAAGTAACATCTTCTTTTAACTTTTACAATGCAATTACCTTGCAACTTCCCCTTGTTTGTTGTAGTCTTCAGCGTTGGAATATATAATCATAGTATATGGCTGTGACTCAAACATTTCGTACATTAATTATTGTAAAACGAAGAATAAATATAATATTTTCTGTCAACTATTGATAGGTTAAACCTTACTACATTTGTACATTTATTATTGCATATGTGATAATTTCTAGAAAAAGATTTGAATCCCTCTCCATTCGATTGATTTGAAAGCATCAAGGATGTATAAGGAAAAGTTACTGACGAACTTTAAACATGCAGGCCCTGTCGTGTATTTGCACCATCTGAGAAGTTCAAAGAAAAGGTTTTTAACAAATTCTTTTTGAAGATTAGTGATATTGTCTGGCAGTGATATTAACGAGTTTAGTCTGACGAAAGTTCAAAGTTCGAGATATATTTGAACAAGACAGATGTCCACCATTGACTTTTATAACTTTACTTCACACGGATGTTTGGATCAAATAGGATATACCTTTTGACTTTGAATGATGAAAGGGAATTGTTTTCTGAGATGAGATCAGAGGGAACCGGTAAAACGAACATATACTGCTCAGACGAAGTTAGGGTACATTGGGAATCTCACCCAAGTGTCTTCTGATAACACAAGTTGATTAAAGTAACAAAAATCCGAGGCTTGCCGATAATATTTTACTTTTATCAACGAGTGTTGATACATTTGATATCAGAAGACACGAGGATGAGATTCTATTTATCATCAAAAATCATTTTTCATCACAGTTGCATGAAAGATGTACATCTTTGAACACTGCATAGCCCTTAAACCCCTAAACCAGTGACGGCATAGCATTGTTATGTCGTTGTGTTTATGACGTCATAGCATAGTGACATCATTACTAATGATACCAAATGTTGTGATGTAATGTACAGGGTATTGTTGAAAATCTACTAGCAAAACGATATCTCCTAAACGTGAGTACAGTTTTGGATGATGACAATAACAATGCACTTTTAAGGCGCAACGTTTCCATTTAAATGGCTGTTTGCTTTATCACGCTATAAACAGCAATAATATTTCATTTTAAACAGACTTTCACTTATAAAGCGAAAATGCACAAAATGACACTAACAGGTACATTTAAAATAGGCATTCATCATTATCTCGGAATGTTGTTAGCCATGTAATTATTCACCTAATGTTGAGTTAATCGATAATCAGTTTTGCAATTCTAAAACTAAACCATAACTGCTGAAGATGATTATGAATTATGACTTCAATATAAGTAGAACCAGGTAATTGTATATTAGGAAAGAAACCAAACACATACGCCAATCAACGTCAGCAAGAAGGTATTGCGCTATATTTTGCGAAAAGTTCACAAGTTTCTGTCTTATTCAATTTCTGATCTATTTTAGGTTGGAAATAAACTTGTGCAGAGCATCTATTTTAAGGAGTGCTCGTGCTTTGTTATAAAACTTAAAGAAAATTTATTTGAAATACAAGTAAAGCAATAGTTCTATTTTGAACACACATTATAAGAGAAACTGAGTAAGATATCATATTAGTTCAATTTTGTTCGAAAGTGTTTCTTAATCTGAAATTTAAAAAAATAAAGCACTTTCACTTTTGTCCCCATCAAAAGTTTCGTTTAGTTATCGTTTTATTTTTGTATTTTGATTGTTTGTTTGTTGTTGTTTTTTTCGGGGGTGGGGTCTGGTATTTTCATTCTTACATTTGTTGTAGTCAACAATATGTTACGTTATACTAAGTAATGCAGTGAGTATTGATAGTTGGACATGTAACTTTCTTGTCATCATCAATTCTGGGGGGAAATATTCCCTAAAAGTGACTTTTTTGCCAACTCTGATGAGGGAATGACACCTTCAATGAAAATACGAAACGTTGGAAATAACGTTGGAGGGTCATAGATCGCAGGAAGGTCGGCTGACGCGACCCTCAACCAGACCTTTCTAGACTCAGTATAGCAGTGTAACGGATAATAGTGAGGCTAGGTTTACTTAGACTGCAGAAAGTACATGACATCACAAACGTTTTACATCATCATTATGACATCACAATGTTATGACGTTATAAACACAACGACGCCACAATGCTATGACGTCATTACCACGATGACGTCACAAAGCTATGACATCTCTGGTTTAGCAGTTATAGGGCTATGCAGTGTTCAAGGATTACATTTTTCATGCTAATGCGATAAAAAATTATTTTGGATGATAAATAGAATCTCGCCCTCGTGTCGTCTGATATCAAATATTTCAACACTCGGCAAGCCTCGGATATTTGTTACTTTTATCAACTTGTGTTGATATAATTGATATCAGAAGACACTTGGGTGAGATTCTCTATATCTCAAACTGTGTTATCTCAGTTTTAATCTCTAAAACCAGGTGTGCCGATATGAGCATCGGAAAATTAAAAGATCTGAAGATAAGATATTGATTGCATTTCTTAGGGCATATAATGAGCAGTGAATTCATTACAAACCTCGCCGGTCACAGATTTAGAAAGAAAATGCAAGTTTATATTGATATATTTTGATTAAACAATTGCAAGTTTGATCATATGTTATTCAATAATCAATAGCAAGTGGATAATTTCCATGTGACAACCATCGCCAAAAATGACACGTATTTATAAATGCTGCTGACATTGTGAGAATAAATCAGCATTTAAAGTAAAATACGGTTTTCGTCCTAGGTTCCACATTATTTATTATCAAATAATACATGTGTGCTTTATAGGCAAACTTAAAGCAGGTTCTCCCTATCACGGAAATTTTGATCATCTGTTTTTCCATAATTGTGCCTTTTTTATTCAAATTAATCTCAATTTGGCAGACATCTGGGAATCTGGATAATGTTTTCATTTTTTTGTGATTGTTCAAAACACATGCATTCTGTCACGTATTATCAATAAGCATAATCAATTATTTTTAACAACCGATTTTGGATTACTTTACATCACAACAAATATTCGCAATTTTGAAGAACGTTTAATGAGATTTTACTAAATGCAAAACCCTTCCATTAGTAAACTTTTTTTTTTAATTTCTTTCCACTGGCTTTGATTTTTGTCAAATCAGTAATGCCATTTTGATGAGAAACATTTCACAGTGACGCCAACAAGATTGAAATAAGTTGATATCAGTATGTTCATTAAAGAGACAATAACCTGCAAACACTTACCACTCCAATGCTAATTAATATTTTATGAGCAAGCTGGATTGCAGACGTTAACTTAATACAGAAAATTAACATGTACAATTAATTTGATAATCTGATCAACCATCTATTTTAATATCAGTTTTATCATTATTTCTAAAAAGAATTGGGCATTCCAGAACAATAAATGAAAGATTCAACAGGAACTAAGTCAATAATCTCATATGTCTAAGTTTCGTAAGCACCATAATGTTGTAGATAAAACCTTAGCATTTCATATAAAAGCAATTTTGATAATCAATTCGTTTAGATTCTGAACAAATGTAACATTAACTTCTTTAGAGGCATTTTAGAAGAACGACACAAGAATATGTGTCAATACGTCGCATACAATAAAAATATTTCTCAGCATTAAATGTAACATTGTTATATTTTAATCAAACGTCATGCACATGTTTCATGTACACATCAGATCCCTTGACGGATTAGATCGAATACCCACAGACAATTTCAAATAACATAAAACAATGTTACTTTTTGGTTTTGAACTTTTGCTGAAAAAATTCAAATATCTTATTTCAGAAAACAATACCCAAAACCTCTTTTAGTAAACCATGCATTGATCTCAGACACACCACGTACATGTACCTTGTATAATAAGTGAAATTGAACATATCTAATGGTATTACCTGTAAAGTATTCTGCTAAGAAATGGAGACAATATGATGATTATATTAGATTTTTCAGCAGGTGCCTATCATTTACCATCTTGGTAATGTCAATGATTTCAGTCAAATTATGAATAGTATCATCTGTATTTAATGAGATGATGGCCCTTAATAAACCAATTTACAGCATTGACAGACTTTCCCTTTTGTGTACTCACGTAAATTTGACGTAGTGATAATCACGCTGAGTGTATAATTATTGAAGGTCTCACTGCAATGGATTGATGACAATGGGAGGCCATAGCAATAGGTACAGTTAGAGTTATGGGGAATACATACCACTAGTTGATATGATGTCCACGACAAAAACGTCAACCAAAGAAATCAGATTGAATTCATATGCTATCTTTGTAGCTTCATGAATCTACCATTTATCAGAGGGAAACTATCACTTAATACAAGGTTGCTACAACGTCGGTACACAAATCTAGGCCTTTTGAATATCATACGATGTAAAATTAGAAAGATAAAACAATTGACGAATGAGAAGACAAGAAAGAAAGATAAAACAATTGACAAATGAGAAGACATTTTTCATGATACTACATTAAACCTTTCATATCATACATCAAACAAAAAATATTTCAACCACTTATAGGCTCCTCAAAAAGCTGTTATCAATTCTTATGCAACGTTCCTTAATTAATTGATTTGCCAGATGATTAAAGAAATAGTGCCATGTTCCACTGAAATAAACAACAATAAAAAAGTCCCTATGAAAACTAATGTTAGTTAATCATTGAAACCACACTGACTGAGGGTATCAGTGATCCATGTATGTGCTCAATATAACACCCACCAGTTACAAAAATGATATTCTTACTGAACGTACGTTTGGGATGATAAATCATACTTTCCCTGCACGCATTTATTAGGAGAACGTAAATGTGCTAATGCAAATCTCTGTATTTTAAAAGTCTATTTCTTAATTTCTTAAATGTGCTCATGTTTACAGTGCAGCAGTGTTCTTAATCATTCAGCACAGTATAGATAACGTTGATACACTCATCAAGTAGGCAACGGACAACCACATCTTAACGCATGACTTCTTCACATTTTCGTTTGACAACAAAATCTATATAATGAAAGTTATGTCAAACAAAGTGTCTTCAAGACGAAAATCATTCCAAAATCAAAAAATTAAAATAAATGCTTTTATACAGCCTTGTTCCCTTCAGATTTTCTTAAACTTAGTTATCGAAAATATTTTTATGAAAAATATTGTTATCTTTCCTAAACAAATTTTAAAGTGGAAAACACTTGATTTCTGTAGTGACCATAGGGGCAAAACGTGATATTTCTTTACTAAGTGCCTGCCCCTGGACTGATGAGAAGAGAATGCTGCACTTCAAAAAGCTATAACTCTTGCACAAACGAGAGTTATAATTATAATATAATGTGAAATAATGTCAGATGAATGCAATAGAATACTCTGTTAAAAAAATAATTATTGAAAAGCCTATCAGAACTAACGTTGTGTTTCTCTTGAGCTTTACAATGTTGTGAAGAGATTGAAATTTATCTATCCAACATAAGCTCTTTTGTTCAGCTTATGATGTGCTCGTCTGGTGCTGTGATAAACCTTATGTGAATACTCCTAAACGAAACCTTCGTAACTCGCTAACGAATGTCCTTTTTTCAAATAATGTTTAAAGCGTTCATTGAACTTAGATCTAAGAATGCTAATACTTGAACCTTTACTGATGAATCTCCCAATGTAATCCTTGTAAGAATCAAAGTACTGAGGGCAATGGGCAATCAGCAACATCTTGAATTGTTCCTCGGAAGTAGTTCCCTGTTTTGGAGGGGAAATTACTTCACTTGATTCAGGGCACACCAGAGTAGATTACCATTACCGGTGAATTACACTGACCCTTTCTTCTATTGAGCCTTATTTCAATAATGTGGTAGAGAGTGTTTCATCGGAGACGTCATTCATTGGCAGTGATTAGCAATCTTTCCTTTCGATTTCAGCAGGCATATAATCCTATGAATTTGCGCTTCATCCTCAAATTCTATAGCAACTCTGTTTATTTCAAGAAAAAATATTGATTGTTCTTTGAATGTCTTTTATTCAGGTGTCATTTGACAGACGCAAAGATTGTAAACATCTACAGAGAATTTATTCCCAACTGGGGCATGTTTTGATTGTGTTAACATTTTACTGTTTTAAAAGCAGCCATAACGTCTGCCTTGTGTAGATTTTGAAGATGATAGTCTCTCTGTATCTCTGTCTCTCTGCTCTTAAATTACATAATAATAGTAAATATCATAATGATTGGATTAAACCTGATTGATTGTTCGTATTATACCTGAACCTGATTATATTTTGTCTCATATAACACAATCATACAATTATTAGACTGATTTTGTCAGTTATCTTTACAACATTGATTTTAGCTGCGTTGATGCATTAGCGTTGGTATGAGAAATTACCAGTCAGGGTTACAATCATATATTTAAAATTTATATGTTAAATGGAATGAATACATGACTAAAGGATTCGTACAGTTACAACGCAAACATTACCAATTAATACAAATTACAATAAAAAAATTTGGTATTTAAATTATTCTATGTATTGTAGAAAATGTAAAGGCTATCTGAACATTGACCAAATCCTAAAATAATATAAAAGCTATAGTAAATCAATAGGAAGACTGAAGAGCTTGACATTTAAGTTTTTTCTTAAAACTCTTTTTTAATCTATTTGATATTTGTTTCACATTTGATATTTAATGGCCAGTTTAGTGTGTTGGTCTATCTGAACATTTGTAAACTTATGTCTAATAAAGTGTGTACTCTAATTAAACAAATAATAAATAACCATTAATATGGCAGACATGTAAAAACCTGTGTCACTTTATATTGAATTTTAGCAGTAACTATCTCTTCTCTATCGCTGTCATGCAAATGTGCTTAGAAACGAAGATATGTATATGTTACAGTAAATCTGTGAAATCAGTAAATACATGTATTTACTGAAACTTTCAGTAAATACATGTAATTACTGTTTCACTCAGTAAATACATGTATTTACTAAAATTTCCAGGAAATACACGTATTTACTGAAATAAGAGGCCAGTAATTACACGTATTTACTAAACATAAAAACAAACCCAGGAGAATTCAAACAATTACATTTAATGATAGAAACATGTCTGGTTGGTGGATAGACCTTATTTGTTGCAACAGTTAAGGCTGTTGTGGCACCTGGAATTGCACAACAACTTGGATTTAAAACATTTGCATCGGTTGGACTGGCATCTCTTCACACCAGAGCAAGAACATTTAACGAAACCTTGCCCTCCAGAAGCTGATTCTTCTGTCACTGCAGATCTGAGTGATATGTTCTTTTCCTGACATACATCATTCAAGGTCAACAAATGTTGCGGACAAAGATCAAATTGGTTTCTTGAATATCTCCCATTCAAAATACCTGCTCGCACTGCAATTCTATATTGGTCAGAGTCTATATCTCTGTCCACTATTACACCAAGTATATTTCTAGGATCTCCTCTACCACGATCAACCATTGGTATCGGCACTGCAACATTGTCTCCTATCTCACCCTTTTCATTTCAACCCGGCTACGCTTAACCATACGCTCAGCTTGAACTCTCTGGCTTGAGCTGGCTTCAGCACGGCGCTTCAGGATGTTAATAGTCAGATCGCGACTTTTTCCCACTTTCTGCTGCTGCAATCTTCACTTTATTCAACAACTGGTAATATTCGTCCTTGGGAATCAAAAGACATTTTCCTTCATTGTGCCTTTTATACAATTCCTTCTTAAATGTATCTTCAAAATCGGAAGTCATTATTGTCTGGTGGCGAAATTCAATATGCAAACATGCAAAGTATTCTGAAACCTGAGTTAGCTTGAAGTTTTGTTTATTCAGCTTGATTGTTCACTCAAGCTCATTTCATAACTCACCAATCAAGAAACAAAGCCTTGGTGTGAAGCTCTGATTAGTCAGCTGATGTTCTATTCAGTCAAGTAAGCTTCATAACTCACCAATCAAGGTTCAAGCACACCATTTTTGCATTTATTCTTAATTTCACAAATTTACTAAACCTGATCAGTAAATGTTTGAAACAATATGCTCTTAAATTCAGTAAATACGTGTATTTCCTAGAAGTTTTAGTAAAAACATGTATTTACTGAACGTTTCAGTAAATACATGTATTTACTGATTACACAGATTTACTGTAACATATATATGTTTCGAAGTTTTGTCAATTATAATTTTTTGTTGATGACTTTGTTGCCCTAAGTTTCACAAGGAGTATATTAACAAGAACGACTTTCCAAAATAACATTTCTATTTTGAATTCTATTTTGATTCTATTTTGATTCTATTTTGATTCTATTTTGATTCTATTTTGATTCTATTTTGATTCTATTTTGATTCTATTTTGATTCTTTGACAAAGAGGGCTTTCTCGTTTTAAAACCAAAGGGCTACTTTTTGGATGCAAGTTCCAAATAAAAACCTATGGGCTTACACCTATTCAAAAACATGTTACTTGAAAGTATCTCGCCTTTTTTTAATAAAATAGTCAATGTAACCGCTGTTATTTTTTCATAATTGACTTTGATTAATAAGAACATCTAAAGAGGTTAAAAATCTCAATAATAAAGGAGATGTCCAATTCATTCAATTCTGCAACATTGTGTACAACTTAATGATAAGGGTGATGCCCCATTCATTCAATTCTGCAACATAGTGTACAATTTAGTTTTCAAGAGTTAAAAGAGCTGGGAAAATTATGAATATTGAAAATGAATATAAACAGCGCATTTTAGGAGGCTCTTGCATGCCATACATTTATAAACAACAAAATATCAAAGGTATTGATGATATTATAACATATTTTACTTATCACATATTTTCATCCTGTTTTATTTACCAGAACTACACGTGATGCTGTTTGGATGTCAACAGTTCCAACAGTAAACACCAGTTATGTGTCATAACTTCATGTGACAGACATTCACTTATGTAAAACATACAAGTTGCAAAATGCTTTTTAATTAGAATTTATGTAGTAATCTGCTTATAACACTTTGGGATAACTAATGAACTTGAAGAGATACCGACAACTCTGTAATTTGGGTAAAATAACCATCGATTAAGTAAGCAAAGACAACTGTATCGTATTTTCAAAATCTTTGAAAGGCATTTGAGTTCACATAGAAATTGTATTTAAATACATGGCGATCCGGTTATGGAGTATCTAATGATGTTGAGAACATCTTATCTTATTCCGAAATAATTGGTTTCTTACTGGTTTTTTAAAATTTTAATTAATAAACATCACAGGGCTCTTTTGTCCAAATCAAGAGGAATTAACTTGCAAAGCTGATTGAAAGATGAAAGTTATCTGTTCCAAGCATGTAGGACACTGATAGGATTTTACCAGCTGATTTAATCGGGATAAGTTTAAGAAAAAATATGACAAAGTAAGACTTTGTAATCTTTGTCATTCTCTCTGTGTGATGGTATCAAAGGTCACATTTTGGGTGTACCATTGTACTGAGATGCAGGGACAAGCATTTATGAATACTGTGGTATTTAAAACAAGAGGTATTCTAACTCTATATCAACATCAAATGCCTCTTTTCAATCTTAAGTTGGGAAGTCATGATCTATTGGATTAGAAAAACTTATTTTCCTACCGTAATGGAAAATTCTGAGCTTATTGATTTTTCTCTCAATTCAAAATATTTTGATTTTACATATTTTTAATCATAAAAGCATACCGCATACACGCACCTTTTATATGCAGTGTAGGTACGAACTGTTGATATACTGATTCAATGATATTGTCAGTATTTAAAGTGTTTTGTTAAGAAATGTTGATGATCACATTATATGCAAAAAAGATGATTTTACTTTGCAACATGGGCATGGATGACAAATTATTGTCCTGTTGCTGGATGCGTGACCGAATGTTTTGATATGTATACAGAATAAGCTGCATCAAAATCATAAACTGTGTTGTCATAGCAGCAAATATATATGCCCTAACACAATCGGAACCCATGTAGAAGCTTTAAAAGGGACAATTGAGGAACCTTTGTTACTTTTTGTTCTATTTGATCTTAAATTACATAAATGACTATGTAATTATATTATTTGATCACCGTGCATTTTTGCTGTCAAAAGTATTTTAATCTTGGCTTTGATGATACGATCCTCCTCAGACATGTTATGGTAAAATAACGTTTCATGCGTCAAATATAAAAGTTTTTTGTATTTCTATGAATGGTGGGAAATGCAAACCTACGATAAAATACTATCCTTTCAAATGACTTTTAAAATATCTGGTTTAATTGATCAATTTATGGTGGCATTTGTTACTAATGTATTTGCAATAGGAATATGGATGATGGATGGAGTCATGAACTGTACAATTTTTAAATCATTTGTCTAAAAACAACATTTGAAAAGAATTGACAGTTTAAACCCCTGCTTTCATGATGATTGACGATTCCATAATAAGAACGACATGCAAGTTTAACATTTCTCATTTTTCAAGAATAAAGCTTTGTAAAAAATCACTGGTGATAAATCATTTTGACGAGTGCATTTATACAGTTAAGTCCTATATAATATTATTTTAATATTCATTTGTGATTGGGCTCTTATATGAACGTTTCAAACACACAGGGACTTTTTCGCTTTCAGTAATGACGCCTTGCAGGGTTTAATTTTAATATGGCAACAAAAAAAAAGGCTATGCTTTATGTGATATTTTTCACGCTTTGGTAACTATCAGAACATGTAAAAATCAGTTTCAGGTATTTCATTAATATCTCTAGGTCACTGTAACTAAGTGCATGGCAAGTTACCTTGTGTTAGACAAACGTGTGTTTTACTCTATAACATGTTATTTAAAAAACACAACGGATAGCCAGTGAAACAATATCACGATTCTACACCTTGGAAACTTAATAGACCGATGTATTTTTCCTTGAGGTTTGACTACGAAATATAAGAATCATTTGTTGTCAACTTCCACCTTATGTACTTTAGTAGTGCAAATGTTTCTATATGTCTGTCTCTATTCCTTCTCAAGAATTTTCTTATCTAAACAGGGTTTGAGGTTACAGAAATTATCAATTATATCATGAGGAGCAGTTAGGCAATTCTACACTGTAGCCTAGAACACTGATCAATATTCATCATGTCACCTATTAGTCTACCTCCCCGGAATGCAGAAAACCTTCTCAAAGTATGCATTAGTTGTAGGACAAACGTTTGTGCGAAATACAATAAGGATTTTCAGAGTATCAGTGATCTGAAAATTAAACTTAAAAGTTAAAACTTATAATATCTTAAAGTAGTTATCAAGACCAATTCCCTCTTTTTCTCTACCAACATAAAAATGTACAGGTCTGTCACTGAACCATATAAACGTAAGGAAAATAAATGCTACCAAGGGAAATAAACACTACCGTGTTAATCATATGATTTATTTGTTGATTATTATTAAGATTTAAAGGTATGTGAACATGGTGTTTCACAGAGGAATGTCTTGACGTTGTCTCCTTAAAAACTTAAATATTCAATAATTCATGACTTATGAGATGTAGGCAAAGTTTATTGATGTTATTGTCAGTTTAACATAATGCATCTCCAACAGGTAAAGGAGGAACCAACAGGTGATTAAAGTGAGTTAGATGCCTACCGAAGATACTATTCTAACTAATCAAATGATATATTTGGTATCAGAAAATAGCAGGATAAGATTTTATAAGGATAAGATGTATCTATGAAACAAAATGAATCTCTAACCATGAAGCTGGCAATAGATTTCTTGAGTATACATTTGAGATGTCATTAGCAATATGACGTAAAAAAATCATTGTTGCATTGCTGCAAGTTTGTGACGTCATTACCTTGTTACATTTGATTCAATGCAGCAACAGCATTGTGGGTCAGCGGCAACAGCATTGTTTGGTCATTAACAAATATGTATACATTATTACAAATTGATTATTGAAAATATGTGTAATTGTATGTATCATTACTTAAATGCAAACGCAATATTTACAGTTAAAGTGACTTTTTTACAGTGGAAGTGAGTTTGGATGATAAATATCTCCACTTGGCCAATAAGAAAATATGCCATGTCTCTTATGAGACAACAAGACCTCTGAAACTTTGGCAGTTTGATGGTGAATGGAGCTTAGCTTCATTCCGAAAACACCTGGTGATCATCTATGTGGAAAATCGGATGGCTGAAATGTATTGTAGATCATAAATTTTGATTCACAAATAGTGTCTTGGACGTGTCCAGTTGTCATTACACGGAAAAATCATCTCGCGAATGTTCATCACAGAGTTACAGTGAGCTAAATGCAAATGCTTTCTACAAAAATGCTTGTAGAGAGAAAAACTTCGTAATCTCCTTTTCTTTCTATTTGTAATAATCAAGAATATAGGAAAATCCATTTTTCGTTAATACATCATACTGTAAACCTAATTACAATTTGAAAACATTATAAGTTACCAAAACAAAATTATTTTTTAGCTTGACAAACTTATAGGGAACAGAGCAATAGCTACAATAACTTTACAGATCACAAAATGATTGGTAAATTCTGAGTTTCCTTATTTGCACACAAACGGTCACCAGGAAAACAGAACAGTCAATGTTAGAATGAAAGTATTCACAAATATCGAACTGTTGATCGATATTTATTTAGATTGCCTTCAAACTTATCAGAATTTATGTATCCTTTAATTAATCATCAATACGAATTTTTGTTAAGGGACAATTCGTACTCCCTCATCACCATAGCAATAGTGGCATATTGATCTAAGACATGAATGCAATGCACTCGCTTACCTGACAAAGCTTCTCAACGTGGCTTTGCAATAAAAAAGTAATCGGAACTAATAAAAATAGAAAAACCTATCTGCACCAAAGGTAATCTTACAAAACCTGCATGATAACTCACAACTGCCCAGACAAGTATCAGTAATAAATGTATATATTAGTCCTCTTGTTGTTTATCATCTTGAGGCAAAGACACAGATAGGGTTTCCGCTGTCATAATTGAGGCACCCAACACATAAAACATAGATTAAACCTTAAAGAATCGTAACAAAATCTTTTATCCGTTACTACTGATTGGGGAATAATTTTGTCCAATATATTTCATTTATACCATAAAACCGATTAAAAAAGCAAAAAACGATTAAATCGAATACAATTTTGTTTTTTTTATAGAGGTGAGCTCATTGTTTTCTTTTTGTCATTATCTTCGTCATATTAGGGTTTCCCTTTAAATGTTTGATCGCCAATAGATTGCAAGAAATACAATAATTCGTGGCATGTGCTATCGCCTCAAGCTTTTAGAATTTTTTACACATTTATAATATTGTTACATACTTTTTATCTAAAAAGGGAAGTTCTTTCTGTCAATTGATGCAAGATAATGTATTCAGTTCGGTTCATACAAAATATATTTTAGATCTACATCTGAAAGTTTTTAAAGTTTTATACTTGTTAACAAACAAATTAAGATACATGTAGACAAATTGTTATAAATGAATATATTTATCATCATGAATTTAAAAAAGTATTTTGATGTCATTTCGAACATTTTGATGTAAAAATATACATTGAGGGAATGCTTATACATGTCATGGTATTACAAGTTAAGTTGAGCTGTCCGTGTAAAACCTATCGTGGCACACGTAAGACAACATACCATTTGAAAGTACTCAATCCAGAAGTTAGTATGTTTCCAAGTTACTGCTATCAATGCAATTGGCATACTTACTACGATACTCAACAATCTCTTGCACCCTCCGTTGGCATCCTGTTCATTTTATCAATCACAGCCCACGACAGGTTAATAATGTTGACAATATTAAGTTTAAGGAGTTAGCATCAAATCAGACAGAAGGTGTGTCTCCCTTGCAATGACATATATTCACATATTCTTGTATTACAATATTCTGTATATGGTGTCACAACCAACTTTGGACATGCGCATCAGCAAACGACTTTCTCACGGCTGTGGCATTGAGCACCACATATTTCGTACAATCTAAACAGTCATATATTTTCAATAAGAGAAGGAATCTGGTGTTTTCTTATTGTAAGGTGTTGTCCTATTGAATAACCTTATTAACATTGAAAACAATTATAAGGTTTGGTGACGTTTCAGTAATGAGAACACTTGATTTTATAAGCCTAATTCTTATATATTACTTGGTAAAGCTTTCGGTTTTGTACTTATGGTCATCAAATTACAAAATTACATAAACTCAGTTATATGCATTATCTTCAAGTCTAAGTTTAAAGTGGCAGCAGCATGTCTTAGTTATCAAACACCAAACACACACACACACTTTAAAAGGAGATGTGGAATAACAATTGAAATTCTCTGTTTAAGAATGTAGTCATACTGTACTCATCCTTACTGCAATAATCCCTCCCAATTTAGCACAGTCTTACTACTTCAGTCCACAGGGTATGTGGCAATGACACTTTTCATAACACTTATTAAAGACAGTTCACTCAGCTTACTCTAATTAAGTGTACCCATTTCAGCTAGAGACTATTATCCCCCAGCCCTTATCCCTTAAAGATGCTGTTTCATACTTGCATGCGGTTCTGGCTGAAATTTAGCTATTGAGAAAAGAATTACATCTCTTTGTAGAAAAATCTTTCGTCGAAATTTTGATATCATATTTAGAGTGTTTAAACAACAATAACATACCTATTTTGACGCCAAAAGCACAGTACCTCTTGTAGAAAGAGCATAGCATTTAACGAACCCGCTTTCGGTGACGTAATCATAACGCGTGTAGGATTTACACCGTGTCACACCTAGCGTATTTGCGTTCGATTGGTATCAACTTTGGCATCAATGAATACCTTATTCGGAGAAAAAGAAAAGAAAATCTAGTCGTGCGCGACAAAGACGGTTTTCAAGCGTATATTTAGAGGAAGTTGTGAGATTCGTTTAGGTAATTTTGGTAAATTATCTCATATTTAATGAAATTTGGTCCGATTTTCCCTAGGTTGGTCGCTAAATTTTTCTAAAAATACAACGAATACATTAAAAATACTTTTAAAAATATTGCAAGTATGATACAGCATCTTTAATACCACGTGTTTCATCATGACTATCCTGAATTATTAAGAAGTACTGTCCCAATTGTGACAAGGACGAATTTATTATACCTTTAAACACAACGTGTATTTTAGGGCCAAAGCCTGCTTCCTTATATTACAAAGAAGAAAGGATATCTTATATAGATAAATTATATGTGTAACATTATTATTCTATGATTGTATGTTTATCTTAAATCATGTTTATTACTCAACCGCGGTGAGATCACTCATTAGATAACAATGAGTTGGTAACACACATGTGTGTTACCATCTGGTGAAAAGAAACGGAACTACTTTCGAACGTCATATGACATTGTCCAATCACGTGACTAATAAGTGGCGACTGACAAATTTTACATTTTCAACAAAATGTTAATATATGTGAAAGAATATTATCTAAGCGTTTTTTATTAAATTTTAAATGAATTATCTTTTTGCTAACCATCACAAATCCATCCTTCGCTTAATCACTTGTCAACCTTCTGTGCCGTCACAAGCGGTGTCGCCTCCTCTGCCTACCGTAACATAAACATGGCGCTTCGACTGTTTACTTGCTTCATTGCCACCCAAACCGTCGCTTTCCCCTCCATAAGCACACAATCCGAACATATTATAGTATTACTACCTTTCCCCAAGTTCTATCTCCCAGTTCTTCTTTTGCATCTTTTGATAATGAAATGTTTTTCACCTAGATAATTTGTATCATGTGTATAGGCGTATGTCATGTGTAAACATTAAACAAAATAGCGAACTATTTTATTTGGACTCATGGCAATTCATACGCTGGTTTCGCGATTGTTCCAAGTGAGCTGATTCTTGTTTTGACGATTTATTTACATAAATATTGATATTGAGGGTTGCGTAATAAATAAAATACTAAACTCATGGTAATGTGATAACATTTTTAAGCAACTCGTGAATAGAATGTGGTATCAGACTCACTTTCGTTCGTCTGATACCAATTCTATACACTCGTTGCTTGAAAATGTTATCACATTACCATTCGTTTAGTATTCTATATTTATCATGTCTTCGGATCTTTATATACTTCTTATTTCAGAATAATGAAAACCTTTTGAATCTTGATTTCCGATGAATCCCCCTTTTCTGTTCACTCTTTTCTTACTTGAAGACTTACATGTACTTGTTGTTGATGCCTTATACCTTGATATCGAGAACTGAAGGTGAGCAGACCATAAAGGTGCTGGATAATTATAGAGATAAGGCAAGGATCTGATTTATTTACAATAGGTAATACTAAAGTTTGACTTTGACCTTATTTTGCACACATTATGTTGTTTTCTTACGTTTTTGTTCTCAGCGAAAAAAAATTGTTGAATTGACACAACATAAAAATGCAAATTTCCATGTGTTATATGAATAACTCTAAAAGCGTCATATCCTGTTTCACAAATATAAGATTGGTAGTTTGCATGTTCAAATACGAAATTAAAGTATTTTGACATCCGCAGGAATATAAAATTAAAGATCTATAACTTTGTCTCCCTCTTCAGACATGGGTTTTTGTTTAGATAGATTGAACTGGACAAAACTGAATCATTGTGTGGGAAGAATGACATGAATGCTATCGATAAATAACTGTCATCGTTAATGGTATGAACTGCATAGATGTTTTTTACCGTTTTTTGTAGAAATAATCATCGATTATCAATCGACTATCCTTACGTTTATACCATCTTATTGAAACATGAGTCTGAGCCTTAAAATTCTATGTTGTATATTTTAAAAATTCATTGTTTCAATATTGTCTCTGTATATTATATGTGTACTGATGTGTCTGTGTACGTCACTATGATTTAACTGTATTTTGTTAGGGAGCCGCATTAATATTAGCATTATTTGCTTGTTTGCCAATCCCGTTTCTGTGTTTATATAATAACACCATTTAAACCATGATCAATCAGATTAATGCTTCGTGTTTCTAATCTAACTGTGTTGATGTCGTTCAACAAATGTACTCTTTTATTTCAAACTAAGCAAGCCTCCTAACTTGTTTACAATGAAATGATAAGTGCAAATGGATCATTCCTGTTAAAATAATTCTTTCAAACTTTAAACTTTGTTTAATATGTCGCTAACGATATTCATTCAAATATTTTAGTCACTTTCCTGAATATGAGTTAATTTACTTACAGCTTAAAGGGGCAGTAGCACGTTTTTAGGTGGGAAATAAGGTGATGTCAGGAAAATAAAAATTAATGGTTCCAATTGAAAGACAATGCATTAAAACTAAATGGAGCAGTAATGATTCAATTATATAATGTATACTTTAGCCATGCGATTCCTTTTTCTTACAGAAATCGAATTAAAGGTGTTCACAAAAAATGGCCGCCAATGGATTTCATGTGAATTTTTATACTTTGTCCTCTGACTATGGATGATTGGTTTGTGTTATGAGATTTTTGACACTGTCAAAATAATACATTTAACATTAACTTACAATTATCAGTGAAAATTTTAAAATATAAAATTCTCAAAAAACGTGCTACTGCCCCTTTAAAGGGGCAGTTGCACGTTTATAGGGGGAATATAAAGTGATGTCAGGAAAATGAAAAGCAATGGGTCCAATTGAAAGATAATGCATTTAACCTAAATGGAGCAGTAATAATTCAAATGTATAATGTACAGTTTAGACATGAGATTCTTACACAAAATGAATTAAAGGTGTACACACAGCCGCCAGGTGAATCTTCATACTTTCTCCTCTGACTATGGATAATTGCTTTGTGTTATGACATTTTTGACAACAATACATTTAGCATTAACGTACAGTTATCAGTGAAAATTTCAGAATAAAAAATTATGAAAAAACGGGCTACTGCCCCTGTAAGCTTTTTTATGTTCAAATATTTTTTTATACTCGTTTTGTTTACTTACAATGTATTAAGATATGAATAAACATCAAAATTCTGAATACTTGAAACTATTTCAGATAAAAAGAATGTTTGACCTATATTTTCACTGTATAATCACGGTCAGATTCTAGCACCACATTGTCAGTTAGATATAAACGTTCAGATAAAAGAAGGTTGACATGAACAGAGTAATGTTTTGCTTGTATTGCAGATTCCCCCTAACGTAATCCCTGCCTTCACCGGAAAGGCTGCATTTTAATAACTACGAGTCCTCAAGCTCGTTCGCTTTGAGCGTCTCGCAAACGGCGGACATTTTGAACTCTCGTATGATATGCTAATAAGGGTAATTCCTACAATACGGATAACGGTTAAGACGAAATGTGATTGCATTGGTGTCAATGGTTACGAAAACGAAATTTAATCTTTTGCCAGTTTGAGTTTATGGAGTTCTCAAATTTGATTCAACTTTGTATTTTTTCGTCTAACAAACCACACTCTCACAACATTGATGTTCGATTTTTTTAAAAATAATTATGAAAAACTTTGTTAAAAGGTTGATTTTGTAATTATAAAGATTGTTTACATGTTTTGTGGTTCTATCGATGTATAACAGCAACAAATTTTGTATAAAATCGCTACGCTACGCGATTTAATACAATTTGTTGCTGTTATACATCGACAGAAGCACAAAACATGTAAAACGATCCTTAAATATTATCGTTGTGATGTACGGTATAACTTTTCCAATTGTGTAACTACTTTTCCTTCACCGATTTTCATGCTCTACCATTCTATAACAAAGCTTGTCTGTTACAAGTATCATATCTTCTTGATATAGTTCCCTATTTCTATCTAGGTCATATTGACAACCCTTCCATGACGTTTATTCGGGGTTTGTTACCCTCTCAAATAGATCTTTTACCTAGACATCTAAATAAGCAAGAGTATATGCTACATCGTCTTCTGTCTAATAAAGGCGCCAAAAAGAGACTGAAAGCTTTTGTCATGTCCGTCTCAATAAGGGAAGCGTGAGTAGATATCAAATTTATGAGTTTAGTGAGACTATATTGATTCATACCTTATTAAGAGCATCTTTCGTGTAATCACGAATACGTAAGTATCTGTTAAGTCAATATACGCTGTCACTACTTATCTTTGAAAATATAAATCGATAATGTTTTTAGCAAACCAATATGTTTCTTGTCAAGAATCAGTTTGATGTCTGTTTGTAACGTCTGGTGATCACAAAAAATCATTTCAGGTGTTCATTGTATGATATATTGTTGACAAATTAAAAATAGCAGGACCCATAAGAAATCGTATATTCCCTTCTCAAATATACAAAATGTCAATTTAGTGTTTGTTGACCCCTGAGTCTTTTATTGATATTCCCAATTTCTTCAACAATGACCTTTTTGACGTATTTCAAAGAAGACATCATGATCGTAATGGTCTTATGACTCAAAGACTAAGTTCAAAACTGAATTAAAAACCCTAAAAGTTACAGGAAGTTTCTGTTTCTACATAATATTTTTACAGTTTAATGTATTGACTTTTCAATAATATTAACCTTACCCTAATGGAAGCCTCTATGGTAAAGTTACAAGCTACAGTAGAAAATAGATGTTGTTGTCATACAGAGTATTCTTTCAGAGTTTTGTGAATGTAATGTTTAATGCATATACGTTTACTTACCTCAAATCTCAATTTTCAGCAATTGTATAAGATGTAACCCCTGTATTGTATGACATGGCAAACTTACGCAGTGTTACCAATTTGAACATTACTTGTGACTTACTCTAGTGTGGTAATGGTGATCTGAATATCTATATAAATCAGAGTATATTCAACATTGGTCAAACCTACATAAGTCAAACAAAAAGGTTCCTTTAATTATTGTATCAGTTTTGTATTTTATCTGTTCTCTTCTGTCAATCTTGTTAAACGAATGCAAATAATATTTAATGTACATATTAGGGAGAGGGTGTTCTAAGTTGTATAACTTGTACCCAATACATTTCTGATGAATAAAATATGTTTAAACTAAACATGACAACTGATTTTTGACTATTCGTGACGCCATTCAATTTCAGTAGTTCCTTGACAAATCGAATAATACCGACAAAAGACCCATTATAAATAATCAAACAACTAATTGATATTTAAACTAAAAGGTTACAAAACATGACTAGAAATTGAGCAATAAATGAATTAATTTAATCAAACAATTTAGATTCAATAAACATATTGAAACTTGGAAACAATAAACATATTCCCTTCCTTGGGTGGTTGACTAGCGTTACAAGTTTAAATACTTATAATAACATACGTTTATATATGGCTTATGAAATCATTAATCTAACACCGAGGCATGTCTGTTTATAGAAAAAAGTTAGAAATACAATTTCTACATTACATATGCCTTAAGGAACATCTGTGCAAACTTGTGATTGTTTAGAACAACATATACGTCTCGCTGACTCAATTACTGATAAGCTCATCTCCCCGCTGGATAAAAAGCCTTCATTAATAATTGACGTCGATAAATTGCTTAGCTGTAATTTCGTAGACGCGAGATAGAAAAGACAGCACAAAGTAACCATATACATTAAGTTCAAGAAAAATATTAATGAGCTTAACTATCATTGCAATTTATGATATATCTGCAAATATTTGAGAAGCATGTTCATGATTGAGAGAAAGAAAAAACACTCTGTTCATTCAGATCGATTGTCAGATTAAATTTTTTTTAAAAACATGACTTATAATGATGGCAAGCATATCAGAGGCTTTACAGTATATCAAATAAGGCTTGCAGTCTGTAAACGTGAATTATCAAATAGATAAGTTAGATCGTCGAAACGATACTTTGTTTAAGTATGACATTATAAGAGTGACCTCTCTACATCGGGTGTTTGTTTGATCGAAAAATACCAGTGCATTATTCTGTCATGGTTGGGTACTTCTGGATATGACTTTTTCTAATGGTACATTTGGTATACTGACAACACCATAGCAATAATTGTATATGGAATAATTATCTATTTGTCGTCAAACCATTTACAGTCTTGAGGTTATATACAGTATATTTAGACACAAAAAGCTTCTTCATGATTCAGGTAATAGAAATATATAAAATATTAAAGTCAGGAAATGGTTTGAATGCCAAACCACTTTCACTCTGTTCAGTGATGATCAGCGTGTCTTTATGACATTGTCATACTGTGACGTCACAGACCAAGAGGCGCATTACTCATTATATTCGATATGGACCTACAGGATATGTAGATGGACATTGTGAGTTGACTTTAATGCTCTTTAATTTTGGCTTGTAAATTTGATGAAATTGTTTTCCTTGATTTTTCTTTTTTCATATACAGCATACAAAGGGTAATATTTTAAGGTATCAATTTGCCCTAGATAATAAGCCATTACATCCCACTAACACCTCGTTGCCAAGGGTAACCATTCATAAAAGTATCCTGTTCATTATCGATATCAGGACACTTTGTCAAAGTGACTTGATATCAGATGCAAGGATACTTTGACAAATGTTAATCTGACTACATCACGTGATATATTCCAGATTGACGAATGCTTATTAAGACCAATGTGCTCAATACGTTTAGCTTAAAGTTAATAAATTGGAACAACAGTGAATCTTTTAACGACTGTCAAATATTTTTCAAAAAAACAACTTCAAATTTCAAAGGATGTTCCATCAGGTTTGATACATTTGAGGAAAACTTTTTTTGAGTCAGTTGTCTTTTGCTCCCCGCTATCGTCGTCAATGGAATCATCCACGTTTTCTTGTTTCGGTTGTAGATCCAGTTTCTTCGGAGGGGGTGGTTTTAGTTTTGTCTGATATTTCCTTGTTTGTTTCTTCTGAAGTACACTTATAAGTCCTCACAGCATTGCTTCGGTGCCCCGTCCTTGCCATAATTAGCTGCTCATATACTTTAGAGTTGAAAAGTGTAGTCGCCAAAGTCACCTGGAAATATAAAGTAATAGTTTAAGAGGATCCATTTTGTAACATGCAAACCGGTCACTTAACTGTAAAGAGCTGTTTTCTTTAAGAGAAATATATTTGAAGGAATAAAACAAAACGCTCATTTACTTTCAATTAAAGTTACTGAAATCAAATTCAAATAAGGTCATGCAATCATACTTTGGCCAGTGAATGTCCCATTTAGTCCGGCTTTTTACACAGGCTGTTTTGAAAATTTTCTGTAAGGCATGGATCCCAACATTCTGTTGCGAATATCGTAATTCTTTAAAAGACCTACACAACAGCGTTGATTGTCAAGTTGAGCGTATTGTTTGATATCTCTGAAACACGAATAAAGGGACGACTTAAAAGCACGTTTTTACCATTCGAGAGTCATGCCTTTGAATTAAAACTCTTCTGATTGACACCACACTAGTTCCTTTATGTTTGACAACTATTAAGATAATTAAGAATTGAATCCCGACTAAGTAGGAGAATAGCAATAAAATAATGAACTACTTGTTTTATGTTCTAAGTGAAACAGAATGCATTATCCAAATAATGTTTAATTTCATTAAGACAACGTTAGTTTGAAAACATGTCATTTCCTGAAGACTATTTCAAATCATACTTACTTGAACTGAATCTTTCCACTCTGTCTAAGACCTTCTTGGTTATTTTTCGTGACACGCCCCTTGAATCGGACATATTCTCCAACTGACTTTTTGCCAAATTCGAACTGACTTACTTCGAGATTCACGTGTTCGTCTGCCGATATCAATCCAAAAATTTTGCATTTATAAACATAAACTGCATGGAGTAATCCATTCAATGTCTCGTAAGTAAAGTTTTATTTGACCATAGCTTTGCTTCTTCTAGTGGGGTGACTGGCTGTGCTTGTCTGCGTGAGAGTCCAATTCCCTTCTGGTTTATCTGTTTCATTATTCCATCCAGGGTAGCACGAAAGTTGGTGAATTCAGTGTTTTGTTCATCCATGAAGTTTAAGTCTGGTCTCTTACACACGTCACGCAAGTAGCGCCAAATTCCAATACAAATGTGTTTGACGGACAGTGCGGGTAGATAGTCCCATCTTGACGTTTAATTTCACACACAAACCGACACATCCAAAAGTCAAGGGCGTCTGTCGGAATTTTGGCCGATAGAGGAGGCACAAATACATACTTTTCACTGGCGCATGTACCCTGTTTTTTGCCCATGAGTCGTAGACACCCACACACCATTTGGTGTTTCTTTTGGTGTTCGCCGGAATTCTGTTTTGTTGTAGAGCTTCAATGAATTGTCCAGTTACAGGTTCAAATTTGTGGGATATTTTCTTCTCAAAATTAACTTAGGTAAAAAAATCCACACACAAAAAAGGCATATACAAAGTGAACATATATCATGTCTCTTAAAAGAGAGTTTGTGACATTGACAACACATGCATCAGTCTTCTTAACCACTAAAAGACTGAATACCTGAAACCTGAAACAATCTTTCAGTGTACAAAATTGTTGTGATTAAAGCAGTAATTGAAATTGTCCTATGAATAAGGTTAGAGGTAACACACATTGTTCTTGTAAATAGTGTACAAAAGTATGCTTCTCTGTGAAAAAAGTTATTTGAAACAAATAATGTGTTCTAAAAATTACTCGAAATCCAGCCACAGCTAGAGTTGTACTTAGTCCAGAATTTCGACAGAATCAAATAAAATGATTTCCACGAACATTTGACTTTACATAGAAATAATAACGTGAAAGAGAACATAAACAGAACTTTAACTTTTATGAACCACCGTTGGCTCATTCGTTAATGCTATTTTTATTTATTAATTCCATAGGGCCAAGTTTCATGAGAAAGTTAGACCAACCTACATGAGAAATGTGGTGTTTCATACCACACAAGCAATTACATAATTGTTAAGGAAGAACAATTTGTTTAAACGTTATTTTTATTGTTTTCTTAAAGTAGAGAAGGGAACAGATAACTGCACTAAAGGGTCGAGGTCACACCAACAATTCTCGTCACAATGATTATTCAAAATGACAGATATTAACACTAATTAAATTTTATGATAGTAAGTCCATAAAGTGAACACAAAACATTATTTAAAGCACAGTGTTATTGAAACGAGATCAAAATAACCATCTTATAAATATCCATCCCCATGGCCAGTGGGATACTTACTTTGAGATCCATCTAGGTTGTCGATGTTGGGGACAATGGTTCACTATTCATTGTCAAAAAAGAAACGTAAATCCGAATTCGTTCATCAAATTCTCCTTTAGCTTGAAAATTATCCAGATAATGTATCGAAATTTTTTATAATGTTTCAGGAGCATGATAATTTTTTTGGTCGACATTGGTTTTTTGAAAGGTGACATTATCTGTTAAGTCACGACGCGATTATGTTGAGAATTAATCAGTCACTTTGAACTGCTCATACTGGAACTTGAAACTTTTACCTTGTAACCTCTTTAACTTTAGATTGATGAAATAATGCTTTTAAAAAAATAACTTTTGTAAAGATTTTCGTTAAAAGCCAAGTAAAACAATAATTAAGATGAAAATGTGTTGATAGACTTGCATAGATAACCTTAATGTATAATGTACTTACAAAAAACAAAGATACAAAAGTGATGAAAGATTAGTTACACAATGACATATTATTCTGAGAATCAGACTTAGGATTTTCATTGCAAAATCAATTTCCAAAAGGTTTAAAATACATGACCATACAATGCACAATATTGAGTCCTCCTTAACATTAAAACTGATTGAAGAGGGTTTTTTTCTTGTTCAGATAATCAGGTTAAAAGTGATGGCCTCTATTTCGCCTGTTTATTTCTTTTACCAGCTACATTACCAATATATCTCACCACAAACTGTCCAATTACTTCCCTACCTTATTGCACCAGTTATCTTTCCTTGTCTCCTGAAGAGCTACGAGAGAGAACACACGACAGTGATTGATAATGTGCATGGCCTCTCATGTCTAAATGTACAATGTTAATGTTTAAATTAATAACTGACTCGACCTAGCGATGCACTTTTATTCAGTTTTAATCCCCACGGAATCAACAAGTGAACACACATAACTAACATTCCATTTATAAGTGAGGTTTAAAAAATAAATGTTAAAGATAAGCTTCTTTAAACCTATAAAACACTTATATAGATAACGGCTGAGATTAGCAATGCATAGTCAGCTTTAAACAGGCATTTAAAGTATCCTTGATGCAGTCCCTTACAATATTGCATGACTTCAAAAGACTTTACAAAAAGCCAGAGAGAATGAAGAATCGATGCGTTTGTCTTTAGAATGAAGGAGTTTGTAACTACAGTTGTTTTAACTTTGATTGAAAAAATAGCCTTTGATCGATTGTAAAAAAAATCAACTCAACATGAAATGATCAATTGAAACTTGTCACGGCACAAATTCACTATATGCCATGCAATTTAAAACATTTTTCAACAAGGCAGCATTCCTCTACTTGTGTATTTTGGGTTGTGTAACCTGTCATCTGACAGTTGAATGATATACATTTGTAAATCTTCTAATTTCTTACTACTACCATAGCTTAAAAAATGTTCTCTATTTTTTGCAGAAATTTATAGTTGACCATCAGATGTTGTCAAAGTCAGTAGAAGAATGATGGCGATTTTTCCTTATTTGAAAGGTATTTCTATAGATTATTAGTTTAGTTTTTTATTAGTCAATATAATAAAGGGATGAGTATTAGTATTAGCAATGATTGAACCATTGGTTTTATTTCAATTCATCTCCTTAGATACACTTTGAAATAAACAAATTAATTTGTCTAAGATGAAAAAAAAAACATAGTGACTTTCGCCAATTGTATTTGTAAATCTCAAGTCCATGAATGAGTTTTAATAACTGCAAAAGTAAACTCTGTTTCACGTCAGAAAATTTAGTGTGGGTTATTTGGCTAGGAATATCGCCACTTTGATAATTATGTGGATATAGAGTAACTCATTTTGAAGCTTAATGTGTTTAAACAGAAGATTTTTGGAATATAAGGAATGTACATGTAGATGAATTCTTCGAATTAAGTTTGTCATTTTAAAACGATTTAGCTTCTGTTAGTATTAAAATAATATTTATACAATTCCTCAAAGGTCTCTTTACACAACACTTTTACTTATCACAATTTTGTCCTTTCTTATATTAATAATAATTGTTTTAGTGACAGTTTTAGAAAGAAAGCTGTTTTCAATCTAACTTGTCACTAATAATTGCAATGCTTATTGTTAAGGTTAAAAGTACACATTTTGCAACGTCCATAATTGTCACGTGATATTTTATGTATGAAAAGGTATATAAAACATTAGGTCCTAAATCATCTTGCAAAATCAAAATAGATTGGAAAGGGTCCGCCAACTTTGCTTTTTAGTGTGGTCTTCATTGCCTGTTAACATGCAATGTAACAATATAGTTAAGTGCAGAACATGCCATAGACTAATATTCAGACACTCAATCAATATGAGAAAAGAGACCACAACAATCGTTTTGTACTTCACTTCAGATCTAGACTTGCTTATCGAGAGATTATTGTAAAAACTTATCACAGTTTGGGTGTTAAAGTAAGAAGTCGATATTACTGTCGCTCCCAGCAAAGGATTAAACCAAAACATTTCATAGGGATGAGTTGAATCCTAACTCAACACACATATACATGTACCTTACAAAGTAAAACCTGTTTTCAATGAAGGATGCATGCGAAGGACTCACCATTATACATTCGCTAGCATTGGATAACTGATTTTAATGATCTCTTGGTGTGATAAGTCACACTTCAGGTCGAAACTGCATCTGCAATCAATAGAGAAAATGAACTCCATACCTCTCAGTTGAGGCAAGTATTTAAAGATCACGCTTGGAAAAAACTTGTATTGATGATTATGAAATGAAATCCGCTATTCCAAAGGTGAGGCATGAACATGACAACGTGATTACCGTTAGGAGAAACACAAACACGAATCTGTATAGGAGATTACATGGTATGCATAATACCAAATCAATAAAATAATTGAATCAGCTACAAGAATTTCCGCCCTAGAACAATAAAAAACAATCATCTTTTGAAAACAGATTGCAGGAAACTGTGACCAGAACATTAAAATAATTAAACCTGTGACATGCTTGAATGGCCTTTTCAGAAGTTTTAGTTATTCAGAATTAATACTAAATTTAGTATTCAGTAAAAATGGCGATTTTAAAAATGGCGTTCATCACATATTTGACAATGACCATTGTAACCTATGACAACACGTCACCAATCTCTTGTTTCTTTGTGAATACCTTTTCAATCTAATTCACACCATTGGATGACTCACATAACTTTAGTAATGAATCAGTTGAAATACGTGAACATGCACTTCTCCTTAACAGCCAACTCACATTCATCATATTGTTGATTTCAAAAATAACTTATTTACAAAAAAATCTAATAACACTTCAACTGGAATTATGCAAGTGATAAACAGCAACTAAAAAATTTAAAACAATATATAATGTATTAACAATAATTGACGTTCCCACGTGGGTGAAGGCAGGTGACATACATGTAGAGGTTAAATTGTTATACATAATCGATCATGGAACATTGAATCGTATGTTGTCTCAACATTATCACCTTCAACTATATATTAGCTTTCATTAGATCTTTTACTACGCATCTTTAGCATAAATCGATATATATTGTCATAGTATATTCACGATTATAAAAATTGTAACATTTGTTAACGGTGAAGACTTTTACAAGCAAAGTATACAGAATGCTCTATATATCCATCCATATGTGAATAACAGTACCATGCATTTGATGCAATCACGTCTCTTTTTATTTTGTCAGTTAAGTTTCATGGGGAATGTCTATCTAGTAGTTTTCTTCCTGCAGCATCAGAGTACAAAAATGTCATCAACGTTAAATGACAGCTGCAAATGATAAAGATTATGTGACTATTTTTTTTATTAGAAACATCGAGAATTAGACATCACTTTGTTTCCAACGTTTGTATAATACAAAGGTTATGCTGACAGAAATCGCCTAATAAACTTCAAAAGATATATATAAGAAACAATGAGCTGTCCTTTACATATTTAATAGATATTTAAATGTTTGCAGTATAAAAACAATTCTTTATACTAGCATATACGGTTTCAATAACATTTTAATTATGTAAAAAACAATCCAAGTGGAATACATCTATGATATTGACGTATTTTCGTTAATCCGACTTCAGGTATGTGCACAAATAAAACTTCCATACCAGCAATATTGAACACATTTTTACTATTCCTGACAAAAGATTTATTTAAAGATATCCCTTCAGTAGTAACTAAATTATAGATAATTGAATAGTGTCTTTTAGTATGCGTGATTTGTAAGAAGTATTTTCCTGACATCAGTTCGTTTTCCAAAGCCTGATTTTGTTACAATCAATTTTAACATATTTTAAGTTGTTTGAAGACAATAAATGTTCTTATTCAACTTCTAAACAATTTATGCTTGCTTTCTTCAAATAAAACGATGCTTGCTTTCTTCAAACCGATACTGCAATAGAGTAGCTCTGACGCCTTTTGTTGAAGGGTAGCCTGACACACTTCATTGACACCCTGACAGTCATCTGTCTCAGTAAGGGGTTCTTGTATCATACTTTCATCTTAATATGACACTGATGATTGAATATTGGCAAGTCAAGCCTCCAACCATTAGCACAACAAAAATTATCAATCTGTCACGAGTTGAACTCTATGGCTTTTTTAAAGGTTCAATCAGTACAGTGGTTCTAGCAAAGCGCTTTATATAATGTTGTTTCAAAAGTAAGGCGTTATGCACTTGCTCACCTTATTGTCCTCAAATGTTGGCATATTCGTTGAACAAAAGCAGACAACAAAACGGTTATGAAAAAAACTATTTGAAGTGAGAGGTATCTTTAACATAGAGCTACTCATTATATCTAAGTATTGGAGCATTCACATTATATGCTGCACTCAACATCATATTGCATGTTCTAGTCATTCAACAAATCTGTAAAACAAAGAAAAAATCGCACTGTAACTACCAAGCACCAACACGACTTTACATTATGGTTAATGATAATGTGAACGTGTCCATCATTGGAAATGAATGGCGCCTTCTCTTAAAAACGCTTTTAGGTCATTACCAAGAAAAAGGATTAGGTGAGCCGATAATGGTTATTAACTCCTGTCTCAACTGTGTTAAATGAACAATTATCCGCTACAAAAGAAAACTCTTCATTGCCATCAATCGAGATAAAGGTCATTACTCTTCGCCCTCTTCTAAAGTACCACGTACCGTAAATATTTACATGATACATACATGCCATTTCAAGCTGCAACTATGTTGAAAATTTATATATGTTGTGGTATATTTTAGTCAATTCTTAACTTGCTCGTTGAGTATTGCAATGAAAGGATATGGATTTGAAACAAATAATAAATAGGGCAAGTGCATCAAACACTATTAAGCTTATGAAGATCAAGGGAGTTACATAAATAAAGAACGTAATGTACAATCTTCAACGGGATTCATATCAGTGTTCGTCCGAAAAGTACAGAAATATGTAGGTGTTTGATGTGATTGATGTGTACACAAGTATGTTTATACAATTGAAGGCATTTATATTTACATAGGCTCAATCTCAATGCCCTAACACGTTATCACTAACATAAACATGTTCTAGTACTCACTTGATATCAAACCTTGTCGAATTAAAAACTTTTCATAAAAACTTATCATTTAAAGCAATGATTACAAAATAATCTTGACAGGTATTTGAAGAGTACAATATGCGATCTCTAAATGCTACTGATTGATATATAACCATTGAATGCCGACTCTTATCAAAACACATAATAATGACCTCGTGACTAAACAGATAAAATGTCATGTTTCAAAAACTTGAAAGTTGATATTGACAAAAAAAAAAGGTTCGTGTACATAAAACAATCATGAAAATTGTCAATACATTAACTTGGTAATGCCTAAGGGGTATTTAATGAACACATTTGGATAATCGTTTCTTCTGTTTAACATTGGAAGTAGGATCATTGTCCCCGATATCAATAACCTAGATGGATCACAAAAGAATTCCACGGGGGATGGATATTTATACAATGGATATTCTGATCTCATTTCAACAACAATCTACTTCAAGTCATTTATGTGTTCACATTATGGACTTACTATAATGGATTGATGTTAATAATTGATATTTTGAATAAATATTGTAAAAAAAATGATGAGGTGACCTCAACCCTCAGTGTGGATATTTATTGCCTTTTCTACTATATGTAACTTCTAAATGGCTCGATTTACTTTTCAGAGTTGTCCATTAACGTTATTGTTGGAATATGATATTGGTAAATGTTGAATCTATGTATAGGACCATCAATCACACCGAAAGCAGAAGTACCAAACTGTCAATTCATTTAAAGTGGTTTTCTATCTTTAAATCTGTTGCTAGTCCATTGACGACGAAGGGAAGAAAAGGAATAATTATTAAAGCGGCCCACATATATTGGACGACATTTATCTCGGTACAGCTTTACAACCGTTCTATTTATATTAAATGTATTGTTGCAACGCAGCATACAACAACTTTGTGTTTCATAACAAGACATATTTGGGGTGGTGAAATGTCACATGTGAACTGTCATACCAAGAATGAAGGAACATAACAAATAAATGGACTTCTTGTTTTTGTCATCTTCATTATACAATACATTATACATATAAAGTATAAATCAATTTGTTTATCAGATTGAAAACACGGATGTGGTATACAATGTGGTATTGTTCAACACTTGTAATACAGGATGTACATATATGAGCATTTAGTTTTGCGTGATGCTCATATATTGAATTGATATTCTTATAAAATTCTTCGATGTATGTTTGTATAGATGAATGTAAAAAAATTATTTTCCTACCCATCCGCAAATGTATAAATTAAGAACATCGTCATCCATTAATACACGTATTATTCAGTTTAACAGAGGGTTAAATCCTATTTGTTCAAGTGTGTTGTGTTTAACGCATTTGATGACATGTGAATCCAAGGCTCAATGATGCATTGAAGTGCAAACACGACACACAGATACTTGAAAGACAGATCCTTGATATATAGAGATTCATGGAGATGTTTGGTATTCTTCTCAAACTAAATGCAAAAGTAGATTTTTTCAATCAACTCAATTCTGTGTCCATTTTTTGTTATTTATATAATCTGATATTTCTGATATTAGGGCTCAGAAAGCAAGTTGACACACCCTTACAGTCAAGTTTAGGAAAGGAAATTAAATCTTTTAAACGACGTTTATCATTAAAGCAGAAAAATCAATTAAAGCTCCAATACAGTGTGCACAACATCTGCAATGAATAAGTTTCAAAGATAGTGCTTCAAACTCTCATGTAAAATGATTTTACTGATGAAATATCTGTTTAATGACTTAACTAAGATGGACGACAAGCGCTTTTAGCTTTTAACTATACAAGCACAACTTCATGACCCGCACTCTATAACATGTCCTCCTTAGAAGACTTTGAGCTCTTGTCTGTCTCACTTGTCTGAATAAGTACTGTTATTTGCAGATTATGATATAACATACCTGAGGAGTGATCTGAGTAAATGACACTATGAGCGTATAATTGATAAAAGTTCAAATTTTATAACTATAAGTGTATCAAGTTTAAGATACAATGTCTTAACTCGCAGGCAGATTGTTAGACTCTAGTATCTTTAGTCTTGAAATTGATGAAAATAACTGAATTAACACATACATGGTTAGATTTTTTTACAATCTTGGAGAAAACATGATCAGTTTGCGCCATACCAATTCTCAGCTATGATTCATTTATTTGTATCATTGCTTTGAACCTCTTTAAGAAACTATGCCTTCTGATAGCTGTTGCTGCTAGCAAGCAATAAAATGAATATTTATCAAATGTCATTCCCTGACAGCATGATATGGGATTAAATTAATTTTGAAAAATTTAAAAATTGATTGAAACATCTGAAATGTTTTTATTATCATTTATCAATTTATTATATTAATTCATCACTGCCAACAAGGTTCTAAAGTTAATTGATATTTTTTGCGGACTTTAGAGTCGAGAACACTTTGATGATTGAATATGTCTTTTCTGACCGGTTTACGTATTTTCAAATTCATGAGAAGTTAGATGGAGACTTTTTTTTATTTGAGAGGTTATTCTTAAAACTACTAGTTCTAGAACTTGAGTTTACGTTAGTAATTAAAATAGAGTTTCGATTGGAATTTTTCAGATTTTTCATCATTACCGTCAGGACAAGCAAATATTCAAATCAGTAAAGGAGATTCTCAATTATCTGTGACATACACCTTGAGGGCAGACATGGACGGATGATGAAAATAATTGCCCCAATAACATCTTTGATTCCATGAGGATTGACAAAAGCTGATTCAGCATTTAATTATTTTATATAATCACTTCTTGTTAAGTTCAATTGGGGTTTCGATATATTTTGAAACAACATAGATATAACTTTTCAATGATCATGACAAAGGGTTATTTTCAATTTTCATTCATATATGCATGACACAATAGCAATAAATCAGGCAAAATATGTAAACATGTCTTTCCCTATCCGTGACACATGTCCCTCACAACCTTCCAACAAAGAAGTCTCAAGTTTATAATGAATAACAAGTCATTTCTTAACTCTTTTTCTGTCACCTTTAAACATCGAAAAGCATGCTTTATAACAAGCGTTCAAGTCTAGTTTTCTATCACCAAATAGTTATTCTGTTAAAGAGATATACAACAAATTAACAAAACTTTAAAAGCACAATGGGTTGTAAAGCAGATTAGACTAAAGCTTAGATTGCAGAAAAATATCTGCAGTGATTTTAACCTCCCTCACATTTCCGCAAATGAATCTTACAACATTTCAAATGGCATAACCGGAAATGATTCAGATACAAAAAATGTGTTTAAAAAAAACGCAAACCAATAAGACAATAGAAATTCTTCTATGGCATTTAGAAGTTGGTGAGGTAGTACAAGACAAGGATATGGATGACAACTTCTTTATTTGTTTGTGACTTTTCTGAGCTAGTTCTTGTCCCTCACCTGAAGAAGGGACAAGAACTAGCCCAGATACGTCGTGTGAAGCAAATAAAGAAGTTGTCATCAATATCATTCTCTTGTACAAATAAGACAATTGACCTTTATACATGAATGAAGGCAGGTGACACAGAGGTTGAATTACTATCAATAATCGATGATTAACCTTGTGTTTTCATAACGTTATCAGTCTCAACCAAAGTTTTTTTGCTTGGTACCTTTCTTATGATTTTTAATTGTCATTCCTATATGCACCATAATGACATTATGACATTATGGCATTATGGCTTTATGACAATAGTTTCTTTAAGGGGCATTTTAGAAGTTGGAATGATGATAATGAGGAAACATATATGGATGACAAATTCTTTATTCATAATGAGGAAACATATAAAGAAGTTGTCGTCCATATATGTTTAATAAAGAAGTTATCATCCATATATGTTTCCTAATTATCATTATTATGACAATAGTTCACTGTGAAGATTTTGCCTCAGGTTCATACAAAAAGCTGACGTATATATTGATACACCTCATGGTGACAACATGTGTGTGGATGTTATGATGTCTGTTGCTATTTCTCATCTTTTGTAGCTGCATTATATCAATCCAGAAGATAAACTTACTCAGCATCAGAGTACAAGAATGTCAGGGACGATAAATGACAGCTGCAAATAATTTACATTAATAAACTTCCGCTTTTAAAACACAAAACCTCGAGACATTTACATCAATTTCTTTGCCAGCAACATTCGCATAACACCCAGGTTATACAGACAGTAATTGCGTAACTGTCAGACAATCACTTCTTTATTGAAAATAATAACCTGTCTCTTGGATATTTGCTTCATATAAAACCTTGAAGGAGAAGTGTGTACATACCGAATCAGGCGTCGGTTTGCATATTTATATACTGCACAATTATGTATACTGTTAGGTTGAATCTTTTATTTATGTCTTAGTTATTATTTCAAGTTGCATTGACATTTCTAATTACATCTTTGGAATATAGTTCCTGTTAATTAGTGAAGATGGTACAAAATTTACATGTATACCTACGTATATCTGAACTTACAATTCTGTATTATTATATATGATTTCTAAACGTATTAACCTTTGAAGTATTCACATTTTAAATCATTCTTATAACATATCTAAAATAAATTCAAATGTGTGTAGTGTTATAGTTATACTTATTGTTTACGCTATCTGAATAGGTTCAATAACATCATTGTAATGATAATAAAACATACCATTTGAAGTGAAATTTTCAAAATCCGTTTCAGATTTGATTTTTATTTCATATTAGAACATTAAAAGGACAGTAGCCCGTTTTTGATAATTTTGAATTTTAGATTTTGCACTGACAATTGTAAGTTAATGTTAAATATATTATTTTGACAGTGTCAAAAATCTCATTACGCAAGCCAATCATCCATGGTGAGAGGACGAAGTATGAAAATTCACATAAAATCCATTGGTGGCCATTTTGTGTGAACACCTTTAATTCATATTTTATAAGAAAAAGGAATTGCATGGCTAAATTTTACGTTATATGTTTGAATTATTACTTCTCCATTTAGTTTAATTACATTGTCTTTCATTTAGATCCATTAATTTTTATTTTCCTGACAACACCTTATATTCCCAATAAAAACGTGCTACTGCCCCTTTAAGACAAATAGATTAATCAATGTATTGCTTTTAACAATGACCAATTAAGATAAACCAACACCACAACAGAGGATTTTTAGCTGAAGTCATACAAACCAAAATCAAAACAGGATCAGTTGGCACTTCAGAATGAACTCAGTAAGCCATCATCGAATATTGGCGTCTTTCATTAATTCGAATTTAACATTGAAAACAAAGGATCCCATCGTTTCTTTTAGTATGCAAAATCATAGTATTCAAATAGGTTATCAGTAATGAGTCATCAATACTTTAATCGAACTATATTAAATCTGTTTTAACTTATATCAAATTATTCAATAACCAAAAAAAGTTTTATATAACTTCATAACAACACTTTCTTGCTTTCTTCAAATCAAAACGATTCTGAAATAGAGTAGCTCTTCCATCGCTCCTTGAAGGGCAAACTGACACTTCATTGACACGCTGGCAGTTCTCAGTAGAGTGTCCTTGTATAATACTTCTACCTTGAACAATTACTGACTATTAATTGGATATTGGTAAGTCACGACTTGCACCATTGCAACACTTTGAAGTGCATTTTATCTTTAAAATGTTGATTCATCAAAAATGTCTTATTATATATATTAATCGAATAGCATGTCTTGGTCATTCAATGAATATGTAACACAAGCATAAAGTCGCAACATAGCTACCACAAAACAACATGATGGCTTTGAAATTATAAGCTGCATTCAGGCGAAATCAAATAGCACTTCAACAAATCTGTAAAACATGAATGAGTCGCACTCTAACTATCAAACATCGAGAGGGTTTCTTTTTTTCGTTTGTGCTAATTTGATTGACAACGAATGGCGCCCTCTGTAAAATACATTATCTGCTCAATACCCGGGGGGAAAAGGTTTATGTGTTTATTACCCTTAGAGCACCGATAATGGTTATCTACTCTTTTATGCACTGTCTTCAAATCAAAACGATTTTGAAATAGATGAGCTCTTCTGTCGCTCCTTGAGGGGCAACCTGACACTTCATCGACACGCTGGTAGTTCTCAGTAGAGTGTCTTTGTATCATACTTCTACCTTGATAAATTACTGATTATTGGATATTGTTAAGTCACGATTTGCACCAATAGCACACCATATTTGTTAACCTGTCTCACTATCTTAATAATTCAATTAGTCCCCTCTATCATAGCATAGCACTTTAAGCATCTTGTTTTAAACTGTAGGCGTTATGTATCGTTCACTAGAAAGAGCTTAAATGTATGGCATATTGGTTGAACAAAAGCAAAAAACCAAACACTTTGAAGTGCATTTCATCTTTAAAATGTTCGTTATATTAGTCAAAAATCTCTTATTATATGCTGCACTAAGACAAAATCAAATAGCATGTCTTGGTCAGTCAATGAATATGTAACACAAGCATAAAGTCGCAACATAGGTACAACAAAACAACATGATGGCTTAGAAATTATATGCTGAATTCGGGCAAAATCAAATAGCACGTTCAACAAATCTGTAAAATAACTACCAAACATCGAGAGGGTTTTCTTTTTAGTTAGTGCTAATTGGATTGTGATCATTATTGAAAACGAATGGCGTCCTCTGTTAAATACGTTTTCTGCTCATTATCCGGGGGGGGGGGGGGGGGGGGGGGGGAGGATTATGTGTTTATTACCCTTAGAGCACCGATAATGGTTATCTACTCTTTTATGCACTGTGTTAAATGGTCTCATAGTCACTACGAAGAAAAACTGCATCCTAATTACCACTCGGGCTATTGGTGATTACCCTCTGCCTGCGTTAGGAAACGTCAAAGCCACTGCATGCCACATGAGAAGGTGCCAGAGTTATTTAAATAGTCTCATTATCACAATAATCATGAACACCTTATTGGGTACAAGGAGGATAACCATGTATCAAACATAGCAGACTGTGCAACATTCTATTCAAAATAAACTTAATGCCGAATGCTAAATAGAAAGTCCAAAGCAGATATCGGATGTATTGATTAATTATACTTTTATGTTACCATCGCGTTATTCGCAATGTTTTATTTTTCAATATGTTATAATCTAGTAGCTCATGTTATAAAGTGCTTGTTCTTAGTAAACAGCTTCTTCATCGGTTGTTGGCATTTGACTTTTAAATCATATCCAATTCGTCCGTTTTGAACGTCAGATTTACTTTCTGCAGTATCACATTCTTAATTCAAAGTTCTACATTTATACCATTGCCCGGAGCTAATGGCTAAAACATTGCCAAAACGGACTTTAACTTCAACTCACTTACTAACTTTTATACACCGTGCATAGTAGTTACAAATTACAAAATCATTTTTAAAATGAGTTGCAATGGGGTCATGATGATAACATGAACAGAATATATTATTGATTGACATGACGAAATGTGTACATCATACAAAAAGGCTTGATATGGAATCTTAGTTACAGCACGACGTTTGAGGCCTTTATGTAGTTTGTAACCTTAATCAGGTGAATCATAACCCAGATATACATGGAAATAAATAGGGATCACTGTTTTTTCTGTAAATTATAATACGTGTAAGTATCATAGATATGACACAACTTATTTTCCAACTTGCCTTTCACTCTATCACTCTCATGTAACCAAGGCCCAAGTTCTGCTGTTTTTGGTATCCATAGTGCAGTCATTAGACCTTCGAAAATTGGAACCCAGATAAATACTGTTAAATTATCAATATTATTACAACTCCGTGAGCACATTAATCATAAATCCCGCCAAATACCAAACTCTGTTTTACCTAAGTCATCATAAAGGGGCGGTATGACGCAGTGGTTAGTGCGTTTGACTTTGGATCAAGAGGTCCGGGGCTCGAATCCCGCCAAGGACTTGGCAGCTATGTCCTCAGTATAGAATTGATCTACTCACAGTAATGTTTAGATAAAATGCTACAATTTCAGCGCAGTAACACTCATGGTTCGCTAGCTCGAGCCGATTCTCGCCGGTCTCATCCCAATGCATAGTCACAATATTGTTACGGGTTTCCCTTTGCAATAATAGTCAACATATATAGTAGTATAATAATATTATAGTTTTCATTCATAAATACGTTTGTTTTATAACTTTCAGTTTAACATTCAATGATGTTTGTTTTTTTCATCTATGGTTTATTACACTAATTTTGTTAACAACTAAAAGGGGCAGTAGCACGTTTTTAGGGGAAATATAGGTGATGTCAGGAAAATAAAAATTAATGGTTCCAATTGAAAGACAATGGATTTAGCCTAAATGGAGCAGTAATAATTCAAATATATAATTTTAAGTTTAGCCATGCGATGCCTTTATCTTACACAAAATGAATTAAAAATGGCCGCCCATGGATTTTAGGTGAATCTTCATACTTTCTCCTTTGATTATGGATAATTGGTTTGTCTTATAAGATTGTTGACACTATCAGAATAACACATTTAATATTAACGTACAATCATCAGTGACAAATTTTAAATATAAAATTATCAAAAAACGTGCTACTGCCCCTTTAAGGAATAAAAACCGTGATATTAAAAAAAACGATTTCAGAAGTGACTTCAAATCATCATTATAAAGGTTTAAACATCATTTCACCTAACATAATGTAATGAAGAGGGATGACAAATATATCAAAAACCTGTTTAAGATTGAATAATAAATACTTAGAAAGGGCGCAAAACTTATTTTTAGTACTTTGTCAATATTTCACATAATTCCCAGGATGTTCTTGATAATGAGAAATCCCGACAATGGTTTCAATATCATGACTTTGATCAAAGACCTATCAATAACTTTAGATGTTTATTCTACACCATAATATAATTATTGTTAAACATGGTTTATAGGTTCCCTTTGGTGTTTGTTTTATCAGTATATGTTATAAGGGAGGTTGCTGAAAAGTGATTGAAACGAAATAAGTGTCTCTTGTTGCCTTGCGTTGAATTAAAAATTATCGGCTTTGTTATTAAATGTGAAGAAATTTCCACATAGCAAAAACTTGTGATATATCTTTAAGCATGTTATTATTTACGATGTATGTTATGAACAATCTCGAATGCCATTTTCAAAATTGGTAATTTGTAACATGATATTAAACAACACCTTTGCTTTTCAATACCAAAAGCACAAATGATTTGTTGATAGCGAATAGCACATAAAATCGAAACAGTTAGTATTCATAACAACCTAAATCAAAACTGAAGGTGGAAGTAAATAAACCATAAGGTGCACTCGAAGTTTGGGCATATATGTTCATTAAGGGTGCACATTTAAATCTTCAAAGTATAATCTTCTCTGAACTTTTCCAATGCTAATTACCTTCCAACTTCCCCTTGTTTGTTTTAGTCTTCAGTGTTGGAATAAATAATTATAGTATTAAACTGTAACTCAAACTTTTCGTACATTAATTATTGTGAAACGAAGAATACATACACTACTATTTTGTCAACTATTGATAGGTTAAACCTTACTACATTTGTACATTCTTTATTGCATATGTAATAATTTCTAGAAATAGATTTGAATCCCTCTGGATTTGATTGAATTGAAAGCATAAGGAATCTATAAGGAAAAGTTATTGACGTATTTTAAACATGCAGGCCCTGTTGTGTATTTGCACCATCTGAGAAGTTCAAAGAGAAACGTTCTCAACAAATTCTTTTTGAACGATTAGTGATATTGTCTGGTAGTGATATTAACAAGTTTAGTCTGGCGAAAGTTCAAAGTTCGAGATATATTTGAACAAGACAGATGTCCACCATTGATTTTTATAACTTTACTTCACACAGATGTTTGGATCAAATAGGATATACCTTTTGACTTTGAATGATGAAAGGGAATGGTTCTCTGAGATCAGAGGCAACCGGTAAAACGAACATATACTATTTAGATGAAATTAGGGTACATTGAGAATCTCACCAAAGTGTCTTCTGATAACACAAGTTGATTAAAGTAAAAAAAATCCGATGCTTGCCGATAATATTTTACTTTTATCAACGAGTGTTGATATATTTGATATCAGATTTTATTTATCATCCAAAATCATTTTTCATCACATTTGCATTTATGATGGACATTGTTTAAAATCTACTATCAAAACGATATCTCCTAAAAAGATATTGCTTGATCTTTCCAATTTCCTTCACTGTGGAACACAGTCTTGGGTGATGACAATAATTATGCACTGTTAAGTCACAACGTTTCCTTTTAAATGGTGGTATTGCTTAATCGCAATATTAACAGCACTAATATTTCATTTCCCATAGACGTTCACTTATCTATTACAAGTACAATTAAAATATGTCCACCGTCTTCACAGGCATTTATCATTATCACGGAATGTTGTTAGCCATTCACCTAATGGTGAGTTAATCTATTATAAGTTTCGCAATTCTAAAACTAAACCATAACTGCTGAGGTCAATATAGTGAATTATGAATTCAATATAAGTAGAACCAGTTTATTGGATATCAGGAAAGAAACCAAACACATACGCCAATCGACGTCAGCAAGAAAGCATTGCATTATATTTAGGGGAATTTCACACGTTTCTGTCTCTTGTGCAGTGCATGCTTTGTTTTAAAACTTAAAGAAAAATTATATTTCTGATTTGAAATACAAGTATAGCCATTGTTTTATTTTGAACACACATAATGATAAAAACTGAGTAAGATATTACATTACAATATTTTGTCCTACATTTTTTCTTAATCTGATATGGGGAAAAAAGTAAAGCACTTTCACTGCTGTCACCATCACAAGTTTCTGTTTCAGTGAATGAAATTGTAAGATTTGGTGGAAACGTAAAATAACAGTGTAGAAAAAGGACCTTTCATTTAGATATCGTTTTGTTTTTGTTTGTTTTTTTGTTTGTTTGTTTGTTAGTTAGTTTGTTGTTTTTTGGGGGGTTGGATATTGTCATTCTTAAATTTGTTGTAGTTTGGTATTAACCTGTTACATTATACTAAGGAATGCAGTGAGTATTGATAATTGGACATGTAATGTTAGGAATGTCACTTTTATGTCATCATCAATTCTGGTGAAAAATATTCCCTAAAAGTGGCTTTTCGCTAACTCTGATGAGGGAATGAAACCTTCATTGAAATACGAAAATATTTCATTTTGAGTTGTTTCTTTATTCCTTTAATTTTATATTCTTCATACACTCCTATTTCAAACTGTGTTATCTCAGTTTCAACTCGAAAGCATTTAAGGTGTGCCAATATGAGTGTAGGAAAATTAAAGGATCTAACGAAAAGAAATTGATTGCATTTCTTAGGGCATAATTGTAATTAGCAGTGAATTCATTAAAAACCTTTAGAAAGAAAATGCAAGTTTATATTGATTTATTTTGAATTAACAATTGCAGGTTTGATCATATGTTATTCAATAATCAATAGTCAGTGTCAATAGTGTCAATAGTTTCAATTCGACAACAACACGAATCCTTAGTTGCTGTTTGACATTGTGAGAAAAAAATCAGAATTTAAAATAGAAAACGGTTTGCGTCCCCGATTCCTCATTATTTATTATTAAAAAATACATGTGTGCTTTAAAGGCAAAGTTAAAGCAGGTTCTCCCTATCACGGAGGAGATTTTGATCATCTGTTTTTCCTTAATTGTGCCTTTTTGATTCAAATTAATCTCATTTTGGCAGACGTCTGGGAATCTGGATAACGTTTTCATTTCTTGTGATTGTTCACATGCATTCTGTCACGTATTATCAATAAGCATAATCAATTATCTTAAACAAGCGATTTTGGAATACTTTACATCACATCAAATATTTGCAATTTTGAAGAATGTTTTATAAAATTTTACTCAAAGCAAAACCTTTCTATTAGAAAACTAACCAACAGTGTATAAATGAAATAATATATCACGTACTGTTTAAGTTTGTTTTGAAATTCTTTTACACTGGTTTTGATTTACATTTTTTCCCAAATCTGAAATATTATAAATGATGAGGAGCATGTTACTGACGCCAACAAGATGGAATTAAGTTGATATAATCATGTTTATTATAAAGAAAATAACCTGCAAACACTTACCACTCCAACGCTATATACATGATTCTAAAATGTCAATGAACAGTGTGGTATTTTATTTAATTACCAAGCTGGATTGCAAACGTTCACTTAATGCAGAAAATTAACCTGATACATTAATTTGATAATCTAATCAGCCATCTATTTAAATATCAGTTAATAATATAAACTATTTTAAGACGAATACAATTACTGAAAGTCTCAACAAGAACTAAGTCAATCATGTCATATGTCGTTTTGTAAGAACAATCATTTTGTAGATAAAAATATATATTGAAAAATAATGACCCATAATTTTGATAATCATATCATTCAGATTCTGAACAAATGTAACATTGTTATAATTTCATTAAACTTCATGCACATGCTTCATGTACACAATAGATACCTTGTGGGATTAGATCGAATACCCACAGGCTATTCCAAATAATTTAAAACAATGTTACTTTTTGGTTTTGAATTTTTGCTGAAAATAGTGCAAATATGTTATTGCAGAAATAAAAAAATGTATTTTGACTTAAAGGGGCAGTAGCACGTGTTTTGACAACTTCATACTTTTAATTTGTCACTGTAAATTGATATTAATGTTAAATGTATTATTTGACAGTTTCAAAAATCTCATTAGACAAGCCAATCACCCATAGTCAGAGGACAAAGTATGGAGATTCATATAACTGCGGCCATTTTATGTGAACACCTTTAATTCTTTTTGTGAAAAAGGAATCGCATAACTTTATATATTTGAATTTTACTGCATATTTAGTTTAAATACATTGTCTTTCAATTGGAACCATTAATTTTCATTTTCTTGACATCATATTCCCCCTAAAAACGTGCTACTGCACTTTTAATGCCTCTTTTAGTGAAATATGTATTAATCGCAGTCACACCACGTACATGTCGAACCTGTATTACTTGTAAAGTATTACTTCTAAAAAATGGTGACAATTTCGAAATTTCCAATATGATGATTGTACATAGGAAGTGTTTTCATGAACCCTCTTGGTAATGTCAACGATTTCAGTCAAATTATGAATAGTATCATCTATACTTAGTGAGATGATGGCCATTAATAAACCAATTGACAGTATTGACAGACTTTCCCTTTTATGTACTCTCGTAAATTGGACTTGAGCTGAGTGTTTTATTATTGAAGGTCTGGTTGCAATGGATTGTTGACAATGGGAGGCCATAGCAATAGGTACAATAAGAGGTATGGGGAATACATTCAACTAGTTAATATGATGTCCACCACACAAACGTCAACCAAAGAAGCAGATGAAATTCACTTGCTATCTTGGTAGATATTATTAATGAAAGCTTTATGAATCTATCATTTATAAGAGGGAAAGTATAATTTAATACAAGGTTGTAACAACGTACACAAATCTGTGCAGACCTAGGCCTCTTTTGAATATCATACGATGTAGACACCTTCAAGATAGATAAAACAATTGGCAAATAAGAAGACATATTTCATGATCCTACAATCAACAAAAATATATTTCAATCATTTATATGTAACAAACAGCTGTTATCAATTCATTTGCAACTATCCTAAATTAATCGAAACGACAAAAGACTCAAAAGAAATATTACCATGTCACTGAAATAAACAATAATTATTTAGGTCCCTATGCATGTTAAAACTATACGTATATACTAATTTATGGGTATCAGTGGTCGATTTATGTGCTCAATATAACACTTACCACTTTACAATTGTCATATTTTGCTGAACTCACGTTTATAACACATCAAGTAAACAATGGACAACCACATTTAAACGCATTTCTTCTTCACATTTTCGTTTGACAACAAAATCTGTTTAATGAATCTATGTCACAAAAAGTGATTTAAAGACAAAAATGATTCAATGTCAAAATAATATAAAACATGCATATATACAGCATTGTGCCCTTAAGATTTATCTTTAATTTAGATATCAAATATATTCATATCGAAAAATAATATATCCTACACAAATTTGAAATTGATAAAATATTGATTTCTGTAAGAACCATGGGGGCCAAACGTGTTGTTTCTTTACTTATTGCCTGGACCTTGGATGATGAGAAGCGAGTGCTGCACTTACACGAAGGAGAGTTTTAATAATAATATAGTTTGAAATGATGTAAGATGAATGCAATAATATACTCTGTCAAAAAAATAAATATTGAAAAGTCTATCAGAACTAAAGTTGTGTTTCTCTTGAATCCCCTTTCTTTAAAATTTGTTCTTTATTTATCATTTTGAATGCACAATGAAATCTTTCTAACACGTGTCTTAGTTTTATCTAGATAACCGAGACAACTCACCATTGCCAAATTCGTTGGTCATTTAAACAGCAGGTCTGAGGAGGTTAGATCTAGAACAGTTGACTCTCTCTTTTCTTTTTTATATGTGTGTGAATCATTTGCGGTAGTACCATCAAATGACAGAAAACGATATTAGTTTATTGCTTTGAAATGTTTAAAGCAGCTTTGAAATGTTCTGAAGAGATTGAAATTTATCTATCCGATATAAGCTTCTTTGTTCAGCTTAAGATGTGCTCGTCTGGCGCAATATGTGATTAATCTTAACCGAAACCTTCGAAACTCGTTAACAAGTGTCCTTTCTCCAATAACGTTTAAAGTGGTCATTGAACTTAGATCTAAGAATGCTAATACTTGAAGCTTTACTGATGAATCTCCCAATGTAATCCTTCTAAGAATCAATGTTCTGAGGGCAATGGGCAATCAGCAATATCTTGAATTGTTTCTTGGAAGTAGTTCTCTGTTTGGGAGCGGAAATTTCTTCACTTGATTCAGGGCACACCAGAGTAGATTACCATTACTGGTGCTCAAAAAGTTCTTGTGAGCCTTATTTCAATAATGTGTTAGAGATTATTTCAGCGGAGACGCCATTCATTGGCAGTGATTAACAATCTTTTCCTTTCGATTTCAGCAGTATGATAATCATATGAATTTGCGCTTCATCGTCAAATTCTATAGCAACTTAGTTTATTTCAAGTAAAAATCTTAACTGATTGTTCTTTGAATATCTTTTATTCAGGTGTCATTTGACAGAGGCCAAGATTCTAAACACCTACAAAGAATTTATTCCCAACTGGGGGATGTTTTGATTGTGTTAACATTTAACTTTTGAAGGCAGTCATAACGTCTGCCTTGTGTAGATTTTGAAAACGATAGTCTCTCGGTCTCTCTGTTCTAAAATTACATAAGAATAGAAAATGAATATCATCATGATTGGATTAAACCTGTTGCATATTTCGTATTTTACCTGAACCTGATAATATGTTCTCTCATATAACACAATTATACGAGTTTTAATCTGATTTTGCCAGTTATCTTTGAAATATTGATTATAGCTGCGTTAATGCATTATTGTTGGTGTGAGAAATTACCAGTCAGGGTTACAATCATATATTTAAAATTTACATGTTAAATCAAATGGAATGAAGATATGACTAAATGATTCCTACAGTTACAATTCAAACATTACCAATAAATACAAATTACAATATATTTTTCTGGTATTTAAGCTCTTCTATGTATACCAGTTAATGTAAAGTCGGCCAAATCCTCAAAAAATATATATAAGCAATAGTAAATCAAAGAAGACTGAAGAGCTTGACATTTAAAATAAAAAAAAACCTCCTCTTTTAATTTATTTGATATTTGTTTCACATTTGATATTTAATGGCCAGTTTGGTCTAAGTAGGTGTTAATCTATTTGAACATATGTAAACTTATGTCTAATTAGGTGTGTACTCAAATAAAACATATAATAGATAACCATTAACATGGCAGACATGTTAAAACCTGTGTCACTTTATATTGAATTTTATTGAGGTTAATGTTTATCAGTTAAGCAGTAGCTATCTCTACTCTATATCATTGTTATGCAAACAATGATATGTATATGTTTCGAAGTTTAATCAATTGTAATTTTTTGTTGATGACTTTGTTGCCCTAAGTTTCACAAGGAGTATATTAACAAGAACGATTTCCAAAATAACATTTTGAATTCTATTTTGATTCTATTTCTATTCTTTGACAAAGAGGGCCTTCTTGTTTTTAAACCAAACGTTATTTGCTTGTGCATAGTTAAATAGTATTTGTGAGTAATAAGAACATATAAAGAGGATAAAAATCTTAGTGATAAAGGCGATGTCAAATTCATTCAATTCTGCAACAATGTGTACAACTTAATGATAAAGGTGATGCCCCATTCATTCAATTCTGCAACATTGTGTACAATTTAGTTTTCAAGAGTTAAAAGAGTTGTGAAAATTATGAATATTGAAAATGAATTTAAACAGCGCATTTTAGGAGGCTCTTCCATGCCATACATTTATCAACAACAAAATATCAAAGATATTGATGATATTATAACTTTACTTATTACATACTTACATCTTTTTTATTTACCAGAACTACACGTGATACCGTTTGGATGTAAACAACACCAGTCATGTGTCTTAAATTCATTTGACAGACATTCACTTATGTAAAACATACAAGTTGCAAAATGCTTTTTAATTACACTTTTTGTAGTCATCTGCTTATAACACTTTGGGATAACTAATGAACTTGAAGAGATACTGACAACTCTGTAATTTGGGTAAAATAACAATCGATAAAGTAAACAAAGACAACAGTATCGTATTTTCAAAATCTTTGAAAGGCATTTGAGTTCACATAGAAATTTTATTTAAATACATGGCAATCCAGTTATGGAGTACCTAATGATTTTGAGAACATCTTCTCTTATTCCGAAATAATTGGTTTCTTACTGATTTTGTTCAATTTCAATTAATTACACCACAGTGCTCTTTCGTCACAATCAAGAGGAATTGACTTTGCAAAGCTGATCGAAAGATGAAAGTTATCTGTTTCAAGCATGTAGGACACTGATAGGAGTTTCCCAGCTGATTTAATCGAGAGAAGTTCAAGAAAAAATATGACAAAGTAAGTCTTTCTAATGTGTGTCATTCTCTCTGTGTGATGCTATAAAAAGTCACATTTTGTTCATTCTCTGTGTGATGCTATAAAAGGCCACATATTGTTCATTCTCTCTGTGTGATCGTATCAAAGGTCACATTTTGTGTGTACCATTGTACTGAGATGCAGGGACATGCATTTATGTATACTGTGGTATTTAAAACAAGAGGTATTTTAACTCTATATCAACATCAAATGCCTCTTTTTAATCTGAAGTTGGGAAGTCATGATCTGTTAGAAACTTTAGAAAAACTTATTTTTCAACCGAAATGGAACATTTTGAGCTTACAGATTTTTCTCTCAATTCAAAATATTTTGATTTTTCACATCTTTAATCATAAAAGCATACCGCATACACGCACCTTGTATATGTAGTGTAGATATGAACTGTTGATATATTTATTCAAAGATATTGCCAGTAAAGTGTTTTGTTAAGAAATGTTGCTTATTTCATTATATGCAAAATGATGATTTTTTCATTGCAACTTGGGAATGGATGACAAACCATTGTCCAGTTGCTGGATGCGTGACCGAATGTTTTGATATGTATACAGAATAATCTGCATCAAAATAATAAACAGTGCTGTCATGTAGAAGCTTTAAAACAAGACAATTGGGCAACCTTTTTTTGTTCTATTTGATCTTAAATTACATAAATGACTATGTAATTGTATTATTTGAGATAACCGTGCATTTTTGCTGTCAAAATTACTTTAATCTTGATGAAGTGAAGTCACACAATGCGGAATTCTTTTTTACATTGTGTTTAACCTTTATTCATGTATATCAAGTTTCTGTGGTTTCTATAGCTTTTCATTCCTTAAAGCGAGAGAGAGTAGAACTTAAAGGTTTGAGGAAACTATTAAGTTGCTGACGATATTTCTTTGAAATGAATAAACAGTTATTTCAAAAGCCTATTGGAAGCTTCAAGAGATGATTAACATTAAATTTGATTATATAATGTGTCAGAATCTGTAAGAGGACAACTATCTGATTTGTGATTTAATCCAATGTTCGTTTCAATTTATTGGAATTAATAGATTGTACCTAGTTTTGCAAGTTCAAACATAGAAACTTAGAAAACGCTTATTGACCAGGTTTTATATAAGTAATAGAAAACACTGAAAGTCACGGAAAATTAAATCATGATTCTAGGCCTTGAATGGTTTAAATATGGAAATACGGTAGTGGAGTCCTTGAAAAGTCAGTGATTTTGTATTTGTTGAAATGTTATTGATTTTGTATTTCTTGTGAAATATGCATTACCTTTATCTATTTGAATTGTCCTTTTTTAGATAATGTAGCTATCAAATCTTTGTTTTCAAACATGTACCTTGTTTCATTTCTCATAGAAAGCTCTTGACGCACCAGTGAAAAACAATGAAAACGCAATTGAATTATCAAGTTGATCTTCCTGTGAGGAATATGACTACTCCCACTCTTGACACAAAGCCAGACAGTATTTTGCTGTATACAAGGGCTTTGATTAATGGCCAAGTTGTGTCCTTGACATATCCTCCTACATCGGAGATATTTCAGGTATCTTGTACATTCAAAGTATTCAGAGAAACAGAATTAAGAAGTTCCTGTTATTGTGATGGCAAGTATTTTCTTGTTTATCGTGGTTTTCATCCAAACCACTAATACATCTTCATTTCTCTTGAATATTTTTCCAATAATATGCTGAAATAGTCAGATTCAATAGTTACGAACAGTTGGATACCATGAAGCCATACCGAACCAAGCCACAAATTTGTGAAAAATTAGTTTGACATGTATGTTCCTTTATGACATCTGACAATCTAAAACAAACCAAGCAGCTTTGTTCAGTGTAGCATAAACACCCAGAAAATAGGCCTAAACACCATCCCCAATAGCTCCAAATGAACAAAATAGTAATGCCAGACTGAACCATAAACAGGGTCACAAAACTTAAAATGCCAGAATGAACCAAACCAATTTCTTTGGGAGTTTGGTTCATTGTGGCACCTTTTTTCAATGCCTAGTAAGCAAAATCTTTTGGTTTGGTTCACTGTGACATGCTGACCACATGAGCTTACATGCTGAATATGAAGCCAAACTTTAGCATCAGCAGTTTTTAAAGCGGGAAATTTGCTGATAACTTTAAATGGAAGAAGAAAGTCAAGTTGCAAATGATATTGGTAAGTATATATAGGTCTTTTCACATGATAAAGTATCTGTTTTCAGTGTATTATAAATAAGACAAGGTCTTTATCACAGAAAAAGGATAAGCAAATCTTTCATTGTTATGTAAATCATTCTGATTTTGATAATCATCACCAGTACATGAATTTGATTTTGTTTACATGCGACTAATTTAGTCATTTATCTTTATTTAGGGGATAAATCCATTCTGTTTTTTATTTTGGGGTTGTATGTCGTGCATTCTTTACCCGTAAATATAATTTCAAACCGAGCTTGCGAGGTTTGAAATGTTTATTTAGGGGTAAAGAATGCACGACATACAACCCCAAAATAAAAAACAGAATGGATTTATCACCATTCTAACATGACTAATTCGTCAAAAAAGGTGGAACTATTTTGACTTGCGCAAAAGCAATGTTATTAGGTCAAACCGGTGCAGACCGGTTCCACTCACTTGCAAAACAACGGTACAGTCCACTTTCATAAAGAACACATAACAATTAAAATGTCATAACATACAGAAAACACGTTTTTAAATAGACTCATCTGTAATCTATTGAGCATATTATCAATAGAAAACAGTTTTCAATGTCGTCAAAGTTACGAATTTTTACCTAAATTCATGGATCGACCCATCACCCCTACAAGAGCGACAAGGACTGACCAAATCAAGGGACGTTACTCTGAAAATAGTTGTTCAGTACGTGTCGGTGAACTGTTTCAAACTCAGTGGAAGCTGTCAAGAAAATTATATTTTGTGTCATGGTTGGGGAGACTGTGACAGGAAAAGTGGTCACTTGTACATTAGAGGTAGGGGTAGTGACAGCATTCAGCGAAATTAAAGAATAAAGTCGCTTCCGTTCATTTGACGAATCGCTGTATGAGACGTGTTGCGATCGTTGATTTTGTTTTTAGATCTGTGGACTGTGATTAATTTACATCGCGAAGCAGTAAGAAACACTTCAAACAGGAACAAAAAACCTGGTTATTCGATTAAAATTTGTAGGTGTTTCAAAATGTCGACAAGTTTCTGATATTGAAATTTAAAGTGTTGTCGCCAACATGTCATGTGTAAACAGAAAGTCGCTGAGTGCAGATTGTTTTCTCGTGCGCGGAGGAATGTGAAGCGGTCGTAAATATTTAGAGGTGATTATCGGCGAAATAATTACTCCAAAATGTTTATGAGTAACCAATCAGAACGCAGTATTTTCAAACTAGTTTTCGTGTCATGTTAGAATTCATGTTTAGATTTACTCATGAGTCAAACAGGATGCAGCAACCAGGTTGAGGGTGTCCGTTATACAGATACAATAGGTAATTACTATTCTTGAGTGTTGAAATACAAATACACATTATTTCCTTATCCTCCAAACAATGAACTCTTTCACCCCTATGGCACAAACATAAGGCCAAAAATACCAATAGTTTTCTTTTTAGGGGTGATATTGTGCTCTGTATTAAATCCTTTTAAAATGATTTTAGAGAATTTAAATCTCTATTTTTAGATCAACTTATTCAAGAGATTGGATACCACTCGGATGCTGAGAATACATCTGTTCCCCTTGAGGATGTTTTGGTGGAAATATCAGCAGTTACAGACACTTGGGTTGCAGAACCTTCGAAGGATGAGTCAACAAGCACCTCCACACCCGGGGCAAGTGGAAGCTCACAGGAACAGACAGCACACTCTTCAGGACAGGGTATATTTTCAATTCTGCTGCTTAACATACACCTTACCTAATGTCCGATATTGTGTCAACACTTTAACATTGACTCTGGATATATACTTAATGCACTATGAAAACGTTTTGCAGTGCCATCTTAGCTATGAACCTTATCATATATTATATTATAGATGGTGAATCTAATGAAGCTGCCCCTGAAAATACCAGCCCTTCTGAGTACCTTGCATCGCAATTAAACTTGGCTATCATGTACAGATTGTATGTGGACAAAAAGAGAGATTCAGTTCAAACCCCACCACTGGACTCATTACCTTATCGTGGTGTGGTTGTTTGTGTGCTTCGACCACTCCGAGAGCTATGCCAGCTGGAGCTTACATGCTGGTAGGGTCACCAAAGCTGGACAGGTCGACGGGTAGAAGCCAGACCAAATTTGAGTCCTTCTAAAACCTGCTTTCTATCTCTTACTATGCCTTTCTTTCCGTCTTTTCCCTCATCCTTTCGATCCCTTTCTCCCTGATCTGTCTACTCTCTTTTGGATGGCAACATCCAAGTGTTTAATAACTGAAATATTGTTCAAAACACGTTAAACACCATTTCACTCACCCACTCAGTTCAAACCAGCTAGTTTCTATACCTACAGAAAGGTGTTCATTGAAAATTTTGACCTTCATTTCAAGGCCCCCAAGAAAGATACATGCAGACCAAGGCAAAACGCGACACTAAAAATGAGCTGCTGGATGACCTTAAAAAACAGAGAGACCAACATCAAGTGAAAGCAACGGCAGCCAGAGAAGAGTTACAAAAGGATGTAAAACAGTCTAAAACAGTTGAAAATGCGTGTTATTTTAGTTTTGATCTTCAGCAAACCTTAGCCAAACCTCTTCTTTCAACAGGCGTAGCATTCTACACAATGCAATTATATACCTAAAACTTTGGGATCCATTCATTTCATGATAGTCGTGGTCACATGTACATTTGGCATGAAGGAAATGCTTCCAGAGGTGCACAGGAAGTAGCGTTGGCAGTCAAGAGCTTCATTCTGTCCTTGCCTGGTGACATTACCCGTGTCACTGGGTGGTCCGACACCTGTTGGGGGCAGAACAGGAACTACAAGATGGCGTGCATGTGGATGTATCTTACTTTGCATGGGGATATCAACATTACTCAAGTGGATCACAAGTTCCTGGTCAGTGGACACAGTTGGCTCCCAAATGACTCTGATTTCGATGATATTGAGCGTGCAAAAAAATGGCACCCTAGTGTTTACACACCAGATGGGTGGGCAGATGTAGTCCAATCAGCTAGAGTTATGAAGCCTTTCAAAGTATGCAAAATGAAGGTTAACGAGTTTCATTCTACCAAAGCCATTGAAAAGATTTTCACCAACAGGAAGACAACCGACAAAGAAACAAAGGTTGAGTGGTTGAAAATTCACCATATGAGATTCTCCAGAGACGAACCTGGTACAATGTTCTTCAAATACGAACATGATGATGACATCCCATTTGAAAAAGTTTCACTTAACAAGAAACGAGAGAGTGAATCTCAGATTAATGAGTTGGAATTGAGTCTTCTCTATCCAACAGGTCGGAGAATATCCAATGAGAAGAAGAAAGACCTTTTGGATCTCCTCCCTTACGTACCACCGATCTTCCACAGCTTCTTCCATGATCTCTCATCAAGTGGTTCCCTTCAAACTGAGGATGTCGATGGTTTTGTAGAAGAGCCAGATTTCCCATTTGATGTTTGTATTTGAGATTAATTGGACATGTATGAAACTATGACACAAATGATCATAATAAATCATTTAAGCACAATCTATATTCAAGCAATTGTATATTTACTTTGTATACACAGAACTGAAACCTTGATTATATGTTTCAGAATTCCTAGCCTTGCCAGAAGATTTGTTGGTAGAAATACTAAAATGGCTTCAGCCTTTGGAGAGGAAACGATTACTTGATGCATGTATGGGAACTACAGCAAAAGGAAAGGTGTTGAATGCCCTTTCTCGTTCAATCAAATGTTTCATTCGAACAAACTTTGATTACCAAAGAAGAGTTGGAATTTGTTATTCAACATTCTGGCCGTGTGAAGTCATTTTGGCTTGGTCATGACGCTAGCTCTAGCCGATTCTCGCGGTGTTTCACCCCAATGCATAGTCACAATATTGTTACGGGTTACCCCTTTGCAATAATAGTCAACATATATAGTAGTATAATAATATAATAGTTTACATTCATAAATACGTTTGTTTTATAACTTTCAGTTTAACATACAATGCTGGGTTTTTTATTTATGGTTTTATTACACTTATCTTTTAAAAAAAAAAAAGGAATAAAAACCGTGATACTAGTGAAAACATTGGACGTATGAATCGAGGATAAATTTCAGAAGTGACTTCAAATCATCATTATAAAGGATAATGCCCTTTGTTTCCTTGCGTTAAATTCAAAATTATCGGCTGTTAATTAAATGTCAACAGACATTCACATAGCAGAAAACTTGTGTCATATATCTTTAAGCATGTTCATATTTTACGATGTATGTTATCAACAATCACGAATGCAATTTTGGTAAGTGGTCATTTGTATCATTATATTAAATACTTGAACATAGATACGAAACAATACCTATGCTTTTCAATACCAAAAGCACAAATGATTTATTGATAGCATATAGAACATTACATTGAAACAGGCAGTTAAATATATTTATTACAACCTTCAAAACTGAAGGACAGTGCAAGTGCACTCGAAGTAGCTACGTATGGATGTATGTTCATTGAGGCTGCACATTTGAGTCTTCAAGGTAACATCTTTTTTGAACTTTTACAATGCAATTACCTTGCAACTTCCCCTTGTTTGTTGTAGTCTTCAGCGTTGGAATATATAATCATAGTATATGACTGTGATTCAAACTTTTCGTACATTAATTATTGTAAAACGAAGAATAACTATAAAATTTTCTGTCAACTATTGATAGGTTAAACCTTACTACATTTGTACATTTGAACTATTGATAGGTTAAACCTTACTACATTTGTACATTTATTATTGCATATATGATAATTTCTAGAAATAGATTTGAATCCCTCTCGATTCGATTGATTTGAAAGAATCAAGGATGTATAAGGAAAAGTTACTGACGAACTTTAAACATGCAGGCCCTGTCGTGTATTTGCACCATCTGAGAAGTTCAAAGAAAAACGTTCTTAACAAATTCTTTTTGAACGACTAGTGATATTGTCTGGTAGTGATATTAACGAGTTTAGTCTGGCGAAAGTTCAAAGTTCGAGATATATTTGAGCAAGACAGATGTCCACCATTGATTTTTATTACTTCACTTCACATGGATGTTTGGATCAAATAGGATATACCTTTTGACTTTGAATGATGAAAGGGAATGGTTTGGATCAAATAGGATATACCTTTTGATTTTGAATGATGAAAGGGAATGGTTCTCTGAGATGAGATCAGAGGGAACCGGTAAAACGACAATATACTACTCAGACGAAGTTAGGGTACATTGAGATCCCACCCAAGTGTCTTCTGATATCACAAGTTGATTAAAGTAACAAATGTCCGAGGCTTGCCGATAATATTTTACTTTTATCAACGAGTGATGATATATTTGAAATCAGATTTTATGTATCATCCAAAATCTTTTTCATCACAGTTGCATTTATGATGTACATCTTTGAACACTGCATATCCCGAAAACCCCCTTACACAAAATGAATTAAATGGTCGCCAATGGCTTTAATGTAAATCTTCATACTTTTTCCTCTGACTATTGATGATTGGTTTGTGTTATGAGATTTTTGACACTGAAAAAATAATGCATTTAGCATTTACATACAATTATCAGTGAAATATTTGAAATCTAAAATTATCAAAAAACGTGCTACTGCCCCTTTAATAACAAACTTATAGCAGGTGTTCCCTATCACGAGGACATTTGATCAACTGTTTTTCCTTTTTTGTGCCTCCTTGATTATTATCAAGAAGCATAATCTGTTTATCTTTAACAACAGATTTTGTATTACTTTACATCACAACAAAAATTCGCAATTTTGAAGAATGTTGTACGCGATTTTACTCAATGCAAAACCCTTCCATTAGAAAACTATCCACTAGTGTAAAAAAGAAATAAAATAGCACATATTTTAAAAAAATTTCTTTCCACTGGCTTGGATATTTGTCAAATCAGTAATGCCATTTACAACGTAATACAAAAAAATAACGTACAATTAATTAATCTGATCAACTGTCTATTTTATCATTATTTTAAAAAAGAATTGGGCATTCCAGAACAATAAATGAAAGAGGAACTAAGTCAATAATCTCATATGTCTAAGTTTCGTAAGCACCATAATGTTGTAGATAAAACCTTAGCAGATCATATAAAAGCAATTTTGATAATCAATTCGTTTAGATTCTGAACAAATGTAACAGTAACTTCTTTAGAGGCATTTTAGAAGAACGACACAAGAATCTGTGTCAATACGTCGCATACAATGAACATACTACTCAGCATTAAATGTAACATTGTTATACTTTCATCAAACGTTATGCACATGTTTCATGTACACATCAGATCCCTTGAGGGATTAGATTGAATACCCACAGACAATTTCAAATAACGTTATACAGTTATTGACTTCAGTTAAGGTGAATCCAATGGTTTATTGACCTCGGAACAGTTATGTTCACCGAGGCGACAGCAGAGGTGAACATAAGTTTCCGAGGTCAATAAACCATTGGATTCACCGATAACTGATTTATTATATGATTATTGAAAGTTTCAGTTATTTTGAAAACTATTCAATTATTTTAAGTTCTTTTGGAAGCAACTGTTTACGGCGCTCCTCGTAGTGGCGATCTATATTTAGCTTCAGGTCATCGGATTGTTATGTTAACCTCGTGTGACGTTTCCCGCGGTCAACATAAGGTTTGATCATAATCGGCGACCACCTTCCTCGGCCAATCAGAAGACAGATCACTTGTCCATCATATAATAAAAAACAGTGTTACTTTTTGGTTTTGAACTTTTGCTGAAAAAATTCAAATATCTTATTGCAGAAAACAATACCCAAAACCTCTTTTAGTAAAACATGCATTGATCTCAGACATACCACGTACATGTACCTTGTATAATAAGTGAAATTGAACATATCCAATAGTATTTCCTGTAAAGTATTCTGCTAAGAAATTATGACAGTTTAAAATTAACAGTATGATGATTGTATTAGATTGTTCAGCAGGTGCCTATCATTTACCCTCTTGGTAATGTCAACGATTTCAGTCAAATTATGAATAGTATCATCTGTACTTTTGGGATGATGGCCCTTAATAAACCAATTTACAGCATTGACAGACTTTCCCTTTTATGTACTCACGTAAATTTGAAGGTCTGGTTGCAATGGATTGGTGACAATGGGAGGCCATAACAATAGGTACAGTTAGAGTTATGGGGAATACATTCAACTAGTTAATATGATGTCCTCTACAAAAACGTCATCCAAAGAAATCAGATGAAATTCACTTGCTATCTGTGTAGATATTATTAATGAAAGCTTTATAAATCTATCATTTATCAGAGGGAAAATATCACTTAATACAAGGTTGCTACAACGTCAGTACACATATCTAGGCCTTTTGAATATCATACAATGTAAAATTGAGAAAGATAATAAAACAATTGACAAATGAGAAGACATAGTTCATGATCCTACATTAAACAAAAATATATTTCAATCACTTATATGCACCTCAATTAGTGGTTATCAATTCTTATGCAAAGTTCCTTAATTAATTGATTTGCAAGATGATTAAAGAAATATTGCCTTGTTCAACTGAAATAAACAACAATTAAAAACTCCCTATGAATTTTTAAACTAATGTCAGTTAATCAGCGAAAACATACTGACTGAGGGTAACAGTAAATTATGTATGTGCTCAAAAAATATTCTTACTGTACGTTTGGAATGATAAATCATACTTTTCCTCCAAATGTGCTAATGCAAATCTCTTTATTTTTAAAAGTCTATTTCTTACTTAATCAAATGTGCTGAATGTTTACATTGACATTCTGGGCAGCAGTGTCTTAAACATTCAGCACGGTATAGATAGTGTTGATACACTCATCAAGTAGGCAAGGGACAACCACATTTTAACGCATGACTTCTTCGCATTTTCGTTTGACAACAAAATCTATATAACGAAAGCTATATCAAGCAAAGTGTCTTCAAGACGAAAATTATTCAAACATTAACAAATTGAAATAAATGCTTTTATACAGTCTTGATCTCTTCAGATTTTCTTAAACTTCGCTATCGAACATATTTTTATCAAAAATATTGTAATCTTTCCTAAATAAATTTTTAAGTGGAACACACATGATTTCTGTAGGAACCTAGGGGCAAAACGTGTTATTTCTTTACTTATTGTCTGCCCCGTGGATGATGAGAAGAGAATGCTGCACTTCAAAAAGCTATCACTCTTACACAAAGGAGAGTTTTTATTTAAATATAGTGTGAAATAATGTCAGATGAATGCAATAGACTACTCTGTTAACAAAATAAATATTGAAAAGCCTATCAGAACTAACGTTGTGTTTCTCTTGAGCTTTACAATGTTGTGAAGAGATTGAAATTTATCTATCCGACATAAGCTCCTTTGTTCAGTCTGGTGCTGTGATAAACCTTATGTGAATACTCCTAAACGAAACCTTTTTTCCAATAATGTTTAAAGCGTTCATTGAACTAAGATCTAAGAATGCTAATACTTGAACCTTTACTGATGAATCTCCCAATGTAATCCCTGTAAGAATCAAAGTACTGAGGGCAATGGGCAATCGGCAACATCTTGAATTGTTCCTCGGAAGTAGTTCCCTGCTTCGAAGGGAAATTACTTCACTTGATTCAGGGCACACCTGAGTAGATTACCATTACCGGTGAATTACACTGACCCTTTCTTCTATTGAGCCTTATTTCAATAATGTGGTAGAGAGTATTTCATCGGAGACGTCATTCATTGGCAGTGATTAGCAATCTTTCCTTTCGATTTCAGCAGGCATATAATCCTATGAATTTGCGCTTCATCCTCAAATTCTATAGCAACTCTGTTTATTTCAAGAAAAAATATTGATTGTTCTTTGAATATCTTTTATTCAGGTGTCATTTGACAGACGCCAAGATTGTCAACATCTACAGAGAATTTATTCCCAACTGGGGCATGTTTTGATTGTGTTAACATTTTACTGTTTTAAAAGCAGCCATAACGTCTGCCTTGTGTAGATTTTGAAGATGATAGCCTCTGTATCTCTGTCTCTCTGCTCGTAAATTACATAATAATAGTAAATATCATAATGATTGGATTAAACCTGATTGATTGTTCGTATTATACCTGAACCTGATTATATTTTGTCTCATTTAACACAATCATACAAGTATTAGACTGATTTTGTCAGTTATCTTTACAACATTGATTTTAGCTGCGTTGATGCATTAGTGTTGGTATGAGAAATTACCAGTCAGGGTTACAATCATATATTTAAAATTTACATGTTAAATCAAATGGAATTAATACATGACTAAATGATTCGTACAGTTACAACGCAAACATTACCAATCAATACAAATTACAATATATTTTTTTGGTATTTAAATTATTCTATGTATAGTAGACAATGTAAAGTCTATCTGAACATTGACCAAATCCTAAAATAATATAAAAGCTATAGTAAATCAATAGGAAGACTGAAGAGCTTGACATTTAAGTTTTTTCTTAAAACTCTTTTTTAATCTATTTGATATTTGTTTCACATTTGATATTTAATGGCCAGTTTAGTGTGTTGGTCTATCTGAACATTTGTAAACTTATGTCTAATAAAGTGTGTACTCAAATTAAACAAATAATAAATAACCATTAATATGGCAGACATGTAAAAACCTGTGTCACTTTATATTGAATTTTAGCAGTAACTATCTCTACTCTATATCATTGTTATGCAAACAATGATATGTATATGTTTCGAAGTTTTGTCAATTGTAATTTTTTGTCGATGACTTTGTTGCCCTAAATTTCACAAGGAGTATATTACGACTTTCCAAAATAACATTTTGAATTCTATTTTGATTCTATTTTGATTCTATTTTGATTCTATTTTGATTCTTTGACAAAGAGGGCTTTCTCGTTTTAAAACCAAAGGGCTACTTTTTGGATGCAAGTTCCAAATAAAAACCGATGGGCTTACACCTATTCAAAAATATATATATTTTTGGTATTTAAATTATTCTATGTATACTAGAAAATGTAAAGTCTATCTGAACATTGACCAAATCCTAAAATAATATAAAAGCTATAGTAAATCAATAGGAAGACTGAAGAACCTGACATTTTTGTTGATGACTTTGTTGCCCTAAGTTTCAAAAGGACGACTTTCCAAAATAACATTTTGAATTCTATTTTGATTCTATTTTGATTCTATTTTGATTCTATTTTGATTCTTTGACAAAGATGGCTTTCTCGTTTTAAAACCAAAGGGCTACTTTTTGGATGCAAGTTCCAAATAAAAACCGATGGGCTTACACCTATTCAAAAACATGTTACTCGAAAGTATCTCGCCTTTTTTTAATAAAATAGTCAATGTAACCGCTGTTATTTTTCCATATTTGACTTTGCTTGTACATACTGTAGTATTTGTGATTAATAAGAACATCTCAAGAGGTTAAAAATCTCAATAATAAAGGCGATGTCCAATTCATTCAATTCTGCAACATTGTGTACAACTTAATGATAAAGGTGATGCCCCATTCATTCAATTCTGCAACATAGTGTACAATTTAGTTTTCAAGAGTTAAAAGAGTTGGGAAAATTATGAATATTGAAAATGAATATAAACAGCGCATTTAAGGAGGCTCTTCCATGCCATACATTTATCAACAATAGAATATCAAAGGTTTTGATGATATTATAACATATTGTACTTATCACATATTTACATCTTTTTTATTTACCACAACTAAATTTACACGTAATGCCGTTTGGATGTCAACAGTTCCAACAGTAAACACCAGTTATGTGTCATAACTTCATGTGACAGACATTCACTTATGTAAAACATACAGGTTGCAAAATTATTTTTAATTAGACTTTATGTAGTAATCTGCTTATAACACTTTGGGATAACTAATGAACTTGAAGAGATACCGACAACTCTGTAATTTGGGTAAAATAACAATCGATAAAGTAAACAAAGACAACTGTATCGTATTTTCAAAATCTTTGAAAGGCATAGAATAGTTCACATAGAAATTGTATTTAAATACATGGCGATCCGGTTATGGAGTACCTACTGATGTTGAGAACATCTTCTCTTATTCCGAAATAATTGGTTTCATACTGATTTCTTTAAATTTCAATTAATTACACCACAGTGCTCTTTCGTCACAATCAAAAGGAATTGACTTTGCAAAGCTGATTGAAAGATGAAAGTTATCTGTTCCAAGCATGTAGGACACTGATAGGGGTTTCCCAGCTGATTTAATCGAGAGAAGTTCAAGAAACAATATGACAAAGTAAGTCTTTGTAATGTTTGTCATTCTCTCTGTGTGATGCTATAAAAAGTCACATTTTGTTAATTCTCTCTGTGTGATGCTATAAAAGTTCACATTTTGTTCATTCTCTGTGTGATGGCATAAAAGGCCACATATTGTTCATTCTCTCTGTGTGATGGTATCAAAGGTCACATTTTGTGTGTACCATTGTACTGAGATGCAGGGACAAGTATTTATGTATACTGTGGTATTTAAAACAAGAGGTATTCTAACTCTATATCAACATAAAATGCCTCTGTTTAAGTTGGGAAGTCATGATCTGTTGGATACTTTTAGAAAAAAACTTATTTTCAACAGTATATCTCAATTCAAAATATTTTGATTTTTCATATATTTAATCATAAAAGCATAACGCATACACGCATCTTGTATATGTAGTGTAGATACGAACTGTTGATATACTGATTCCAAAGTATTTCCAGTAAAGTCTTTTGTTAAGAATTGTTGATAAGCTGGCATTTGATTTCATGATTAAACAATTGAGATGACATCAGCAATATGCCGTCAGTATCATTGTTGCATTGTTGCGTCAAGTTTGTGACGTCATTACCTTGTTACATTTGTTTCCATGCGGCAACGGATTTGTTGGGTCATTAACTCCTTTTATTTCTATTTGTGATAACCAGGAATATAGCAAAATCCTTTTTCGTAAAAACATCATACTGTAAACCGAACTTTACAGATCACAAAATGATTGATAAATTCTGAGTTTCCTTATTTGCACACAAACGGTCACCAGGAAAACATAACAGTCAATGTTAGAATGAAAGTATTCACAAATATGGAACTGTCAAACGATGTTTATTTAGATTGCCTTCAAAATTACCAGAATGTATGTATCATTTTCCATTACTAATCAATACGACTTTTTGTTAAGGGGCAATTCGTACTCCCTCATCACCATAGCAATAGTGGCATATTGATCTAAGACATGAATGCCATGCACTCGCTTACCTGACAAAGCTTCTCGACTTGGCTTTGCAATAAAAAAGTCATCGGAACTAATAAAAATAGAAAAACCTATCTGCACCAAAGGTAATCTTACAAAAATTGCATGATAACTCACAACTGCCCAGACAAGTATCAGTTATAAATGTATATATTAGTCCTCTTGTTGTTTATCATCTTGATACAAAAACACAGATAAGGTTTCCACGGTCATAATGAAGGCAACCAACACATAAAACAAAGATTCAACCTAAAAGAATCGTAAAAAATATGTATCCGTTAGTACTGATTTGGGAATATTTTTGTCCAATATATTTCATTTATACAATAAAACCTATCTAAATAAGCAAAAACGATTAAATCGAAAACAATTTAGTTTTTTTATAGATAGACAAGAAAGGAAGGAAGGTGAGCTCATTGTTTTCTTTTTGTCATTATCTTCTTCATATAAGGGTTCCCCTTTAAATGTTCGATCACCAATAGATTGCAAGAAATACAATAATTCATGGTATGTGCTATATATCTCCTCAAGCTTTTAGAATTTTTTTTTTAAACATTTATAATAATTTTACATACTTTTTATCTAAAAAGGGAAGTTTGTTCTGCCAATTGACGCAAGATAATGTATTCAGTTCGATTCATTCAAAATCTATTGTAGATCTACATCTACATTTAGTTAATTATGAGACATTTAAACAAACTGTTATAAATGAATATATTTCTCATCATGAATCATTTCGAACATTTTGATGTAAACATATACATTGAGGGAATGCTTATACATGTCATGGTACATGAATTAAAAGTTAAGTTGAGCTGTCGGTACAAAACATATCGTGGCACACTTTAAGACAATATACCATTTGAAAGTAATCAAACTAGAAGTTAGTATGTTTCCAAGTTACTGCTATCAATGCAATGGGCATACTTACTACGGCACTCAACAATATTTTGCAACCTCCGTTATCAACCTGTTCATTTTATCAATCTCGGCCAATGACAGGTTAATTAATTTTGACAATATTTAGTTTTAGGACTTAGCATCAAATCAAACAGAAGGCGTGTCTCCCTTGCAATGACACATATTCACATATTCTTGTATTACCATGTTCTGTATATGGTGCCACAACCAACTTTGGGCATGCGCAGTAGAGCTATTTTCAATCACCGACAAATAACCCTGTGGCATTGAGCATCACACATTTCACACATTTTAAACAGTCATATGTTTTCAATAAGAGGACCCTTCGAGAAGGAGCTCGGTGTTTTGTTTATATTAAAGTGTTGTCTAAATGAATAAACTTATTAACATTAAAACAATTATATGGTTTGGTGATGTTTAAGTTATGGGAACACTTGATTTTATAACCTAATTCTTACATATTACTTGGTTAAGCTTTCAGTGTTGTTCTTATGGTCATCCAATTACAAAATTACATAAACTCAGTTATATGCATTATCTTCAAGTCTAAGTTTAAAGTGGCAGCAGTATGTCTTATTTATCAAACACCAAGGATATTAACATAATCAACTAAGTCAATTGATTTATAATGGAAGGTTGTTGTTGTTTTTTTGTTATGACCGTGACATGTTCGTGTTTTAAAACGTGTGTACATAATTTTTTTATTATTAAGCATTTAAATGCGGACGACTTTAAAAGGAGATGTGGAATAACAATTGAAATTCCCTGTATAAGAATGTAGTCATACTGTACTCGTCCTTTCTGAAATAATCCCTCACAATTTACTTCTTCCGTCCACAGGGTATGTGGCAATGACACTTTTCAGACAGACAGACAGACAGACAGACAGACATTTTATTCAGTATAAAGGCCGAGGGCCCAAAATACAAATGCATAACACAATTGGAACAAGCACACATAAAAAATTATAGCTCTAGTATTTTTTACACATTTGAGAAAATTACAAACATTTGTGATAATATTTCTATCGTTGCTGTTGAGGATATTAATTAAGTTGTGCATTTTAACAGTGCTGCACAAAAGTGGAGAAATATACTTATTTCTAGCATCATTATATAATTTACAATAGAAGAGAATGTGAAGTTCATCTTCAATACAGTTAATATTATTTGTTTTACAGTAAGAACAAATTCTTTCAGACATTGATATATTGTTGTATCGTCCTGTTTCGATACCTAGTCCAAAATTGCTACACCTAAACTTTGCTAAGAGAGATCTCAAATATGGAGAGATAGGTATTGTGAGATAGCTTTCTACATGTAGAAGTGTCTTAAAATGTTTATAAGCAAATGAATCTGAAAGATTATTAATATTGGCAGACCAGGATTGTTTTAGATTATCAGAGAGTCTAAGTTTGAAGTGTTGCATGAAAATGGTAATGGTTATGAAAAGTGTCATTTTTTCATGACACTTTTCATAACACTTAGTAAAGACAGTTCACTCAGCTTACTCTAATTAAGTGTACCCATTTCAGCTAGAGACTATTATCCCCCATCCCTTATCCCTTAAAGATGCTGTTTCATACTTGCATGCGGTTCAGGCTGAGATTTGGCTATCGAGAAAAGAAATACATCACTTTGTAGAAAAATCTTTCGTCGAAATTTTGATATCATATTTAGATTGTTTAAACAACAATAACATACCTACTCTTGTAGAAAGGGCATAGCATTTAACGAATCCGCTTTCGGTGACATAATCATTACGCATGTTGGATTTACACCGTGTCACACCTAGCGTATTTGCGTTCGATGAGTATCAACTTTGGCATCAACGAATACCTTATTCGGAGAAAAAGAAAAAAATCTAATCGTGCGCGACAAAGACGGTTTTCAAGCGTATATTTAGAGACCGGAAGTTGTGAGATGGCCACACTTGATTCGCCTTTATGTTGGCTGCTGTTTCGGTAATTTTGGTGAATTTAATAAATTTTGGTCCGATTTTCCCTAGGTTGGTCGCTAAATGTTTCTAAAAATACAACGAATACATTAAAAATACCCTTTAAAATATTGCAAGTACAGCATCTTTAATACCACGTGTTTTTTTTTATCATGACTATCCTGAATTATTAAGAAGTACCGTCCCAATTGTGACAAGGACAAATTTATTATACTTTTTAAACACAACGTGTATATTAGGGCCAAAGCCTGCTTCCTTATATTACAAAGAAGAAAGGATATCTTATATAGATAAATTATATGTGTAACATTATTATTCTATGATTGTATGTTTATTTTAAATCATATTTATTACTCAACCGCGGTGAGATCACTCATTAGATAACAATGAGTTGGTAACACACATGTGTGTTACCATCTCGTGCAAAGAAACGGAACTACTTTCGAACGTCATATGACATTGTCCAATCACGTGACTTATAAGTGGAGACTGACAAATTTTACATTTTCAACAAAATGTTAATTTATGTGAAAGAATATTATCTAAGTGGTTTTTATTAAATTTTAAATTAATTTTCTTTTTGCTAATCATCACAAATCCATCCCTCGCTTAATCACTTGTCAACCTTTTGTGCCGTCGCAAGCGGTGTTGCCTCCTCTGCCTACCGTAACATAAACATGGCGCTTCGACTGTTTACTTGCTTCATTGCCACCCAAACCGTCGCTTTCTCCTCCATAAGCACACAATCCGAACATGTTATAGTGTTACTACCTTTCCAGAAGTTCTATCTCCCAGTTGCTCTCAACAGTTACTCATGTCAATGCAATCAATCAATCAATCATCTGCCGTTGACAGTGTTCGCCAAGTTTACAAAACACAAGAACGTGAACTAGAAACAGAACAAATTCCGATGACGTCTTTTGGCGATCTGATGACGTCACGTTGCGAGAGCATAATGTGTTGACAGTTTTCGTTGTTTCTTAGTGTTTATGTTATCAATGCATCTTTTGATAATTTAGATAATTTGTATCATGTGTATAGGAGTATGTCATGTGTAAACATTAAACAAAATAGCGAACTATTTTACTTGGACTCATTGACATTCATACGCTGGTTTCGCGATTGTTCCAAGTGAGCTGATTCTTGTTTTGACGATTTATTTACATAAATATTTATATTGAGGGTTGCGTAATAAATAAAATACTAAACTCATGGTAATGTGATAACATTTTTAAGCAACTCGTGAATAGAATGTGGTATCAGACTCACTTTCGTTCGTCTGATACCAATTCTATACACTCGCTGCTTAAAAATGTTATCATATTACCATTCGTTTAGTATTCTCTATTTATCATAGGATGTTTATATACTTCTTATTTCAGAATAATGAAAACCTTTTGAATCTTGATTTCCGATGAATCACCCTTTTCTGTTCACTCTTTTCTTACTTGTACATGTACTTGTTGTTGATGCCTTATACCTTGATATAGAGAACTGAAGGTGAGCAGACCATAAGGGTGCTGGATAACTATAGAGATAAGGCAAGGATCTGATTTATTTACAATAGGTAATACTAAAGTTTAACTTTGTCCTTATTTTGCACACATTATGTTGTTTTCTTACGTTTTTGTTCTCGGCGAAAAAAACATTAAAATGCAAATTGCCATTTGTTATATGAATAACTCTAAAAGCGTCATATCCTGTTTCACAAATATAAGATTGGGAGTTTGCATGTTCAAATACGAAATCAAAGTATTTTGTCATCCGCAGGAATATAAAATTAAAGATCTATAACTATGTCTCCCTCTTCAGACATGGGTTTTTGTTTAGATAGTTTGAACTGGACAAAACTGTATCATTGTGTGGGAAGAATGACATGAATGCTATTGATAAATAACTGTCATCGTTAATTGGTATGTACTGCTTAGATGTTTTTCCCGTTTTTGAAGAAATAATCATCGATTATCAGTCGACTATCCTTACGTTTATACCATCTTATTGAAAATGAGTCTGAGCCTTAAAATTCTATGTTGTATATTTTAAAAATTCATTGTTTCAATATTGTTTCTGTATATTATATGTGTACTGATGTGTCTGTGTACGTCACTATGATTTAACTGTATTTTGTTAGGGAGCAGCATTAATATTAGCATTATTTGCTTGTTTGCCAATCCCGTTTCTGTGTTTATATAAAATATGTTTAAACCATGATCAATCAGATTAATGCTTCGTGTTTCTAATCTAACTGTGTTGATGTCGTTCAACAAATGTACTCTTTTATTTCAAACTAAGCAAGCCTCCTAACTTGTTTACAATGAAATGATAAGTGCAAATGGATCATTCTTGTGAAAATAATTATTTCAAACTTTAAACTTTGTTTAATATGTCGCTAACGATATTCATTCAAATATTTTAGTCACTTTCCTGAATATGAGTTAATTAACTTACAGCTTAAAGGGGCAGTTGCACGTTTTTAGGGCGAATACAAAGCGATGTCAGGAAAATGAAAATCAATGAATCCAATTGAAAGATAATGCATTTAACCTAAATGGATCAGTAATAATTCAAATGTATAATGTACAGTTTAGACATGAGATTAATTTTTCTTACACAAAATGAATTAAAGGTGTACACACAGCCGCCAGGTGATTCTTCATACTTTCTCCTCTGACTATGGATAATTGCTTTGTGTTATGACATTTTTGACAACAATACATTTAGCACTAACGTACAGTTATCAGTGAAAATTTCAGAATAAAAAATTATGAAAAAAACGGGCTAATGCCCCTGTAAGCTTTTTTATGTTCAAATATTTTTTTATACTCGTTTTGTTTACTTAAAATGTATTATGATATGAATAAACATCAAAATTCTAAATATTTGAAACTATTTCAGATAAAAAGAATGTTTGACCTATATTTTCACTGTATAATCACGGTCAGATTCTAGCACCACATTGTCAGTTAGATATAAACGTTCAGATAAAAGAAAGTTAACATGAACAGAGTTATGTTTTGCTTGTATTGCAGATTCCCCCTAACGTAGTCCCTGCCTTCACCGGAAAGGCTGCATTTTAATAACTACGAGTCCTCAAGCTTGTTTCGCTTTGAGCGTCTCGCAAACGGCGGACATTTTGAACGTTGTATGATATGCTAATTAGGGTAATTCCTATAATACGGATAACAGTCAGGACGAAATGTGATTGCATGGGTGTCAATGGTTACGAAAACGAAATTTAATCTTTTGCCAGTTTGAGTTTATGGAGTTCTCAAATTTGATTCAACTTTGTATGTTTTCGTCTAACAAACCACACTCTCACAACATTGATGTTCGATTTTTTTGAAAGTAATTATGAAAATCTTTGTTAAAAGGTTGATTTTGTAATTATAAATATTGTTTACATGTTTTGTGGTTCTATCGATGTTTAACAGCAACAAATTTTGTATAAAATCTCTACGCTACGCGATTTAATACAATTTGTTGCTGTTATACGTCGACAGAAGCACAAAACATGTAAAACGATCCTTAAATATTATCGTTGTGATGTACGGTATAACTTTTCCAGTTGTGTAACTACTTTTCCTTCACCGATTTTCATGCTCTACAATTTTATAACAAAGCTTGTCTGTTACAAGTATCATATCTTCTTGATATAGTTCCCTATTTCTAAAAGTGTAAACGAGACTTGTCTAGGTCATATTGATAACCCTTCCATGACGTTTATTCGGGTTTTGTTACCCTCTCAAATAGATTGTTTACCTAGACATCTTAATAAGCAAGAGTACATGCTACATCGTCTTCTGTCTAATAAAGGCACCAAAAAGAGACTGAAAGCTTTTGTCACGTCCGTCTCAATAAGGGATGCGTGAGTAGATATCAAATTTATGAGTTTAGTGAGACCATATTGATTCATACCTTATGAAGAGCATTTTTTGTGTAACCACGAATACGTTAATATCTGTTAAGTCAATATACACTGTCACTACTTATCTGTGGAAATGGAAACCGATAATGTTTTTAGCAAACCAATATGTTTCTTGTCAAGAATCAGTTTGATGTCTGTTTGTAACGTCTGGTGATGACAAAAAATCATTTCAGGTGTTCATTGTAGAATATATTGTTGACAGATTAAAAATAGCAGGACGCATTTGAAATCGTATATCCCCTTCTCAAATATACAAAATGTCAATATAGTATTTGTAAACCCCTGAGTCCTTTATCGAACTAAGAAGATCTTCCCAATTCAACATTTATCTTTTTGACATATTTCAAAGAAGACATCATGATCGTGATGGTCTTATGACTCAAAGATTGAGTTAATAGCTGAATTTAAAACCCCAAAAGTTACAGGAAGTTTCTGTCTCTTCATAATGTTTTTCAGTTTAATGTATTGACTTTTCACACTACAGTAGAAAATAAATGTTGCTGTCATACAGTGTATCTTTCAGAGTTTTGTGAATCAGTAACAATATGGCCTTCAACAATATAAATAAAGTTTATGTTCAGCTATTATATAGGATCTAACCCCTACATGTGTTACATGACAACTGATTTTTGACTATTCCTGACGCTATTCAATTTCAGGAGTTCTTTGACAAATTGAATAATGCCGACAAAGGTCCATTATGAATAATCAAACAATGAATTGATATTTAAACTAAAAGGTTACAAAACATGACTAGAAATTGAGCAATAAATAAATTAATCTAATCAAACAATTTAGATTCAATAACATATTTTAACTTGAAAGCAATAAACCATAATTTCCTTCCTTGCATATAATGTAGTTGACTAGCGTTCCCAAATGTAAATACTTATAATAACATACGTTTATAAATGGCAAATGGAATCATTAATCTAACACCGAGGCATGTTGTTTATAGAAAAAATAAGAAATACAATTTCTACCTTACATATGCCTTAAGGAACATCTGTGCAAATGTGTGATTGTTTAGAACAACACATACGTCTCGCTGACTCAATTACTGATAAGCTCGCCTCCCCGCTGGATAAAAAGCCTTCATTAATTGACGTCGATATATTGCATAGCTGTATTTTCGTAGACGCGCCCCCGTGGGGCTCCCGGGTTAGAATAGGGCCTCAGTACTCCATGCTTGTCGTATGAGGCGACTAAAATGGGGCGGTCTGTTTGCCGTGGACTGCGACCTGTGTCGGTGGAGGAAGGGATTCTGGTGGTTGAGGTTGGTGTATGCCTGCGGGTGTGCCCGCCAACACACCACTTTGACCCTAACTTCAGTTAGACAGGAGGTCAGATGGGCCCAATCTGATCAATCGGCTGGTCATGCTAAGCCCTTGGTGTTTTTTCTCTTTTCTCAGCTTCAATCATCAATTGTCTTTTCAAAACAATATAAGCAATCAAGCTTATCTATCTATTTATTCAACTCACTCGCTCAAAACCTTTTTTATTAATTCAACATTCCAATACCCAACACCAAGAAGGCAGTGGCCAATGGGTCAATCCAGTAGAGCATTGGCAACGCTCATATTGGAGTATGCCAGTGCTGTAGCCCTGGTGTCAGTTTGTTGGAGACCCACAAACACTTGGCATCCCCTTGTTGGACTCCGTGGAGGGTGGGGAGCAGCACTGGCGAGACACCTAAAACAACCATGGCATCCCTTAAGAAGCGCAAAACTGAGGCATTATCAACGTCCTCATCTTCGGATGAGGAATCAAACAAATCATGGCCAATATTCTTAATGATGGAGGGAGGCAGCAATGGTGGCGAGCCACTTAAGCTTAATCTCTTTGCTATTGAAAAAGGAATCAAAGGAGTTGCTGGTACAGTTAAAAACATTACTAAACTGCGCACTGGCTCTCTTCTTATTGAGTGTAATACTCATCAACAATCTTCAAATCTTCTCAAACTCAAAAATTTTGCTGGGGTGGCTGTAAAAGTCGCCCCTCACCGTTCTCTCAACAGCTGCAAGGGCATTGTTCGTGACAGGGACAGGGTCCTTTCCGACATGTCCGAGGACGAGCTTGTGGAAGAGCTCAAACCCCAAGGCATCACACATGTGAAGAGATTCACATACAAGGATAAAGAAAAGAACAAGACCTTTCCATCAAACACCTATTTGATGGAATTTGGTACTTCAACACTTCCCCCTAACATCAAGGCTGGGTATCTTCTTATCAAGGTGGAACTATACATTCCAAACCCACTTCGGTGCTTTAAGTGCCAGAAGTTTGGACATGGTTCCCGCTCTTGCCGCGGTAGCATGGTCTGCCAGAAATGTGGCAAGGGGGACCATGATAGTTCCACTTGTGAAGCTCCTCACATGTGTCCAAACTGCAAAGGGCCCCACATGGCGTCCTAAAAACAATGCCCTACTTTCATCAGAGAAAGTAAAATAATTAAATTCAAATCTGAAAAAAATATCCCATTTGCGGAGGCCAGGAAAATGAGAAAGCTTCCTACGCTGCAGCTGCAGCTACTCCAAAATCAAAGGCATCAGCCATCCAGACTGACACCACCTGGCTCAATCAACCACAGCCAGTCAAATACAAGCCACAACTAGCAAAACCTAACACTATTCAAACTCAAACATACAACAACATCACCATGACCACTTCTGATAAAAACTCAATATACAACCCTAATATCCCAACAACTCCTTTGGCTCCTAAATCTCCTCCTTCTCCATCAAATGAAAACAAAAAGAAAAACAAAAACAGGAACTCAAATAAGCACAAAACCACTGACAGGGTCTCAAAGGCTGACAAGAACCCTGTCAGTGTTTCAAACAGGTTCCAGGACCTGGACCTGGACGAGAACATGGACGAATCCCCATGTCCTTCCAGGTCAACAAGTCGCTCTCCATCGCGGCACAGAGCATCTTCTGAGGATCCAGGTGGGCGCAAGCTCTCCAGGCTCCTAGAATAATTTTAAAATGTATATATTTTCCACATTTTTATTAATTATGGCAATTCTCCAATGGAATTGTCGTGGTTTTAAAGCCAATTTTAATGAGCTTTCCTTACTTGCTCAATCATATAATCCTCAGGCAATATGCTTGCAGGAAACCCATTTTAAACAATCGGATAATACCACTTTGCGTGGCTTTACTTTCTATAATGCCTTTTCAGCGGAATTAGAAAAGGCCAAGGGTGGTGCATCAGTCCTTGTTCGACAAAGAGTGATTCACAGTCAAATCCCTCTCAAAACAAAACTCCAAGCTGTAGCTGTACAACTCAGCTTATTTAAAACCATAACATTATGTTCAATATATGTTCCACCATCAGATACCCTTAGATTGCAAGATCTTGATAATCTATTTCAACAACTCCCTAAGCCATGTGTCATTCTTGGGGACTTTAATAGTCATAACCCCTTGTGGGGAAGTAATTCCACCAATGACAAGGGTAAAAAAGTTGAAGATTTTCTTGACAATAATGGTCTCTCATTATTTAATGATGGGACAAATACTTACTTGCATCCTGCTTCAGGAACATATTCTGCAATTGATTTATCAATTACTGACCCATCTTTGCTTAACGATTTCACTTGGTCAGTCCACGAGGATATGTGTGGTAGTGATCACTTTCCAGTGGTACTGGAGCCTGCACTGCCTTCACCTGAAGAACACAATCCTCAGTGGAAATTTGCAAAAGCAGACTGGGATACATTTTCATCCCTCTGCAGGGAAAACATAAATTTCAAATCAATATTAAAATCTGAAGATCCTATTCAAACATTTTCAGATAAATTAATAGAAATTGCTGAGGAAACTATTCTTAAATCAACATCCAATCCTCGTATTGTTAAACCATGGTTTAATGATACTTGCAGGCAAGATATCAAAGCCCGCAAAAAGGCTGAACGCAAGTTCAATAAACATCCAACTCCAGGTAATCTTGATGGCTGCCGCAAAGCCCGGGCCAAGGCTCGACGCACAGTCAATCAAGAAAAACGCAAATCTTGGCGAGTCTTGTCTCAAAAATAAATTCCAGAACGCCTATGAGCAAAGTCTGGAATATGATTAGTAAAATCAAAGGCAAAGGTTCTAAATCAACAATAAAACATCTCAAGGTCAATGGTGACCTCCTTACAGCTAAAACCGACATTGCCAATAAGTTGGCAGAAACCATTTCCAAAAATTCTTCATCAGCAAATTATGTTCCTCAATTCCAAAAATATCAAAAGGTTCAAGAAAAACAAAAACCTAATTTCAAATCTGATAATGGGGAGGACTATAATGAGCACTTCTCCTTGTCAGAACTTAAAACAGCACTTTCCAAGGCTCACGATACAGCTACTGGTCCTGACAAAATCCATTATCAATTGTTAAAACATCTACCAGAATCTTGCCTTGAGGTTTTGCTTGAGGTATATAATCATATATGGGAAACGGGTGACTTTCCATCTTGTTGGCACAATGCCACCATCGTCCCCATTCCTAAACCAGGAAAGGATCACACAGATCCTTCCAACTATCGTCCTATAGCCTTAACTAGTTGCGTATGTAAAACTATGGAACGGATGATCAATGATCGTCTTGTCTGGTACTTGGAAACCAACAAATTACTTACTGACATTCAATGTGGTTTCCGTAAACAAAGAAGTACAACTGATCATCTTGTTCGATTAGAATCTTTCGTAAGAGATGCATTTATCAATAAGCAACATGCTGTGTCAATCTTTTTCGATTTGGAAAAAGCATACGACACCACATGGAAGCATGGCATCCTCAAAGACTTATTTGAATTCGGCCTGCGGGGTCGAATGCCTCATTTTATCTCAAATTTTTTACATGATCGCCAATTCAAGGTCCGTGTGGGTTCCACTCTTTCTGAATTCTTTGATCAAGAAATGGGTGTCCCGCAAGGAAGTATACTATCAGTTACATTATTCAGCATTAAAATTAATAGCTTGGCTAAAGTATTAAACGATCACACAGATGGTTCACTTTTTGTGGACGATTTTGGAGTTTCTTGCAGAGGCAAGAATATGCCATCAATTGAGCGGCAGCTGCAGCTCTGTCTAAATAAAATCCACAAATGGTCTTTGGAAAACGGCTTCAAGTTTTCCAAAGCTAAAACATCATGTGTGCATTTTTGCAATATGCGCAAAATGCACAAAGATCCAGAGCTTTTTCTGGATAAAACTCCAATCAAGGTCGTACCTGAGGCCAAGTTTCTTGGTCTTACTTTCGATAGTAAATTATCATTCATCCCTCATATCAAAAACCTTAAAGCTAAATGTCTTAAAGCTTTGGACCTTCTAAAGGTCGTATCTAACGCTAAATGGGGTGGAGATAAAGAAACTCTTCTTCATCTCTATCGATCTCTCATCCGCTCTAAACTCGATTATGGATCCATAATCTATGGATCTGCCCGCCCCTCTTATATCAAAATGCTAGATACAATCCACCACCAGGGTCTCAGACTTTGTCTTGGGGCCTTTAGAACTTGACCTGTCGAAAGCCTTTATGTTGAAGCTGATGAGCCATCTATAGCAGATCGGCGCATCAAGCTAGCACTCCAATATATAACAAAACTTAAATCAAATCCTTCAAATCCTGCCTACAACTGCGTATTCAGCCCAGAATACCAGCAGTTGTATGCTTCAAAGCCAAAAGCAATTCCACCTCTTGGAATCCGCCTTCAACAGCATGTCGAAGAATCGGATATTGATTTAACAACATTAGCAGAATATGGTCTGCTTGCCACTCCTCCATGGCAGTTGGTCAAGCCCCGTGTTAATCTTAGCTTAAGCACACACAAAAAATCTAACACCAATCAATTAATCTTCCTGCAGGCTTTCAATGAGCTTCGCGATTTCTATTCAGATTACAAAGCAATTTACACTGATGGCTCTAAGGATGGCATTACAGTTGCAGCAGCAACTGTTACACCTTCAACAACTTACGCTTCAAGGCAGCATGACGGCAGCAGTATCTTTACTGCTGAAGCAAAGGCCATCCTGAAGGCCATTCAGCACATCAAAAATTCAACTCCAAATGATTACATTATTTTCTCTGATTCCTTGTCCTGCTTGCAGGCTATCAAAAACTGTAAAACTGATCACCCCGTGATCAGAGACATTCTAAAACTTCATAATACCTTTCTTCAATGCGACATTGTCTTTTACTGGCTTCCTAGCCACATGGGTATTAGAGGCAACAATAAAGCTGATACAGCCTCGAAGGCAGCTTTAAACTTCAAAACTATTTCACCAACTAAAGTTCCATATACAGATTCAAAACCAGCTATTAAATCCTACATTAAACAGCGTTGGAGGTCCCAATGGGACCAGCAACAACATAACAAACTTCATACCATTCAACCTCATTTAGGTTATAAATCTCTTTCTTCTTTTACCCGGCAGGAAGCTTGTGTCCTTCGACGATGTCGTATTGGATATACATGATACTCATTTAACTCATTCTTATCTTTTAAAGGGGGAAGATCCCCCTATGTGTATACCCTGTCAATGTCCCCTCACTGTTAAACACATATTGTGTGAGTGTTGGGACACAGCCCAAATCAGGGAAACATTTTACCCTAATATTTCCATTTCACAACTTTTTTATCACTTCGGAGAACACCGTATTTTAGATTTTCTTAAGGAAATCGAGCGTTTTGAAAAGTTATAAATTTTAATACTATATATCAGCTTTTAACAACTTTGTGATATTATGCTGATGTTTTTCAGCCTTCGCGCTGTTCCATTATCTGCTTTTGCAATCATTTTTCATATTTAGGCAATTTCATTAACCTTCTCGCCGCTAATGGCTGCAATATTGCCCAAGCGGCGCTAAACAATAACTCACTCACTCACTCACTCGTAGACGCAAGATAGAAAAGACAGCACAAAGAAACCAATATACATTTAGTTCAAGGAAAATATTAATGAGCTTAAATATCATTGCAATTTATGCTATATCTGCAAATATTTGAGGAGCATGCTCACGTTTGAGAGAAAGAAAGAACGATTACTCTGTTCATTCAGATTGATTGTCAGATTGAAATTTTAACAAAACATGACCAATAATGATAAATATATATAAATATGTATATATAGGCTTTACAGTATATCAAAAAAAAATTTCAGTGTGTAAACGTAACTTATTAAATACATATTTTTAATCGATTCCATGATCTTTCATTTAACACTTATACTTTAAGATATTTGATTCCAAAATACAGCCTATCCTTCTATATGGGTCAGAATTATGGGGTGTTTTTGTAAATAAACAAATTGAGAGGGTTCATACAAAATTTTGTAAATATGTTTTAAAATTAGGTTATAGATCTTCAATGCCGCAGTATTAGGTGAATGTGGGTGCAGGCCTCTTCTTGTTAACATTTATTTTCGTGTAATAACATTCTGGCTAAGAACTGTAAGAATGTCAGAAAATCGTTTAACAAAACATTGTTACTATATGCTAAAACTTTTGATTGTCAAGGCTATTATAATTGGGCATCTTGTGTTAGATCCATATTATTCTCGTATGGCTTTGCATATGTTTGGCAAGCCCAGGACGTCGGCGATGTAAAACAATTTTATTAGAATATTTAAATTAAGAACGAAAGATGTATGTATGCAAGATTGGTTTGCCCGTGTGAGTGAATCTTCCACTTTACAAGTTTATTGCACCTTTAAGACCATCCTTCGATACGAGCCATACGTCACACTCTTTCCAACTTTCGCTGCTCAGCTTCTGAACTAAAGATTGTATCTTACTGACGCTCCATTTCGACAACTATTACTGACGCTATGTGCCCGTGTTGTGGGGATGACCTTGAAGATGAATACCATACTCTATTAGTGTGCCAATTATACATTACCATACGAAATAAATATATACCAATGTATTTTCACAAGTATCCATCAAACCAAAAGTTTATTCAATTGCTGTCCAGTCAAAATCCTACAATCATAAATAATTTAGCACTTTATATATCAAAAATGTTTAAAATGGGATGTGAACATCACTCGCTCTCGTAACAAACCAATGATCAATATGTATTTATGCTAATGTACTATAGGCCTCACAGGCCATCATTTACGAAATAAAGAGTCTGAGTCTGAGTCTGAGTCTGAAATACATATGTATAATAGTCGAAATAAAACGTTTGTTTAATTTTGACATTATGAGAGTGACCTGTCCAAATGTGTTCATTTGAATGAAAAATGCTCTTTACGTAAGGCCATAATGTTTGACTGACTAGTGAATATCATTCTGTCATGGTTGGGTGCTTATGGATATGACTTATTATAATGGTACATTTGGTATACTGATAGCACCATAGCAATAGCTGTATATAGATTAAAGAGATAGGTGCTATGCCCTCGCCTACCAGAAATAGCTTCTCAGCTTAGCTTGCCAATGATAAAGACACTGGAACTGATAAAATAGCGGAAACCTATTTGCACCATAGGTAATTCTACAACTAATGCATGCCAACTAACCAACGTCCAGACTAGTGCCAATCATGAATTATCTATTTGTCTCCAAACCATTTACAGCCTTGAGGTTATATACAGTGTATTTAGACACAAAAAGCGTCTTCATAACTCAGGTAATAGAAATATATAAAATAGTTAAGTCAGTCTTTACGCCCTAGATAATAAGCCACTTCAACAGACCTCGGACCTGAAACTTGATTAATAGCATTAAAGTATAGAATTGTATGCCCACACTTATCTTTCCTTATATCCACTCTGTTGTATGTAGCTAAAGGCGGGGCCCTTATTTGCTGATATTTATACCATTATTCTTGATCTTAATCTATCGGCCATTTATCCAATGTAATCATCACAACAACCACAACAACCACAACAACCACCGTAGACACAACTACAAGACAGGACTTGCCGAAAAAAACACTGTGCATTTGAATTGATATCATTATATTTATGTAAATTTTACTTTAAATATCGACAACGGAGGAAAAAACTTCTATTTACACTTAATCATTTTGAGTTCTTGAAAACCCACACACAAAACGAGATGAAGCTGATTCATATTTGTACCTCTTGAATATACGCAGAATAATGTTTTAAACTATATAATTGATGAATTGATATCTAAAGAGAATGACCCTCCTGACATTGATGCTAAAGCTATCGATGTTAATTGTAAACTATTTTGTACTTTCTTGATATCATTGTCAATCGGTATTGTATCAATACTTATGATTTATCAGAAATATGTGTTCTTGATATTGTTAATTTGAATCGATTTTATTTTCAATAAAAATACTTTCAATTATTTCTTATTACTGATAATGAAAGGTCTCTTTGTGACCGACGGCATTAAATGGAAAGAAATCACCATGATACAGACCCTGCCTGCTTTTGCACGTTTGAATTTGATAATGATCGATATTACAACATTTAATTTCTCATATTTCTTTCCTTTCTCGTTGTTGATCTGTGTCTAATCTCTTTTGGGTGATATGACTAGAATATTGCTGACAGCACGTTTTGCAAAATCTTCCTTCTCTGAACTTCCATCACGTAAGTTTGTTACATTTTGATCGATCACACAGTGACACCTAAAGTAATGCTTTTTGAGGTTCATTTTTATTTGATAGCATATCCGAAAATATCTTGAGGATTTGTCTAACTAATCAACCAAAGCTAAACTTCAAAGTGTGACTGCAAGGTATTTCTGAAACCCTCTAACGAAAAGTTGTGGGATATTTTCTTCTTAAAATTAACTTAAATGAGGTGAAAAAATCCAATAAAAAAAAAAAGGCGTATAACAAGACGAACATATATCGTGTATCTTAAAAGAGCGCTGGCGAAATTAACAACACATTCATAATGATGGAAACGATCTATTGTCACTCTGCATTAGTCTTATTAACCACTAAACAGACTAAATACCTGAAACCTGAAACAAGCTTTCAGTGTACAAACTATAAGGGGGAGGTAATGTTAAACATTCATCTGATTTGATAACTGTATAAACTAAAGCAGTAATTAAAATTGTTCGATGAGTAAGGTTAGAGTTCAATTTGTTTAAAAGTACGAAAATATGCTTCTCTATGAGAAAAGATATTTGAAGCTAAAAATGTGTTCTGAAAATTACTGGAAAACCAGCCGCAGCTAGAGCTGTACTTAGTTCAGAATTTCGACAAAATCAAATAAAATGAAACCAAAAAACACAAAAATTAAATGAACATTTGGCATTTCATAGTAATAATAATGTAAAAGAGAACTTGGCTAATTCGTTAATGCTATTTTTATTAATTAATACCATCGGGCCAAGTTTCATGAGAAAGTCAGACCAACCTACCTGAGAAATGTATAATGGTCTTTAGAAAAGGTGGCAGATTATCTCGTTTCGAAAAGTTGAAATATTGTGGTGACTCTGTTCATGTAACCTCTAACTATAATTATCTTGGTCTAGTTCTTACAAGTCAATTAAGTTTTTCACAGAGTTGCAATTTTGTCTCGATTAAGGCAAAGAAGGTTCTATATGAGGTCTTTCGGACGATGTATTCTTATGGCCAGTTTTCCTACAAGGTCTTTTTTACAATATTTGATTCCCAGATTATGCCAATTTTGTTATATGGTTCCGAGTTGTGGAGTTTCCAGCGTCATGAGTGCTTAGAGAGAGTACATCATCTAGCTTCAGGCGATTTCTCAATGTTGGTAAAAGGACTCCAAATGTTTTAGCTATGGGAGAATGTGGCAGATCCCTGTGTATCTAGCGTCCTTGTTAAGGTGTATTAAATTTTGGCTGAGAGTTACTAGTTTGCCGGCGCATCGCTACCCATTTAAGGCATATAATATGTTATACTCTTTAGATAGCGTTAATCGTCATACGTGGGCTTCTTCGGTTAAGAATGTTCTTTTTAGTTACGGGTTTGGATACGTCTGGTTGTTTCAAGGAGTAGGGAGTGTGGAACTGTTTCTCTCAGAATTTAAACAACGGGTTACTGATATTCTAACTCAGGAGTTGAAATCCGCTTTGCAGTCTAGTAGCAGGTATGAGTATTATTCTGTATTTAAGTTGAATTTAAAACCGGAATTGTATTTAACTCATAGTGATTGTTCCCTTTACCGTCGCGAAATGACAAACTTCGTATCGGTATGGTAAGACTTCAAGTTTAACTTGGGCGATATAGTAATGTTATGAGATCACTGCGCTTATGCAGAGTATGTAAACTGGATCATATTGAAGATGAATTTCATTTTATTATGGTTTGTCCAGCCTTTAACGACTTGAGATTAACATATGTACTGCCTGTCTGCAGACCATATGATTTAAAATACAGTATCATCAATTTAATGTCATCATGTGATACAGATGTTATATTTTACTACAGCTCCTTATTCATCATGCACTCCGTATGAGAAGCCAATTGTCGTTGTAACATCTCCAACCTGCTCACTGTTACCTGTATATGGGCCGGAGGCCACGCATACCGAAATAAAGAATTGAAGTGAATTGAGAAATGTCTGGTGTGTCATGCCAGTGCCTAACACACATATACAAACTAACATATACATAATTTTTAAGGGAGAACAATTTGTTTAAACGTTATCTGAATATATCTTAAACAACTGACAATATAGCCTTTATCATGGCAAACCATGTGAAATAATTCAGTGTTAAAACACATTATTTTTGTATCCAGAAATTGCAAACCAATATCTGATTCATGTACTTGATCAACAGGAAATGTAATCAAATAAAGGATTATTGATTCAAAACCAATTTAAAATGTTTATGGTAACATTATTGTTAAGATCTTGTCAGTTTAATGTGAAGCATTGACTTCAGGAATTTGGTAATTAATTTGAATGTTCCCTGCCAATGCTTATGAAAATTATTTATTTATCACATTAAATTCATTAAACGTGTTATGAGGCAGAAGAGCGGCTGTCACATATTAGCAAGACATTTATATACTTGATAATTGATAAAATGGACTAAATGACATTGCAGAACCACTTGAATCACCCGAAAACTAACAGGTGACTAAAAGAAGAAGAATGCTTCAAACGTTAACATGACATTGATAAATAAGATGATTCATTACATGGACTATTTGACTAACTGGATTCCCTCGAAATACAACATTGGAATATGTGCTTATTTCTATTGTTTTCTGATAGTAGAGAAGGCAACAGATAGTGCAGTTAATGTTAGGGTCGAGGTCACACCCTCAATTCTCGTCACAATGATTATTCAAAATGACAGATATTACAATTAATTTATGATAGTAAGTCAATAAAGTGAACACAAAAAATGATTTGAAGCACATTGTTATTGAAATGAGATCAAAATAACCATCGTATTTTTATCCATCTAGGTTGTCGATGTTGGGGAGAATGGTTCTCTATTCAATGTCACAGGACAAATGTAAATCCGAATTCGATCATCAAATTCTCCTTTAGCATGAAAATTATCCAGATAATGTATCGACATTTTGTTAATGTTTCAGGGGCATGAGAAATAAATTTTGTCAACATTAATTTTTTGAAAGGTGACATTATCACTTAAGTCACGAAGCCGTTATGTTGAGAATTTATCAGTCACTATGAACTGCTCATACTGGAACTGGAAACTTTTACCTTGTAACCTTTTTAACTTTAGATTGATGAAATAATGCTTTTAAAAAAATTATTTTTTTAAGATTTTCGTTAAAAGCCAAGTCAAACAATAATTAAAATGAAAATGTGTTGATAGACTTGCATAGATAACCTTAATGTATAATGTACTTACAAATAAACAAAAATACAAAAGTGATGAAAGATTAGTTCCACAATGACATATTATTCTGAGAATCAGATCTAGGATTTTCATTGCAAGATTAATTTCCAAAAGGTTTAAAATACATGACCATAAAATGCACAATATTAAGTCCTCCTGAACATTAAAACTGATTAAAGAGGGTTTTTTCTTGTTCAGATAATCAGGTTAAAATTGATGGCCTCTATGTCGCCTGTTTATTTCTTTTACCAGTTACATTACCAATATATCTCACCACAAATTGTCCAATTACTTCCCTACCTTATTGCACCAGTTATCATTCGTTGTCTCCTGAAGAGCCATGAGAGAGAACACTCGACAGTGGTTGATAATGTGCGTGGCCTCTCATGTCTAAATGTACATTGGTAATGTTTAAATGAATAGCTGATTTGACTTAGCGATGCACTTTTATTCATTTTTAATCCGCACGGAATCAACAAGTAAACACACACAAAGGACTTTACAAGAGGTTTTATTTAGTACTGCTTATGGGTCAATTTAATAATCAGAGTTGTCCGTAAACTTAATTTGTTGGATTATAATTGGTTAGTGCTGAACTTGGGCCTATGTATTGATCCATCAATCATGCAGAAAGTACCGGACTGTCAATTCGTTTTAAGTGTTTTCTCAATAAATTGATTATAATCTTCAAATCCGTAGCCTATCCAAGGACGACCTGTTCACTTAGAAGAGGAGAAAAAAATATGATAATTGAATAATGGGACGGCATTTATTATTTGTCAGTTGTTACCATTATTTTAGTTTCAATATTTCATAGTATTTCGTCCTTCAAAAGGTCCAAAAAGTGTCTAAAAGCCATAGTAAATTAAGTATGCACGTGTATGTGGTGGCACGTGGTCCTGTGCGAAGCTCAGTTGACCGCTATCAGTGTAGTTCAGCAACATCTGGCGTGGCTCGCCGGATGGGTGGGTTACCAGATTCATTGCTGAATGAACTGAGAGTTTGAAGGGATATTGCCTGCCCCACACTGAGACACGAGTTGAATAACTTGTGGTGTCGCCTTAGGCAAGAGACTTTATTCAAATTGTGCCTCTGTTCACCCAGCAGGAAATGGGTACCTGGTGAAAGTTTCGTTGGAGGGGACCCATCAAGCGCTTAATCGGCAGCTTGGGTTAGACCAGGGTAATAATTCAGGGAGCGCCTTAAGCATGCATTCGGTGTGGATATGTGCGCTATATAAATACCCTTATTATTATTATTATTATGTCTTCAGAATGAAGATATTTGTAAGTGCACTTGTTGATTATTTTAACTTTGATTGCAAAAGTATCCTTTGATCGATTTGAGAAATATCAACTCAATATGAAATGATCCCTTGAAACTTATCACGGCACAGCTTCACTACATGCCATGCTATTTTAAAAAACTTTTGCAACAAGGCAGCATTCCTCTACTTGTGTATTTTGGGTTGTGTTACCTGTGATACTTATTCTTGAAGGAATATTACTTTAGTAACTCTAGATTATCAAATCATATATTTTCGTAGATACATTTTTTTTTATTAAAATTAAAATTGAATAACATTGCTTAGAATATAAGGATATTTGAAGAAAGTTAATGAAAACTGCATTAACACGATTTTTACTTCTTCTGTATGCTTCTGAATTTCTGTATATCATTGTATTATATGTAAGTATTGCAACAACATTTTGTAACGTGCATAATTGTTATATGCTATTTCATGTAAGAAAACGTATACAAAACAACATGTCCTAAATCATTCTGCCAAAATCAATATAGAATGGAAATGATCCGCCAACTTTGATATTTAGTGTCGTCTTCTTTACCTGTTAACATGCAATGTAACAGAAAAATTCAGTGTAGTTCACGCAATAGACTAATACTCAGTCACTGAATAGTAACTCTATAAAATCAATATGAGAAAAGAGCCTCACAAAAAGGATTTTGTGCTTCACCTTCAGATCAAGATTTGAAAAAAAAAAAAAAAACACAGTTTGGGTGTTGCGGTAAAATGTCGCTATTGCTTCCAGCAAAAGATTTAACCAAAACATGTCATAGGGATGAGTTGAATCCTAACTCAACACACATATACATGTACCTTACAAAGTAAAACCTGTTTTCATTGAAGGATGCATGCGAAGGACTCACCATTGTACATTCGCTAGCATTGGATAACTGCTTTTAATGATCTCTTGGTGTGATTAGTCACACTTCAGGTCGAAACTGCATCTACAATCAATAGAGAAAATGAACTCCCAAACACTCAGTTGAGGCAAGTATTAAAATCGAGCCTAGACAAAACTTGAATTGATGATTAGAAAATGAAATCCGCTATTCCAAAGGTGAGGCATGAACATGACAACGTGATTACCGTTAGAAGAAACACAAACACGAATCTGTGTAGGAGATTACATGGCATGCATAATACCAAATCAATAGAATAATTTAATAAGTTGCAAGCATTTCCGCCCTAGAACAATCCAAAAACAATCATCTTTTGAATACAGATTGCAGGAAACTGTGATCAGATCATTAAAATAATAAAATCGTGACATGCTTGATTAGCCTTTTCAGAAGTTTAAGTTATTCAGAATTAATGCTAAATTTAGTATTCGGTAAAGGTGGCTATTTTCAAAATGGCGTTCATCACTTATTTGACAAAGACCATTGCAACCTATGTCAACACGTCACCAATCTCTTGTTTCTTTATGAAAATCCTTTTCAATCTAATTCACACAATTGGATGACTCTCATAACTTTAGTAATGAATCAGTTGAAATACGTAAACATGCACTTCTCCTTAACATCCAACTCACATTCATCATATTGTTGATTTCCAAAATAACTTATTTACAAAAAAATCTCATAACACTTCAACTGGAATTATGCAAGTGATAAACAGGAACTAAAAAATTTAAAACAATATATAATGTATTAACAATAATTGACGTTCCAACGTGGGTGAAGGCAGATTACATACATGTAGAGGTTAAATTGTTATACATAATCGATCATGGAACATTGAATCGTATGTTGTCTCAATATTATCACCTTCAACCAATATTAGCTTTCATTGGATCTTTTACTACGCATCTTTAGCATAAATCGATATTGTCATCGTATATTCACGATTATAAAAATTGTAACATTTTTTAACGGTGAAGATTTTTACAAGCAAAGTATACAGAATGGTGTATATATCTATCAATTCGTGAATAACAGTGACATGAATTTGATGCAATCGTGTCTGTTGTTATTTTGTTAATTTATTGTCTTGTGGATTATCTGTCTCGTAGTTTTCTTCCTGCAGCATCAGAGTACAAAAAGGTCATCAACGATGAATGACAGCTACAAACAATATAGATCATGTGTCTTTCGTTTCTTTATGAAATAGATCTTGATATAAAGATCAGTTTGTTTCCAACGTTTTCATAACACCAATGTTATACAGACAGTAATCCCTTAACTAACTTCAACAGATATAAGAAAGAAATAATAAGCTGCCCGTTACGTATTTGCTTCATATGAAGAAGAAGCAATGAGTCACACACCAAAAGCGTCTGTTTGCACCTGTTGTTATTAGCTATACTTGAATACATGTTCATATGGCACAATCGTTTATACTGTTACATTGTATCTTTTGTTTGTTTCTTAATGATCGTATCTGAAGTGCTAATAAACTCACTTATATTTTAATTTAGGATTACAGTTCCTGTTTATTATTGAACATGTAACAGATTTGTCATACATGCTGACAAATAATTAATATTTCGTTTATCTGAAATTACAATGGTAAACCACTAATTCAAGAAATAATTTTAAAACTAATAATTAAAACAATTCTTTCAACTATCATATATGGTTTCAATAACGTTGTAAAAACATTGCAAGTGGAATATATCTATGTATATGATATTTAAGTCTTATATACTTCCATCTCAGCAACATTGAACAAATTTTTACTATTCCTGATAAAAGTAGTAAAACCTTTTCTCAAAATACCTGATAATGACTCAAACTTGAAATTTGAAACTTCATCGGTGTTCACTTGAAACTAAATTATAGATGCGTGATTTGTAAAAGGGTAATTTCCTGACGTCAGTTCATTTTTCAAAGCCTAATTTTTGTACAATAAATTTTAACATATTTCAAGTTGTTCGATGACAATAAATGTTCTTATTTAACTTCTAAACAATATATGATTGCTTTCTTCAAATAAAAACGATTCTGAAATAGAGTAGCTCTGACGTCTTTTTTTGGAAGGGTAGCCTGACACACTTCATTGACACCCTGACAGTATTCTGTCTCAGTAAGGGGTTCTTGTATCATACTTTCATCTTAATGTGATACTGATGAATGAATATTGGCAAGTCAAGCCTCCAAAATTGCCAGAATTTATGTATCATTTTTATCATCAATACGACTTTTTGTCAAGGGGCAAATAGTACTCCCTCATCACCATAGCAATAGTGGCATATTGATCTAAGACATGAATGCATTGCACTCGCTTACCTGACAAAATTTCTCGACTTGGCTTTGCAATAAAATTGCAATAAAAAAAGTCATCAGAACTAATAAAAATAGAAAAACCTATCTGCACCAAAGGTAATCTTGCAAAACCTGCATGATAACTCACAACTGCCCAGACAAGTATCAATTAAACACAGATAAGGTTTCCATGGCCATAATGAAGCCAACCAACACATAAAACATAGATTTAACCGTAAAAAAACGAAATCTTTCATCCGTTACTACTAATCGGGTGATAATGTTGTCCAATATATTTCATTTATACAATAAAACCTATCTAAATAAGCAAAAACGATTAAATCGAATACAATTTTGTTTTTATAGATAGACAAGAAAGGAAGTAATGGTGAGCTCATTGTTTTCTTCTTGTCATTATCTTCTTCATATTAGGGTTGCCCTTTAAATGTTCGATCATAGATTGCAAGAAATACAACAATCGTGGCATGTGCTATCGCCTCAAGATTTTAGAATTGTATACACATTTATAATATTTTTACAGTTCTTGCTGTCAATTGACGCTAGAGAATGTATTCAGTTTGGTTAATAAAAAATCGTTTTTAATAGAAGGCGCCATTCCAATGATGGACACGTTCACATTAGCATTAGTGTTAATGTGAAATCGTGTTGATGCTTGGTAGTTACAGTGCGATTGTTTCTTTGTTTTTAAAGATTTGTTGATCTACATCTGAAAGTTTTTTAAGTTTTTTACTTGTTAAACATCAATTAAGAGACATTTAAACAAACTGTTATAAATGAATATATTTATCATCATGAATTAACAAAAAGTATTTTGATATCATTTCGAACATTTTGATGTAAAAATGTACATTGAGGGAATGCTTATACATGTCATGGTATTATTAGTTAAGTTGAGCTGTCGGTACAAAACCTATCGTGGCACACGTAAGACAACATACCATTTGAAAGTACTCAAGCCAGGAGTTAGTATGTTTCCAAGTTACTGCTATCAATACTTACTAGCAACCATTAACAACGTGTTTATTTTATCAATCTCAGCCCATGACAGGTTAACTAATTTGAACAATATTAAATTTTTGGAGTTGGCATCAAATCAGACAGAAGGTTTGTCTCCCTTGCAATGACACATATTCACATATTCTTGTATTACCATGTTCTGTATATGGTGCCACAACCAACTTCGGGCATGCGCAGTAGAGCTATTTTATTTCATCGGCAAATGACTTTCTCACGGCTGTGGCATTGAACAATTTAAACAGTCATATCTTTTAAATAAGATGACCCCTCAAGAAGGAGTTCGGTGTTTTTGGTATTTTGAAGTGTTGCCCAAATGAATAAACGTAATAACATTGAAAACAATCATATGGTTTGGTGAAGTTTAAGTAATGAGAACACTTGATTGTATAACTCTAATTCTTATGTATTACTTGGTTAAGCGTTCAGGGTTGTGTACTTATGGTCATCCAATTACATAATTGCATATACTTAGTTATATGCATTATCTTCTAAGTCTAAGTTTAAAGAGGCAGCAGCATATCTTATTTATCAAACACCAAGGATATTTACATAATCACCTAAGTCAATTGTTTTATAACAGAATGTTTTTTTATGACCGTGACATGTTCGTGTTTTAAATTTGTTGTTGATAAGCATTCTAATGCGGACGAGTTTAAAAGGAGATGTGGAATAACAATTGAAATTCCCTGAAGAAAGTAATCATATTGTACTCTTCATTTCTGAAATAATCCCTCAAAATTTAGCACCGTCTTATTACTTCAGTCCAAAGGCAATGACACTTTTTATGACACTCATTAAAGACAGTTCACTCAGCTAACCTAATTTAAGTGCACACATTTCAGCTAGAGACTAATATCCACCAGCCCTTATCCCTTAATCCCCCCGAAAAATATATTGTATGCTGGTGATACTGTTTTGTTTGCCAAAACTTCGGAAGGTTTATCAATGTTGAAGGGACTTAATTTCTGTAAATAATGGAAGCTTAATGTTAATATAACTAAAACAAAGATTGTTATATTTTCGAAAGGTCGTGTACGTAAAATTCTACTGACATTATTTAATCAACTTGGTCACCCTCCATTTCCGTTGATACCGAATGTGGCGAGTTGTTTAGCTGCTAGTTGGTGTTGCCTGGCTCTGAGGGTGACTACTGACTTGTTTGTGATGCCTTATACCTTGATATAGAGAACTGAAGGTCAGCAGACCATAAGGATGCTGGATAATTATAGAGATAAGGCATTGCCAAGGTTTCGATTTATTCACAATAAGCAATACTGAAGTTTGACTTTGTCCTTATTTTGCACAAATTATGCTGTTTTCATATGTTCTTGTTCTCGGGGAAAACAATTTGTTGAATTGACAACACGTAAAAATGCAACTTGCCATTATCATTAAAGGAAGAATTTATAAAGCGTCACATACTGTTTCACAAAGATTGTGAATTTGCATGTTCAAAGAAATTAAAGTGTTTGACATCCGCAGGAATATAAAATTAAGGATCTATGACACTTCTTCCCTCTTCAGACATGGGTTTTTGTTTAGATAGATTGAACTGGACAAAAGTGGATCATTGTGTGGGAAGAATGACATGAATGCTATCGATAAATAACTGTCATCATTAATTAGTATGTACTGCTTAGATGTTTTCCCCTTTTTTTGAAGAAATAATCATCGATTATCAATCGACTATCCTTACGTTTATACCATCTTATTGAAACATGAGTCTGAGCCTTAAATTTCTATGTTGTATATTTTCAAAATTCATTGTTTCAATATTGTCTATGTATATTATATGTTTTATTGATTTCGTTCAACAAATGTACTCTTTATTTTTAAACTAACTTCTTTACAATGAAATGATCAGTGCAAATGGATCATTCTTGTGAAATAATTCTTTCAAACACGCTGTTTAATATGTCGCTAACGACATTCATTCAAATATTTTAGTCATTTTCCTGGATATGAGTTAATTTACTTACAGCTGAAAGGGGCAGTATCACGTTTTAAGGTGATGTCAGGAAAATGAAAATTAATGGTTCCAATTGAAAGACAATGCATTTAACCTAAATGGAGCAGTAATAATCCTATATTTTCACTGTATAATCGCGGTCAGATTCTAGCACCACATTGTCAGTCAGATATAAACGTTTAGATAAAAGAAGGTTAACATGAGCAGAGTTATGTTTTGCTTGTTTAGCAGATGACATATAAAGGATAACTAGCTTCTGGCGATTCAATATGAACTTTTTTACAAATATATGTTCTAACTTTGATAGTTCCCGTACATATGAAGTTATTTAAGGATTGTTTACATGTTTTGTGCCTCTATCGATGTATAACATGAACAATTTATATAAAATCTCATAGTAAAACAATCCTTATAATTACAATTAAACATTTTAACACAAAATTTCATAATTATTTTAAAAAATCTAACATCAATGTCGTGACATTGTGATTTGTTACACGAAACAATAAAATCGGCGATTCTGATTGGTCTAGAGCTCTCAAAAACATGCAACCATTTCCGGATGAAAGCAGAAAAATTTGCAACCATACCCTGTGACGTCACAATAAACAGACACAATAGTCCGGGTTTGACAGTTGCGAGTTACGTTCTGATGCAAAGACAGATATAACACATCTTATCACTTCCCAACTGCGTTTGTAAGAATTAAATAATTTCCGCTTCCCCCTTACGAAATCCCTGCCTTCACCTGAAAGGCTACATTTTAATAACTAAGATTCCTCAAGCTCGTATGCTTCAAGCGTCTCGCAAACGGCGGACATTTTGAACCTTGTGTGAGATGCTTATAAGGGTAATTGCGGTAATACTGATACCGGTTAAGACGGAATGTGATTGCATGGGTGTAAATGGTTGCGAAAACGAAACTTAAATTTTGTGCCTGTTTTAGTTTATGGAGTTCTCAATTTTGATTCAACTTTGTATTTTTTCGTCTAACAAACCATAATCTCACAACAATGATGTTAGATTTTTTGAAAATATTGAATAATTGAAACTTTGAAAGGTTGGTTTTGTAATTATAAGGATTGTTTACATGTTTTGTGGATCTATCGATGTATAACAGCAACAATTTTGGTATGAAATCGCTACGCTTAGTGATTGTATACAATTTGTATCTGTTATAAATCGATAAAGGCACAAAACATGTAAAACAATCCATAACTATTATCGTTGTGATGTACGGTATAACTTTTCCAATTATGTAACTACTTTTCCTTCACCGATTTCCATGCTCTACAATTCCATAACAAAGCCTGTCTGTTACAAGTATCATAACTTCTTGATATAGTTCCCTATTGTAGTGTAAACAAGACTTTTCTAGGCCATATTGACAACCCTTCCCTGACGTTTATTCGGGGTTTGTTACCCTCTCAAATAGATCTTTTACCTAGACATCTTAATAAGCAAGAGTACATGCTACATCGTCTTCTGTCTGATAAAGGCACCAAAAGAGACTGAAAGCTTTTGTCATGTCTATCTCATTAAGGGATGCGTGAGTAGATATCAAATTTATGAGTTTAGTGAGACTATATTGATTCATACCTTATTAAGAGCATCTTTTGTGTAATGACGAATACGTTAATATCTGTTAAGTCAATATACGCTGTCACTACTTATCTTTGGAAATGGAAACCGATAATGTTGTAGCAAAGCAATATGTTTCTTGTCAAGAATCAGTTTGATGTCTGTTTGTAACGCCTGGTGATCACAAAAAATCATTTCAGGTGTTCATTGTATAATATAAAGTTGACAAAACAAAAATAGCAGGACCCATAAGAAATCGGGTATTCCCTTCTCAAATATAAAAATTGTGAATTTAGTATTTTAAACTCCTGAGTCCTTGATTGAACTAAGAAGATCTTCACAATTTCTTAAACATTTACCTTTTTGACGTACATTGTATTTCAAAGAAGACATCATGAATTAAATTATGAATTAAAAACCCTAAAAGTTACAGGAAGTTTCTGTTTCTACATAATGTTTTGCATTTTAATGTATTGACTTTTCACGCTGCAGTAGAAAATACATGTTGCTGTCATTCAGAGTTTTGTAAATCAGTAAAACCATGGCCTTCGATAATTTAAATAAAGTTTATGTTTAATGCATATACTTTTACTTACCCCAAAACTCCATTTTCAGCTATTATATAGGATCTTACCCCTACATGGTTCCATGAAAAATAAAAAAATTCCGACAAACAAACCATCAACATATATCAAACAGATAAATGATATTTAAACTAAAAGGTTACAAAACATGACAAGAACTTGTGCAATAAATGGATTCAATTAATCAAATAATTTAGATTCAATAACATATTGTAACTTGAAAATAATAAACATATTTCCTTCCTTGCATATAATGTAGTTGACTAGCTAAAAACTTATAATAACATAAGCTTATAATATGTGGCTTATGAAATCATTAATCTAACACCGAGGCATGTTTGTTTATAGAATAAAATAAGAAATACAATTTCTACATTACATATCCCTTAATGAACATCTGTGCAAACTTGTGATTGTTTAGAACAACATATACGTCTCGCTGACTCAATTACTGATAAGCTCGTCTCCCCGCTGGATAAAAAGCCTTCATTAATTGACGTCGATATTCAAATTCAAATTTGTTTATTTCAGTAATGTGGCCACATGGCCAATAGTACAATTGACGTCGATATATTGCTTATGATCATTGACTTATGATGATGGCAAGCATATCAGAGGCTTTACAGTATATCACATAATGGGTTTCAGTGTGAAAACGTGACTTATTAAATACATATGTATAATAGTCGAAATAAAACGTGTGTTTAATTTTGACATTATGAGAGTGACATGTCTAAATGTGTTCATTTGAATGAAAAATACTCTTTACGTAAGGCCATTATGTTTGACTGACTAGTGAATATCATTCTGTCATGGTTGGGTGCTTATCGATATGGCTTTTTCTAATGGTAAGCATATCAGAGGCTTTACAGTATATCAAAAATGGTTTTCAGTATGTTAACGTGACTTATTAAATACATATGTATAATAGTCGGAAAAAAACCTTTGTTTAATTTTGACATTATGAGAGTGACCTGTCCAAATGTGTTCATTTGAATGAAAAATACTCTTTACGTTATGTTTGACTGACAAATGAATATCATTCTGTCATGGTCGGGTGCTTATGGATATGACTTACTATAATGGTACATTTGGTATACTGATAGCACCATAGCAATAACTGTATATGGATTTAAGAGATAGGTGCTATGTCCTCGCCTACCAGAAATAGCTTCTTAGCTTAGCTTGTCAATGATAAAGACACTGGAACTGATAAAATAGCGGAAACCTATTTACACCATACATGTAGGTAATTTTACAACTAATGCATGACAACTAACCAACGTCCAGACTAGTGCCAATCATGAATTAGCTATTTGTCGTCAACAGCCTTGAGGTTATATACAGTATATTTAGACACAAAAAGCTTCTTCATAACTCAGGTAATAGAAATATATAAAATATTTAAGTCAGGAAATGGTTTTAATGCCAGACGGCTTTCACTCTGTTCTGTGATCGTCAGGGTATATTTATGACATTGTCATGCTGTGACGTCACAGACCAAGAGGCGCATTACTCATTACATTCGATACGTACCTACAGAATATAAGTAGATGGACATTGTGAGTAGACTTTAATGCTCCTTAATTTTGGCTTGTAAATTTGATGAAATACTTTTCCTTGATTTTTCTTTTTTCGTATACAGTATAGAAAGGGTAATATTCTAAGTTATCAATTTACTATCAATAATAGGGCACTAATCAAATCTTTACGCCCTAGATAATAAGCCAATACAGCAGACCTCGGACCTGTAACAAAAATACTCTCAATTATTTCTAATTACTAAAAATTGAATGTCTCTTTGTGACAGACAGCGTCTTATGGAAATAAATCACAATGAAACAGACCCTTGACCATTGCTTTTGCAAGTTTGAATTTGATAAGGATCGATAGTTCAACATTTAATTCCTCATATTTCTTTCCTTTCTCGTTGGTGATCTGTGTAATCTCTTTTGGGTGATATGAGTAGAATATTGCTGACAGCACGTAAAGCTTCCTGCACGTTTTGCAAAATCTTCCTTCTCTGAACTTTAATCACGTTAGTCTGTTACATTTTGATCGATCACACAGTGACACCTAAAGCAATGCTTTTTGAGGTTAATTTTAATTTGATAGCAAATCAGACAATATTTTGAGAATTTGTCTAAATAATCAACCAGAACTGAACTTCAGAGTGTGACTGCAAGGTATTTCTGAAAACCCTCTAACGAAAATTTGTGGGATATTTTCTTCTTAAAATCAACTAAAATGGCGTGAAAAAAACCACACACAAAAACGAAAAAGGCATATGACAAAATGAACATATATCGTGTATCTTAAAAGAGCATTGGCGAAATTGACAACACATCAATCATGATGTACACGACCTATTGTCACTCTGCATCAGTCTTATTAACCACTAAAAAGACTAATTACAACTGTCAATCTTTCACTGTGCATAGCTGATGTGTTAAAACTATAAGTGGGAGGAAATGTTAAACATTCATCGGACTTGATTATTGTATTTATTATATGATGGACGAGTGTTCCGTTCTCTGATTGGCCGAGGCAGATGGTCATCGACAATGATCAAACCTAATGTTGACCGCGGGAAACGTCACAAGAGGTCAACATAACAATCCAATGACCTGGAGCTTAAACTAGATCACCACTGCAAAGAGCAAAGCGAGGAGGGCTGTTTAGAGTTGATTTCCTTTGCGGTTATAACGCTAAACGTTTTGCTGGTGCCGACGATCGTTGAAGAAATTAAAAAGTTGTTTCAGGTAAAGGAAAAGATTCTCTGAACACCAGAAGGGCAACAACATCATCAACCAATATTTTATTCATTATTAACGTCACAAATATAAGGTTTACTATTGAAACATAAAATTTAGAAAATAATTGAAACCTTCAAACATCATATAATAAAACAGTTTTTGACTTCAGTTATCGGTGAATCCAATGGTTTATTGACCTCAAAAACTTATGTTCACCTCGGCTGTCGCCTCAGTAAACATAACTGTTCCGAGGTTAATAAACCATTGGATTCACCTCAACTGAAGTCAATAATTGTATAATGTCAACTTGAAGCGGTATTTCAAATTGTCCTACCAATAAGGTTTGACGTACCATACATTGTTCTTGTTAGTATGTTAAAAGTACACAAATATGCTACTATATGAACAAGTTATTTGAAACATTATTAGTCTAGAATTTCGACAAAATCAAATAAAATGATTTCCACGAACATTTTTATAGAAATAATAACGTGAATGAGAACATAAAGAGAACTTTAACTTTAATGAACCACCATTGGCTCATTCGTTAATGCTATTTTTAGTTATAAATACCATCGGGCCAAGTTTCATGAGAAAGTCAGAACAACTTACATGAGAAATGACTGGTGTGTCATTCCTGTACTGTACACACGTAGACAAACTAACATATACATAATGGTTAAGGAAGAACAATTTGTTTAAACGTTATCTGAATATATCTGAAAACAACTGACAAAATAGCCTTTATCATGGCAAATCTTGTGAAATAATTGAGTGTTAAAACACATTCTTTTTTTATCCAGAAATTGCAAACCAATATCTAATTCAAGTATTTGGTCAACAGGAAATGTAATCAAATAAAGGATTATTGATTCAAAACCAATTTAAAATGTTTATCGTTACATAATTGTTATTGTTAAGATCTTGTCAATGTCATGTGAAGCATTTCCTTCAGAAATTTGATAATTACTTTGAATGTTTTCTTTCAATGCTTATGAAAATGATTTATTTATCACATTAATTTCATTAAACGTGTTATGAGGCAGAAGAGCGGCTGTCACATATTAATTTGACAACAATATACTTGATAATTGATAAAATGGACTGGATGACATTGCAGAACCACTTGAATCACCTGAAAACTAACACGTGACTAAAAGAAGAAGAATGCTTCAAACGCTGACATTGATAAATGAGATGATTAATAGCAGGGACTATTTGACATTGACGAACCACTGGAATCCTGCGAAAAACAACATTGGAATATGTGGTTATTTTTATTGTTTTCTGATAGTAGAGACGGCAACAGATAACTGCACTGGGGGTCACAGCCACAACAGATAACTGCACTAAAGGGTCGAGGTAACACCCACAATTCTCGTCACAATGATTATTCAAAATGACAGATATTACCATCAATTTATAATAGTAAGTCCATAAAGTGAACACAAAAAAAATGATTTGAAGCACATTGTTATTGAAATGAGATCAAAATAACCATCGTATAAATATCCATCCCCAGTGGATATATTCTTTTTTATCCATCTAGGTTGTCGATGTTGGGGACAATGGTTCTCTATTCAACGTCACAGGAGAAATGTAAATCCGAATTCGTTCATTAAAATTCTCCTTTAGTATGAAAATTATCCAGATAATGTATCGACATTTTTTAATGTTTCAGGGGCATAAGAATAAATTTTGTCAACATTAATTTTTTGAAAGGTGACATTAACTGTTAAGTCACGACGCCATTATGTTGAGTCACTTTTACCTTGCCAGAACGTTTGATTGATGAAATAATGCTTTTACAAAACATTTTCTTTTTAAGATTTTCATTTAAAGTCGAGTAAAACAATAATTAAGATGAAACTTTGATAGACTTACATAGATAACCTTAATGTATAATGTACTTACAAAAAACATAACAAATATAAGAAAGTGATGAAAGATAAGTTACACAATGACATATCATTCTGAGAATCCGATTTGGGATTTTCATTGCAAGAATAATTTCCAAAAGGTTTAAGAGACATGGCCATAAAACGCACAATATCAAGTCAACTGAACATTATAACTGATGAAAGAGGTAATCAGGGTAAAAGTGATGGCCTCTATGTCGCCTGCTTATTTCTTTTTCCAGTTACATTACCAATATATCTCACCACAAATTGTCCAATTACTTTCCCACCGTATTGCACCAGTTGTCATTCGTTGTCTCCTGAAGTGCCTAGAGAGAGAACACTCGACAGTGATTGATAATGTGCATGGCCTCTCATATCTAAATGTACAATGTTAATGTTTAAATGAATAGCTTACTCGACCTAGCGATGCACTTTTATTCAGTTTTAATCCGCAAGGAATCAACAAGTGAACACACATAACTAACATTCCATTTAAAAGTGAGGTTTAAAAAATAAATGTTAAAATTAAGCAGCTTTAAACATATTTAAACACCTTTATAGATAAGCAATGCATAGTCAACTTTGAACAGGCATTTAAAGTATCCTTGGTGCAGCGCCTTACAATATTGCATGGCTTCAAAAGACTTTACGAGAGGTTTTATTTAGTACTACTTATAGGTCAATTTAATAACCAGAGTTGTCCGTAAACTTAATTTGTTGGATTATAATTGGTTAGTGCTAAACTTGGCTCACGTATTGAACCATCAATCATCCAGAAAGTACCGGACTGTCAATTCGTTTTAAGTGTTTTCTCAATAGATTGATTATAATCTTCAAATCCGTAGCCTATCCAAGGACGACCATTTTACTTAGAAGAGGAGAAAAAATATTATAATTGAATAATGGGACGGGATTTATTATTTGTCAGTTGTTACCATTATTTTAGTTTCAATATTTCATAGCATTTCGTACTGTAAAGGGACCAAAAAGTGTCTAAAAGACAGAAAGAATGAAATATCGACGTGTTTGTCTTTAGAATAAAGGATTTTGTAACTACACTCGTTCATTATTTGAACTTTGATTGAAAAAATACCATTGAAACATATCACGGCACAGCTTCACTACATGCCATGCTATATAAAACAGTTTTGCAACAAGGCAGCATTTCTCTACTTGGGTTGTGTAACTTGTCATACCAATTCTGGAAGGAATATTACTTTAGTAATTCGAGATAATCAAATCATATCTTTTCATAGGTACAGGTTTTTGATTAAAATCAAAACTAAATTAACATTGCTTAAAATATAAGGATATTTTAAGAACGTTAATGAAAACTGAATTATCACGATTTTAACTCCTTCTGTATTCTTCTGAATTTCTGCATATATTGTTTAAGTATTGCAACAACCTCTGAGAGTGAAAGGATAAACATACTTTCTTACTACTACTAAAGCTTAAAAGTTAATAGATAATTTTTGAAGAAATTCATAGTCAGGAGCCTTAAAACATTGAAGATTGATCAGATTAAATGTGTCAAAGTCAGTCAGTAAGATGGCGATTTTTCCTTATTTGAAAGGTATTTACATAAATGATATGTTTATCAGTTATTTCAAAAAAGGGATGATTAAACATTACTTAAGAAGTAATAGCAATGGTTGAATCATTGGTTTTATTTCAATTCATATCATTGATTTAACTTTGAAATAAAGACATTAAACTTGTTAAGTTGAAAAAAAACATAGTGACTTTCGCCAAATGTATTTGCAAATCTCAAGTCAATGAATGAGTTTTAATAATTCCAAAAGTAAACTCTGTTTCACGTCAGAAAATTAAGTGTCGGTTATTTGGCCAGGACTATTGTCACTTTGATAATAATGTGGATATATAGTAACTCGTTTGGACACTTTATGTGTTTAAACAGATGCGTTTTGGAACATAAAGAATGTAGATGAATTCGACGAATTAAGTTTGTCATTTCAAAACGACTTAGCTTCTGTTAGTATTAAATTAATATCATATACAATTTCTCAAAGGTTATACAGGTTTCTTTATCTATAACACATTTTTGTCCTTTCTTATATTAAAATAATTGTTTTAGTGACAATTTTAAAAAGAAAGCTGTTTTCAATCTAACTTGTCACTAATAATTGCAATGATTATTGTATAGGTTAAAAGTACACATTTTGTAACGTCCATAATTGTCACGTGATATTTTATGTATGAAAAGGTATACAAAACATTAGGTCCTAAATCATCTTGCAAAATCAAAATAGAATGGAAAGGGTCCGCCAACTTTGCTATCTAGTGTCGTCTTCTTTGCCTGTTAACATGCAATGTAACAACAAAATTTCGTGTAGTACATGCCATAGACTAATACTCAGTCACTGAATATTATCTCTATAAAATCAATATGAGAAAAGAGCCTCACAAAATGGTTTTGTCCTTCACCTTCAGATCTAGACTTGCTTATCGAGAGATTATTGTAAAAAATAACCACAGTTTTGGTGTTGCGGTAAAATGTCGCTGTCGCTCCCAGCAAAAGATTAAACCAAAACATGTCATAGGGATGAGTTGAATCCTATCTCAACACACATATACATGTATCTTACAAAGTAAAACCTGTTTTCAATGATGGATGCATGCGAAGGGGACTCACCGTTGTACATTCGCTAGCATTGGATAACTGATTTGAATGATCTCTTGGTGTGATTAGTCACACTTCAGGTCGAAACTGCATCTACAATCAATAGAGAAAATGAACTCCCAAACACTCAGTTGAGGCAAGTATTAAAATCGAGCCTAGAAAAAACTTGAATTGATGATTATAAAATGAAATCCGCTATTCCAAAGGTGAGGCATGAACATGACAACGTGATTACCGTTAGGAGAAACACAAACACGAATCTGTGTAGGAGATTACATGGTATGCATAATACCAAATCAATGGAATAATTGAATCAGTTGCAAGCATTTCAGCCCTAGAACAATCCAAAAACAATCATCTTTTGAATACAGATTGCAGGAAACTGTGACCAGATCATTAAAATAATAAAATCGTGACATGCTTGATTAGCCTTTTCAGAAGTTTAAGTTATTCAGAATTAATGCTAAATTTAGTATTCGGTAAAGGTTGCTATTTTCAAAATGGCGTTCATCACTTATTTGACAAAGACCATTGCAACCTATGTCAACACGTCACCAATCTCTTGTTTCTTTATGAAAATCCTTTTCAATCTAATTCACACAGTTGGATGACTCTCATAACTTTAGTAATGAATCAGTTGAAATACGTAAACATGCCCTTCTCCTTAACTTCCAACGAACATACATCATATTGTTGATTTCCAAAATAACCTGTAAATCTGTAAAAGAATCTCATAGCACTTCAACTGGAATTATGCAAGTGATAAAAAGCAACTAAAGATTAAAAGCAACATATATATTGTATTAACAATGGACGTTCCCACGTGGGTGAAGGCAGGTGACATACATGTAGAGGTAAAATTGTTATACATAATCGATCATGGAACATTGAATCGTATGTTGTCTCAACATTATCACCTTCAACTATATATTAGCTTTCATAAGATCGTTTACTACGCATCTTTAGCATAAATTGATATTGTCATAGTATATTCACGATTATAAAAATTGTAACATTTGTTAACGGTGAAGATTTTTACAAGAAAACTACACATAATGCTCTATATATCCATCAATTCGTGAATAACAGGTAACATGCATTTGATGCAATCGTGTCTGTTGTTATTTTGTAATTTTATTGTCTTGTGGATTATCTGTCTAGTAATTTTCTTCCTGCAGCATCAGAGTACAAAAATGTCATCAACGTTTAATGACAGCTGCAAATGATAAAGATTATGTGACAATTTGTTTCATTAGAAACATCGAGAATTAGACATCAGTTTGTTTCCAACGTTTGTATAATACAAAGGTTATGCTGACAGTAATCGCCTAATAAACTTCAAAAGATATAATGTAAGAAACAATGAGCTGTCCTTTACATACTTAATACATATTTAAATGTTTGCAGTATAAAAACAATTCTTTATACTAGCATATACGGTTTCAATAACATTGTAATTGTGTAAAAAACAACCCAAGTGGAATACATCTATGAGATTGATGTATTTTCGTTAATCCGACTTCAGGTATGTGCACAAATAAAACTTCCATACCAGCAATATTGAACACATTTTTACTATTCCTGACAAAAGATTTATTTAAAGATATCCCTTCAGTAGTAACTAAATTATAGATAATTGAATAGTGTCTTTTAGTATGCGTGATTTGTAAGAAGTATTTTCCTGACATCAGTTCATTTTCCAAAGCCTGATTTTGTTACAATCAATTTTAACATATTTTAAGTTGTTTGATGACAATAAATGTTCTTATTTAACTTCTTAACAATATATGCTTCCTTTCTTCAAATAAAACGATGCTTGCTTTCTTCAAACCGATACTGCAATAGAGTAGCTCTGACGTCTGTTGTTGAAGGGTAGCCTGACACACTTCATTGACACCCTGACAGTCATCTGTCTCAGTAAGGGGTTCTTGTATCATACTTTCATCTTAATGTGACACTGATGATTGAATATTGGCAAGTCAAGCCTCCAACCATTAACACAACAAAAATGATCAATCTGTCACGAGTTGAACTCTATGGCTTTTTTAAAGGTTCAATCAGTACAGTGGTTCTAGCAAAGCGCTTACAAAATGTTGTTTCAAAGTTAAGGCATTATGCACATGCTCACCTTATTGTCCTCAAATGTTGGCATATTCGTTGAACAAAAGCAGACAACAAAACGGTTATGAAAAAAACTATTTGAAGTGAGAAGTATCTTTAACATAGAGCTACTCATTATATCTAATTATTGGACCATTCACATTATATGCTGCACTCAACATCATGTTGCATGTTCTAGTCATTCAACAAATCTGTAAAATAAAGAAAAAATCGCACTGTAACTACGAAGCACCAACACGACTTTACATTATGGTAAATGATAATGTGAACGTGTCCATCATTGGAAATGAATGGCGCCTTCTCTTAAAAACGCTTTTAGGTCATTACCAAGAAAAAGGATAAGGTGAGCCGATAATGGTTATTAACTCCTTTCTCCACTGTGTTAAATGAACAATTATCCGCTACAAAAGAAAACTTCTTCATTGCCATCAATTGAGATAAAGGTCATTACTCTTCGCCCTCTTCTAAAGTACCACGTACCGTAAATATTTACATGATACATACATGCCATTTCAAGCTGCAACTATGTTGGAAAAATATATCAATGTTGTGGTATATTTTAGTCAATTCTTAACTTGCTCGTTGAGTATTGCAATGAAAGGATATGGATTTGAAACAAATAATAAATAGGGCAAGTGCATCAAACACTATTAAGCTTATGAAGATCAAGGGAGTTACATAAATAAAGAATGTAATGTACAATCTTCAACGGGATTCATATCAGTGTTCGTCCGAAAAGTACAGAAATATGTAGGTGTTTGATGTGATTGATGTGTAAACAAGTATATTTCTACAATAGAAGGCATTTATATTTACATAGGCTCAATCTCAATACCCTAACACATTATCATGAACATAAACATGTTCTAGTACTCACTTGATATCAAACCTTGTCGAATTAAAAACGTTTCATAAACTCTTATAATTTAAAGCAATGATTACAAAAGACTCTTGACAGGTATTTGAAGAGTACACTTTGCCATTTCCAAATGCTACCGAGTAATATATAACCATTGAACGCCGACTCTGATCAATTCACATAATATTGACATCGTGACTAAACAGATAAAATGTCATGTTTCAAAAACTTGAAAGTTGATATTAACAAACAAAAAATGTTCGTGTACATAAAACAAGCATGAAAATTGTCAATACATTAACTTGGTAATGCCTAAGGGGTATTTAATGAACACATTTGGATAAACGTTTCTTCTGTTTAACACTTGATGTAGGATCATTGTCCCCGATATCAATAACCTAGATGGATCACAAAAGAATTCCATGGGGGATGGATATTTACACAAAAGATATTCTGATCTCATTTCAACAACAATCTACTTCAAGTCATTTATGTGTTCACATTATGGACTTACTATAATAAAGTGATGTTGATAATTGATATTTTGAATAAATATTGTAAAGAGAATTGATGAGGTGACCTCAACCCTCAGTACGGATAATTATTGCCTTGTCTATCTGAAATCAATTAAAAAAATTAACTCATATTCAAATGTTTTTTAAGTGAGTTTGTCAATGTTAAATAGTCCATTTATAAAATTACCTTTATCAATGTCATATAGATCATGATGTTAACTCGGTTTTTCTTAGTTTTCATAGAACCATTTCAAAGCTGTGGGATTTCTGTTTAGTTAACTTTCCAACAAAAATAATAAAGGTACCGAGGGTACAGAAGCTCACCTTAAAATGAATGATGTGGTAAAATGGTTTAATTATACATGTAACCATCTTTTATATAATTGATTATGGCTGCCATCATGATTTTTTTATCTTTTAAAATACTAGTCTTCTTTTGGAAACCACTAGAGCTTGAACAAACATTAATACACGGATGATATAATCATGATAAGTTAACAAGCAGTAGGTTTTTGTATAACTTTTTTGTATATCTGTGGCTGAATTGGTGACAATCTTGTACTTTTTAATCTTCAAAATGCTACTTTTATGTGGGCATCATTATTAATTTCATTATGATATCTTTTTTTTTTCTTTTTTTTTCAAGTTTTTTTTTTTTTTTTTTCAAGTTTTTTTTTTTTTTTTTTATTTCCTTTTTTTTGCATTTACAGGCATACAGTCCTTAACAAACAGTACATTACATATATATAATGAATGAAATTGTATACAACATAAGAAGCTCAAAGTGTAAGTAATACATTGTATAAAATTAACTCAATAACAAATGCAACGTTGACCAGAATTTAACAAATTTTTGTTCAGTACCATTTGATAAATTGATATATTTGGTGATTTCATAGTATTTAATAATTTCTCTTTTAGTGAAACAGATATTAGGCATGTAACTCCCCAAAGCACATCTAAAAATATATTGTTTTATAACGAGGGTGATTGCATTAACAGGATTATTATTAACACCTTTAAAACCAAACAAAACCTTTTTCACAGGAAAACTTAATTGTTATTTGAACCGATTGAAGCCATTGTTCTACTTCAGACCATATTGCTTTTACAATTTCACATTGCCAAAAAAGGTGTTCCACTGTTTCTAGATCTTGTTTACAGAAAGAACAAAGAGGTGAATCTGTGTATTTTATTCTGTAAAGTAAGCATTTTGTTGGCAGAATATTGTGAATAATCCTGTATTGCACCCATCTTAGCTCAGTGCTTTTGGTACATGTTATTGGAATAATATTAAAAATCATCCATTCTTTTTCAGTGAAATATGTATCTAAAACACGTTCCCATTTGGAATAGCATGGTAGCATAAAAAATGATGAATTCAATAGGGTATTATAAAGGTGCTTATTTCCAGCAGGCGTGTTCATCGCTCGATAATTAAATGGAAAGATAGGATTGTGCAATCGTTCTCCAAAATTATGAATATTAGATTTACGTGCGTGTGATTTTATTGCTGCCTTTAGTCCTTCAAAAGTAAGAAAATTTGTTTTTATTCTATATCTTTCCCAAAATTCTTCGAATGTCAACAATCTGCCTTCTTCATGAATAATATCGTTAACGAAAACAACGCCTTTATTTTTCCAATTTTCGTAAAATATCGGTTTGTTATCAATAGTAATGTCATGGTTATTCCAGATTGTTTGACTTTTGATTTGGTCTTCTGATAAGGTATTGGATTCATGTTTTGTGAGAAATATCGCAAATACTGAAAAAACATCTTTCCAAAACCTATTGGATAATTTTGGAATACAAAATTCTTTAATGTATTTTGAACTGCCAGACCAGATGTGGTATGAATAAGGTAATTTTTTCTTGATGATATGACTCCATTTATTGTTGTCAGTAATAAGTCTACTTATCCATTTCAATTTTTGTGCATAGATAACATTTCTCACATCTGGAACTCTAATCCCACCGTGTTTTGGATTTAACGTAATTATACTTCTTTTTATTTTATCTGGTTTACCATTCCAAATAAACCGAAAGCATGATTTTTGTAACCTTTCAAGTAGTTGCTTTGGTGGATTAGGTAGGGATGAAAATAAATGATTTAACTGTGAAAGCAAAAGGGATTTCAAAATAGTATTTCTTCCTAAGGGAGTTAAAGAACGAGTTGACCAAATATTCATTTGTTTCTCAATTTTATCTTTATAGTTATTTTCAATCATGCTATCGAGATCAATATCAAAATTAATTCCTAATAAGTTAAAGTCTGTTTTTGACCAGTCGAAGTTATAGTCTTTGCATAGTTTGTAACGTGACCTCTTTTTTGAACCAATCCAAATGAGTTTTGTTTTGTCAACGTTTACTTTCAATCCAAAAAAGCGTGCAAATAGTTGTAAAACGTTTAAAACTGCATAGAGGCTTTTTTCTGATCCATCTAATGCTAGGGTTGTGTCATCAGCAAATTGAGCAAGAATATATTGTATGTCACCAATAGTAATTCCCTTGATTTTACTATCATTACGTATCATTATTCCTAATATTTCTACACAAAGAATGAATAAGTATGGGGCAATGGGGTCTCCTTGTCGGCATCCACGTTCAATTCTAAAGGGATCCGTGGCAAATCCATTTACCATAATCCTTGATTCTATCCCATTATAAAAAGTATTTACCCATTTGAGAATGCTCGAACCAAAATTGAAGAAAGATAAAACATTTGACAAATAATTTCTATCAACTGAATCAAATGCTTTTTCAAAGTCTATTGATAAGAGAAGCCCTGGTATCTGATAGGATTCAGTATGTTCCATCAAATCGTAGATTAATCTGGTAACTTCACCAATGAATCTTCCTTTGATAAAGCCTTTCTGGTCCTCGTTTATAATAGATGGTAACACGTTTTTAATTCTATTGGCTATTGCAGCGGACCCAATTTTATAAGAGGTATTCAAAAGTGATATTGGCCGCCAATTTTTTAGGAATTGCTTTGGTTTATTTCCCTTCGGGATGCATGTTATAAGACCTTGCTTTTGGGTGATTGACAAGCTACCCTTTTCATACCCGTAGTTTAACGAATTTAGCAAAAATGGTCCAAGATCTTTCCAAAAGAATTTAAGAAACTTTGTAAATCCATCAGGGCCAGGACTTTTGTCATTTTTCATTGCCTTTAATGCTATCGACAACTCAACCAGTGTTAGTTCTCCTTCTAGACTATCAGATACTGTAGTAGTTAGTCTTGGTACATCAACATCTTTGAAATAGTCGGACAGGTCTATCTGACTGACGCTAGTGGCTCTGTAAAGTTTTTCATAGAAGGTTTTAGTTTCTTGCTGCATTTTTTCAGAATCTGATATAATAGTTCCATCGGATTTCTCTATTTCTACAATAGCTTTATCTAAAAAATGTCTCGATTCGAGTTTAAGGAAATATTTACTTGGCTTTTCACCGTGTTCAATCCAATTAGCTTTTGACTTTACCATCATTCCTTTAATCTTTAAATTATTGATATCGTCCAATTCATTTTTAATAACATCAATTTCCTTTAACAGGGCTAGTTTTTCATCATGAGCACTTGATTGATCTAAACTTTCCTCTAGTTTTTCTAGCTCTAAGTCTAAGGATTTTTCTTTTTCTACTCTTATTTTCTTTTTCGTAGAAGAATAATATATAGTTTTTCCCCGTATCATTAAAAGTAGGGTCTCCCATAATAATTGATCATTAATTAAATATTTATCTAAACAGTTTTCCTCTGTGACTTTGTATTCATTCAAAGTTCTTTTAATGGTTTCCTTATAAAGGTCTACATATTTTTTGTCTTCCAAGAGGGAATTGTTAAATTTCCAAAAGCCCGTTCCTCTACAAAGAGTGGAAGAAGAAAGTGTTAATTCTACTAGGGAATGATCTGAATTTATACTTGGCGAAATATTACATGCGTGTACTGATGGCATTAAATCGTGTGATATCAAGAAGAAATCAAGTCTAGCTTGTTTCAGGGGATTTGGCTGACGCCATGTGTATCTTTTGCTGTCATAGTTAAGTTCTCTCCATGGATCCTTAAGGTCAAAGGTATCAATTAGTTCCAAAACTTTGTCTCTTGCTTTTAAATTATTTTCATGTTTGTAATTATAGGTGTCTAACCGCTGGCTTAATACCAAATTCCAATCGCCACAAAGACAAATTTCATCACTGTCAAAGTCTTTAACTAGCTCAATAATATTATCGTAGAACTCAGGTGAATCGTCATTGGGTCCATAAATAGCAATAACTGTATAAGTAATATTATCTTTGACGATTTTTAAGGCTACATAATTACCATCTTCACTCAATCTAGAACTAATGATGTTGAAACTAAAATTGTTGTTAAACAAAATAGCAGTACCTCGAGCATTAGAAGTGTAGGTACTAATATAGCATTCAGAGTAACCCCACTGCTCCTTGATAGCATTCACTTGTTCAGGTTTAAAGTGCACATCCTGTAAACAATATATATTGCCTTTCTTCTTTTTAAAAAAACTGAATACCTTTTTCCTCTTAGAATTATTGCCTAAACCTCTGCAGTTATATGATAGTATCTTTAGTTTTTCCATCTTAGGATGAAATATGTATCTACTATCTCTGAAAAATGTCTATTTGAAATCAGATGTAAAGTCCAATTTGTAATAACGCACTGTTGCCAGAAGCTAACAATAAATGTCATATTGAGAGGGTATGCCTGTATTTTATAGGAATCTATAATTGTTCCGATTACGTTGGTCTGTTTTCTATATAATTTAAAAAATGAAAAAAGTAAAAACAGATACAGTAAGAATGAAAACATAGAAAATATGAACTCAAAATGTCTTTGCTCTCCCCTTCCCATGGAGGTTACATAAACAGATACTGTTGTCATCAAAATACCATAAACTAAGTACCCACAGTTGAACAACGCTAATCAGAGATATACATGTGATAACATTATATACATCCGTTAAACACATACAACATATATCTAATCATATCATAGTCTGCATTTATGCAATAGTCCAAATATGCGGCAATTATGGCGGGCATAGTTATATTTCATTTGAAAATAAAGTCAGTTTCTACTCACATTTGTCACCAGTCCAAAAGAATATATAATCCAGTGGTTATTGAAAAAACACAAACAAATCCATATTTGTGGAAAAGTGTCCAGTAGTTCGCTCCTCGCAAGCCACATGTTTCTGAGCGGGAAAACTTCCCGCGCACGGTATGCACGTGCAAACTAAAAGTCGAGATTGCGTGATGACTTCTTATTGATACAAAAATATAGGTTATTGTCAACAATTCAAATTCCAGCTATCAAAAAAATACTTAGTTGTGATAGTTTGACATTCTAAACATAATAAACGTAGATTAACTCGACACATGTTATGATGTTTTAGAGTTAAGGAATAGTTTCTCGAGGGCCACGTGTATAATAAGTTATCATATAAGTCTTATTTATTCATTTGTTGTTGTTTTTGAGTTAACGTGTTCAGCATGTTCAGGTACGCTTTACCCACGTCGATGTCGTCGCTTTAGGGTCCCTGGTCTCCAGAATGACCTCCGTCCGGTCCACTCTGACCCGTGTCCAGAGCTGTTCCTTCTCGCGTATCTCTGCTGCTTGCCGACTTAGTATGGCTCTGCGTTTTTTCAGCATCGCTGGTAAGTCAGTCTGTATACTTTTCCCGGATCCTCTCAGTAATTTACGAGCATTGAAGACATCCTCCCTGTCAGACATATATGAAAAGGTGGCGATGATGCTCTTTTGTGCGTCCGGTCGGTGTTTTCGTTGGTATTCCGAGACAGGTAATCTGTGGACAGCTTTAAACTTCATCCGCTCCACTCTTGACTCGTCAAAGTTGAGAACTTTGGTGAAAAATCCACGAAGTACCTGCTCGGTGTCTTCTTTTGGTAACTCTTGTATTCCGTAAAATAAAAGGTTCGTTTTCCGATCATGGATGTCCTTTAAAATGAATTGTTTCTCAAGACGGTCCTGGGCGTTTTTGCTCTCAGACAGCTCTTGACGGAGTTTTTCAATTTCGTTACCCTGCACGTGCACGTCATGTTCGATTGAGTTCACTTTTAAAGTTATGTCTGACATTTGTGTTCTCACCTCCTGAATAGAATCCTGTAGTTCTGATTTTGTATTATTTATAAGCTCTGCCAGTCTTCTTTCAGAGGCCTGGACGACTTCTTCGAAAGATGTCTGTGACCTTGTGTCCGGCATGGCTGACTGAATCTCACACTCCAAAAGCACGTGCTTTTAAAAAAGTTTTTTTTTACTAATATATTAGATTATTTTGGCCAGGTCCGTTCGTTGTTCGTTATGAACAATTGTGTTCAATTTTAACACTTACAAATATCTTAGTTTGGCTGAAAAAACATGAGTTGGGGAGAGCGAAGTGAAGCACGTCTAACGCCTCGTCATGCGCAACCGGAAGGTTTTTGTATAACTTTTTTGTATATCTGTGGCTGAATTGGTGACAATCTTGTACTTTTTAATCTTCAAAATGCTACTTTTATGTGGGCATCCGTATTAATTTCATTATGATATCTTGATTGGTTTAGGTGTATCCATTAAAATGTCATTCATTACTTACAGGATGGTGGCCACTTACATTTGTTTTGTAGTGAATCATTAATATGGTTGCAAGATTATTTCACTGATGGTTATGCTGCATGGGATATTGAGAAACCCAAAAGTACAGATTTTTCAAGGAAAATGAATGACTGATTGAGAGGAAAGTCATAAACACAGCAATGCATAAGACACGTTTATTTTGTTCACATAATATTAACATGTCAAGTGACCATGAGATTCTTTCATTAAAGTATCAATTTATTTAACACTCATACAGTACTATAATGGTAAACATTTTTGCATTGTCAAATCAACAGAGAGATATGACAAATCAAATTTTCTTACTTTTCTTACTAAACCCTTTTCGATTTTCATCTGCATATTTATTCCACATCAACTTGTCATGTAGATTGCTAAACACAAAGCTTATTGTAGACAAGTTTTGTGTAAGTTGTTATTCTTAGAAAGAACATAATATTATCACTGTCATGAGAATACAAGTCCATAACTTTTATTGCATACACATGGACCATGGCCATATATAGCATAATGCTCTACCATATCAATTGGGTCAGGTTGATTATGCAACAGACTAGCAGCTGACACTGTGATGCTAGCAGCCTGCCTTGGGATGTGTATTAGACAGCATAGTGGAATATCTGAACTCTGGTTGACCCCTTATGTGTGGTATTTAAAGGAATATAAGGGAGATACCATTATTTAAAATTAACATGTTTAATGTGATTTGGTTTTTGCAGCTAGTTGCCATAAGGATTTTAAACTAATTAATCAATTATGTTGGTCTTTCATCGTAATTTTTTTAGAAACACTTCAAAATATAGAACAACTTGCACGACGATCTTAAATATTCCGTATTTAAGATAATATTATGATTAGTAAGTTCAAATTAGAGAATTTATATGGTGCCAGTGATCACTTGATGAAAGCTTAAAATTTATTAATAATGATGTGTCATCTGCAGCTGAAAAGTCAATATGGCTGCTATTGCGGCCATCTTGGATTCTCAAAACTGAAACGTCTACCTTTCTGTGTGGAATCACTATAGGTATAACATACTACAATATAAAAATTATATCTAGATTGGTTTAGGAGAAATAGTCTTTGTCATGAAATCTAATTGAAAATTCTATATGGCTGCCATGGCGGGCATATCGGATTCTCAAAACTCAAACGTCTACCTTTCTGTGCGGAATCCCAATAGGTATAACATACTACAATTTCAGAATGATATCTGTATTCGTTTAGAAGGAGTAGTCTTTTTCATGAAATCTAATTGAAAATTCAATATGGCTGTCATGGTGGCCATCTTGGATTCTCAAAACTGAAACGTCTACCTTTCTGTGAGGAATCACCATGGGTATAACATAATACAATTATCAGAATGATAGCTGTATTCGTTTAGAAGGAGTAGTCTTTTTCATGGAATCTAATTGAAAATTCAATATGGCTGTCATGGCGGCCATCTTGGATCTCAAAACTGAAACGTCTACCTTTCTGTGAGGAATCACCATAGGTATAACATACTACTATTTCAGAATGATATCTGTATTCGTTTAGAAGGAGTAGTCTTTTTCATGAAATCTAATTGAAAACTCAATATGGCTGTTATGGCGGCCATCTTGGATTCTCAAAACTGAAACGTCTACCTTTCTGTGAGAAATCACCTTGGGTATAACATACTACAATTTCAGAATGATATCTGAATTCGTTTAGGAGGAGTAGTCTTTTTCGTGAAAGTTTACGGACGGACAGACGGACGGACGGACGGACGGACGGACAGACGGACGGACGGACGGACGGACGGACGGACAGACAGACGGACGACGGACGAAGCGCCATGACATAAGCTCACATTTACTTTGTAAAGGTGAGCTAAAAACTGTTTTACGACTATTTTCATATTTGTATGCGTCTGTGTGTAGCTTTACAGCACCGAAATGACAAATATGACATACCTCATGTAGGTTGGTCTGACTTTCTGTCATACTATGCCTGGTGGTTTTTAAATTTCAAAGATTGGGCATAAAGTTTCGGTTCTTTTAAGATATTCGCGTTATGCTTACTGTGAAATGTCAAATATTCATTGAAGTCATTTTACAATTGATTTTGTTGTAAATCTTGTCAAGGCACTTTTTCAGCTGCGTCTTCAAGTTGTCCAGTAAATGGAGGGTTTTGTGTGATTAACGTGTGATTATTTGTCATAACAGCAGTATGCTGCTTTTGTGATTTTGAACATTATTATGTTACATAACATGACACACTATAGATTATCGCTTTGATATAACACAAGGACAATGTGAATAGTTTCACTATATCAAATGAATGTGGAACATTTCTTCATCACCAAAAGCAAAAGTCTTCATGTTGGCGAAAACAATCTATGAAGTCACATGACAACTTATATGTAAAAGAATTAGTTTGCAAAAGATTTTACACTATTGTGGATACAGCTCAGTACAACATTGCATGACTTCTGAAGGCGTTAACTGGTTTTGTATCAAGTATATGTAACTTCTAAATGGCTTTATTAACTTCTCAGGGCTGTCCATTACCGTTATTGTTGGAATATAATTGATAACTGTTGGGTCTATGTATAGGACCATCAATCACATCGAAAGCAGAAATGGAAAAAATGTCAATTCTTTTAAAGTGGTTTTCTATCTTTAAACCTGTTGCTAGTCCATGGACGACGAAGTCCCTTTGAAGAGGAGAAAAGGAATAATTATTGAAGCGGCCCACATACCTGTATATCGGACGACATTTATCTCGGTACAGCTTTACAACCTTTCTATTTATATTAAATTTACTGTTGTAACTCAGCATACAACAACTTTGTGTTTCCTAACAAGGCATATTTGGGGTGGTGTAATGTCACATTTGAACTGTGATACCAAGAATGAAAGAACAGTACTGATCAATGGACTTCTTTTTTTGTCATCTACATTATACAATACATTATACATATAAAGTATAAATCCATTTGTTTATCAGATTGAAAAGATAAAACATGGATGGGCAATGCAATGTGTTATAGAAAGATCCTTGATAGAAAGATCCTTGAAAGAAGGATTATTGTAAGAAACTTGAAATAAAGATCTTGAAAGAGAGATTTATGAAGATGTCTGGAATTCTCGTCAAACTAAATACAAAAGTTGATGTTTGCAATCAACTAAATTATGTGTCAACTTTGTGTACTATATATAACATGCCTGATTTTAGGGCCAAGAAAGTTTATAGACACACCCTAACAATCAAGTGTTCTTATTAAGAAAGGACATTGAATCTTTTAAACGATATTTATCATTAACGCAGAAATTAAATTAAATCTGAAAAACAGTGTGCGCAACATGATTAAGTTTCAAAGACAGTGCTTCAAAAGGAGTTTACTGATGATAAAGAAATTTCTGTTTTAGTGAGTAGTTAACATGGACGACACGCGCTTTGAGCTTTTAAACATTATCCTGCTATACAAGCACAACTTCACGACCCGCAACTGTAGTCCTCCTTGAAAGACTTTGAGCTGAACAAGTACTTTTATTTGCAGATTATAATATTACATACCTGAGCAATGATCTGAGTAAATGACACTTTGAGCATATAATTGATAAAAGTTCAAATCCTTTAACTATCAGTGTATCAAATTAAAGAGACAATGTCTTAACTCGCATGCAGATTGTTAGGCTTAGTCTTGAAATTGATGAAAATAACTGAATTAACACATACACGGTTGGATATTTTACAATCTTGGAAAAAACATAATCAGTTTGAGCCATACCAATTTTCAGCTATGATTCATTTATTTTTGGTTTGAACCTCTTTAAGAAACTATGCCTTCTGATAGTTGTTGCTGCTAGCAAGCAATAACATGAATATGTAGCAAATATCATTCCCTGACAGCATGATATGGGATTAAATTAATTTAAAAAAATTAAAAATTGATTGAAACAATATCTGAAAGGTTTTTATTATCAATTTTCACTTTATTATATCAATTCATCACTGCCAACCAGGTTCTAGAGTTAGTTGATAATGTTTGCGGACTTAAGAGTCAAGAACACTTTGAAGATTGGAGATGTCTTTTCTCATGAGAAGTTAGATAGAGATTTTTAATATTTGAAAGGTTATTCTCAAAACTACTTGTTCTAGAACTTGAGCTATCGTTAGTAATAAAAATTAAGTTTCGATTGGAATTTTTCAGATTTTCTGATTGAGGCAGGGAGACACAATTCAATATTGCAATTGCATTCAGAGCAGTACAATCCCAGTATGCCCGGTCTTCACTCTGCAGTAATATTAATGAAATATTTGTGAAATATCAGCTGAATCAACATATCTTACAAATTAAAACTGATTTCACTAAGGAGAATTAATGCAAATGATTATTCACTTAAAATCCCTAACAATTGGATCGATGATTTTGATAATGACTTGCTGTAATTAGTCAGCCTTTGGGTCGAAACCACGCATCGATTTCAAATATCTGAGTCATAGAGTTAATTAATTCTTCTTAGTTGAGGCAATGAGTTGTTTTCAGAACTTGACTAAAAGAATGATGGTTATGAAGTAAAATCCTCTCTTCTCAAATTCGGGCATGAACACGACAACATCATTACCGTCAGGAGAAGCAAATATTCAAATCAGTAAAGGAGATTCTCAATTATCTTTGAAATATAGATTGAGGGAAGACATGGACTGATGATTAAAATAATTGCCCCAATACCATCTTTGATTCCATTGGGATTGGTATAAGGTGATTCAGCATTAAATCATTTTATATAATCACTTCTTGTTAAGTTCAATTGGTGTTTTGACATATTTACAACAGCATAGACATTACTTAACAATGATCATGACAAATGTTGTTTATTTTCAATTATCATTCATATATGCATGACACATTAGCAATAACTCAGGCAAAATACGTAAACATGTCTTTCCCTATCGGTGACACATGTCCCTCACAACGTTCCAACAAATAGGTCTCAAGTTTATAATGAATAACAATTTATTTCTTAACTCTTTTTCTGTCACCTTTAAACATTGAAAAGCATGCTTTATAACAAGCGTTCAAGTCTAGTTTTCTATCACCATATAATTATTCTGTTAAAAGAAATATATAATAAATTAACAAAACATTTAAAAGCAACATGGGTCGAAAAGCAAATTAGACCAAAGCTAAGATTGCGGCAAAATATCTGCAGTGATGTAAACCTCCCTCGAGACTAAAATAAAATAATGTTTGGGAAAACACAATATCAATTTCCCTTATTTGAATTCATACATTTCATACTCACATTTCCGCAAATGAATCTTGCAACATTTCAAATGAAATAACCGGATTAAAAAAATGTGTTTAAAAAGACGCAAAACAATAAAGCATTTGAAATTCTAGAAGTTGGTGAAATAGTACAAGACAAGGATATTGATGACAACTTCTTTATGTGTTTCAGACTTTTCTGAGCTAGTTCTTGTCCCTCACCTGAAGAAGGGACAAGAAATAGCCCAGATACGTCGTGTGAAGCAAATAAAGAAGTTGTTATCCATATCATTGTTTTGTAATAATTAGACAATTGACCTTTCTACATGAATGAAGGCAGGTGACACTGAGATTGAATTACTATCGATAATCGATGATGTTTAATTTAACCTTTTGTTGTCATAACGTTATCAGTCTCAGTCAAAGTTTTTTTACTTGGTACCTTTCTTATGATTTCTTATGATTTTTAATTGCCATTTCCATATGCACAATTATGACAATAGTTCACTGTGAAGATTGTGCTTCAGGTTCATTTCGAAAGCTGACGTACAGCTCATGGTTACAACAATAAGATGCGTGTGGATCTTATCATGTCTGTTGTTATTTTCTGATCTTATGTAGCTGTATAATATCTATCCAAGAGAAATACTTCCTCAGCATCAGAGTACAAGAATGTCAGGGACGATGAATGACAGCTGCAAACAATTTACATAATAAAACTTCCGCTTTTAAAACACAAAACCTTGAGACATGTACATCAATTTGTTTGCAAGCAACATTTGCATAACACCTAGGTTATACAGACAGTAATTGTTTAACTGTCAGACAATCACATAAAACATCTTTATGGAAAATAATAACCCGTCTCCTGGATATTTGCTTCATATAAAACCTTGAAGGAGAAGTGTGTACATACCGAATCAGGCGTCGGTTTGCATATTTATATACTGCACAATCATTTATATTGTTAAGTTGAATCTTTTATTTATGTCTTAGTTATTATTTTAAGTTGAATTGATATTTCTAATTTCAATTTTGGAATATAAACTGAACGCCAAAAGAAATGTTACACCTCTTTGAATTTGAATATCATAAAAAAAAGCAAATTCCTCTGAACAAGTAACTTTTTATGATAACATTTCTTTTGGCGTTCAGTTTAGTTCCTTTTAATTAGTGCAGATGGTACAAACTGTGAATGTATACCTACGTATATCTGAACTTACAATGATGTATTATTAAACTATGATTTCTAAACGTATTTACCTTTGAAGCATGCACATTTTAATAACATCTCTAAGTAAATTTCAAATTTGTGTAGTGTAATAGTTATACTTATTCTTTACGCTATCTTGTTAGGTTCAATAACATTGGTGTGTTTTTTATTAACATTACAATAATCTAAGTGGAATTTCAAAAACGGTTTCAGATTTGATTTTTATTTTCATATTAGAACATTAAGGCAAAGAGATTAATTAATATTTTGCTTTTAACAATGACCAATTAAGGTAAACCAACACCACAACACAGGATTTTTAGCTGAAGTCATACACACCAAAATCAAAACAGGATCAGTTGACACTTTGGAATGAACCATCAACGAATATTGGCGTCTTTCGTTAATTCGAATTTAACATTGAGAACAAAGGATCTCATCGTTTCTTTTAGTATGCAAAATCATAGTATTCAAATAGGTTATCAGTAATAAGTCATAAATACTTTAATCGAAACCTGAATTATATTAAATATGTTTTAACTTACATCAAATTATTCAATATATTTAATTTATATAACTTTATAACAACACTTTCTTGCTTTCGTTAAATCAAAACGATTCTGAAATAGATAGTTCTTCTGTCGCTCCTTGAAGGGCAACCTGACACTTCATTGACACGCTGGCAGTTCTCAGTAGAGTGTCCTTGTATAATACTTCTACCTTGAACAATTACTGACTATTAATTGGATATTGGTAAGTCACGACTTGCACCATTGCAACACTTTGAAGTGCATTTTATCTTTAAAATGTTGGTTCATCAAACATCTCTTATTATATGCTGCAAAATCAAATAGCATGTCTTGGTCATTCAATGGATATGTAACACAAGGATAAAGTCGCAACATAACTAATAGTATAATACTTTCACCTTGAACAATTACTGACTATTGGATATTGTTAAGTCACGACTTGCACCATTAGCACAACAAAATTGTTAACCTGTTCAACTATCGTAATACTTTGGCCTTATCAAAGGTTCAACTAGTTCCCTCGCTATCATAGCATAGCACTTTTAGCTTGTTGTTTTAAAAGGTAGGCGTTATGTATCGTTCACTAGAAAGGGATTCAATGTATGGCATATTGGTTGAACAATAGAAAAAAAAACACTTTGAAGTGCATTTATTCTTTAAAATGTTGGTTATATTAGTCAAAAATCTCTAATCATACATTGACTAAGGCAAAATCAAATAGCATGTCTTGGTCATTCAATGGATATGTAACACAAGCATAACGTCACAACAAAGCTACCACAAAACAACATGATGGCTTTGAAATTATATGCTGCATTCAGGCAAAGTCAGATAGCACGTTCAACAAATCTGTAAAAAATGAATGAGTCACACTCTAACTACAAAACAAAGAGTTTTATTTTTCGTTAGTTATAATTGGATTGTGTCCATTATTGAAAACGAATGGCGCCCTCTGTTAAATACGTTTTCTGCTCATTATCCGGGGGAAAAAAGGATTATGTGTTTATTACCCTTAGAGCACCGATAATGGTTATCTACTCTTTTATGAACTGTGTTAAATGGTCTCATAGTCACTACGAAGAAAAACTGCATCCTAATTACCACTCGAAATATTGGTGATTACCCTCTGCCTAGGTTCGAAAACGTCAAAGACACTGCATGCCAATGAGAAGGTGGTTTAAATAGTCTCATCATCACATAATCATGAACACCTTATTGGGTACAAGGAGGATGTGTCAAAAGTAACGGACTGTGCAACATTCTATTCAAAATAAGCTTAACTCCGAAGCTAAATAGAAAGTCCAAAGTAGATATCGGATGTATTGTTTCATAATAATTTTATGTTGTCATCACCTGATTCGCAATGTTTTATATTTTGTATGTTATAATCTAGTAGCTCATGTTATAAAGTGCTTGTTCTTAGAAAACAGCTTCGTCAACTGTTGGGATTTGACTTTTAAATCATATCAAACTCGTCTGTGTAAAACGTGAGATTTACATAAAACTTTCTGAAGTACCATATTCTAACTTCAAAGTTTTCCGTTTATACCATTGCCCCCAGCTAATGGCTTGAATATTGCCAAATCGGAGTTCAACTTCAACTCACTTACTTTCATATACCATGCATGGTAGTCACAAATTGCTTTCAATCATTTCAAAAATTTGTTGCAATAAGTTCCAGCAATTATTTAGTTTTTTTGGGGTAGGAGGTTTTACCTACATTCCTGATTCCTGAACCTGACTAAATTTGCGCATTTATTATTGCATATGTGATTGTTTCTAGAAAAAACTTTGCACCATCTGAGAAGTTCAAAGAAAAACGTTCTTAATATATTCTTTTTGAAAGATCAGTGATATTGTCTGGTAGTGATATTAACGAGTTTAGTCTAGCGAAAGTTCAAAGTTCAAGATATATTTGAATGAAACAGATGTCCACCATTGATGTTTACTTCACACGGATGGTTGGATCAAATAGCATATACCTTTTGACCTTAAATGATGAAAGGGAATGGTTCTCTGAGATGAGATCAGAGGGAACCGGCAAACGACAAGATACTACTCAGACGAAGTTAGGGTACATTGAGAATCTCACTTAAGTGTCTTCTGATAACACAAGTTGATTAAAGTAACAAATATCCGAGGCTTGCTGATGATATTTTACTTTTATCAACGAGTGTTGATATATTTGACATCAGAAGACATAAGGGAGAGATTCTATTTATTATCCAAAATCATTTTTCATCACGTGTGCATGAGAGATGTCTTTGAACACTGCATAGCCCTAAAACCCCTAAACCAGTGACGACATAGCATTGTCATGACATCCTATTCATGACATCATAGCATTGTGACGTCGTTGTGTTTATGACGTCATATCATAGTGACATTGTTGTGATGCCATGCACAGGGCATAGAATCTATTATCAAAACGATATCTCCTAAAAGATATTGCTTGATAATTAACAAGCAATATCTCCTGTGGTGCTAAGGCGCAACGTTTCCATTTAAATGGTTGTTTGCTTAAGTACGCTATTAACAGCAGTAATATTTCATTTATATAGACCTTCACTTATATATTACATGTACAAAAAAAATGTGCCTTCACAGGCATTCATCATTATCTAGCAATGTTGTTAGCCATGTTATTATTCACATAGTGGTGTGTTAATCGATTATCAGTTTCACAACTCTAAAACTAAGCCATAACTGCTGAAGATCAATATTGTTAATTATGAATTCAATATAAGTAGAACCAGTTTATTGGATATAAGAAAAGATACCAAACACTTACGCCAATCAACGTCAGCCAGAAGGCATTGCGTTATTTTTTTGCGGAAAATTCACAAATTTTTGTCTTATTCTATTTCTGATCTATATTAGGCTGGAAATAAACTTGTGCAGTGCATCTATTTAAAAAAAATTCTATTTCTGATTTGAAATACAAGTAACGCCATAGTTCCATTTTGAGCACACGTTATTATAAAAACTGTGTGAGATATTACACAACAATATTTTGTCCTACATTTTTTATTAATCTGATATGGTAAAAAAGTAAAGCACTTTCACTTTTGTCACCATCAAAAGTTTTTGTTTCAGTGAAAGAAATTGTAAGATTTGATAGAAACGTAAAATAGCTGTGTAGAAAAGGAACTTTCACTTAGATATCGTTTTTTTGTTGTTTTTGGTTTGTTTGTTTGTTTGTTTGTTATCCCCCGCCGAGCGTTTAGTATTGAGCAGCGTCCGTCCGTCCGTACGTACGGACGTACGTCCCGACGGATGAAATTGAATAACTCAAAAACTATTGACCTGATTCTTTTCTTTTTTTGTATATAGCTTCATCACCATGACAGCAAGGTCCCTTCAGAGGTTCATGACCTTGACCTACATTTCAAGATCATTATGAGACTTTGACATTTTACCCTTGTCAGCGGGATATCTCAAGAACCATTCACTGGATTCTCTTCATAACTTACACAATTCATCTTATTGGGAAGGCGCCGGGCCCATTCGATTTTGGTAACCTTCAAATTATTTTCAAGGTCACAGCGAGACTTTGAAAATTTCAGCATTGAAATCTGTATTTTAGGCTTGTCAGCGGGATAGCTCAAGAACCATTCACTGAATTCTCTTCATAACTTACACAATGCATCTTATTGGGAAGGCGCCGGGCCCAGTCGATTTTGGTGACCTTCACATTATTTTCAAGGTCACAGTGAGGCTTATATATGGACGACCCAGGGACCAGTTGATTTGTTGTGGTCTAAATGACATCTAGTAGCATGACAAGTGTAGACAAGTGTTTCTATGTATACAGTATGCATTTTGTTCACATCAATTTGCGGCGGGGGATCTTGTCACCTTTGTGACAAATACTTGTTGTTGTTTTGTTTGTTTTTTAGGGGGGATGTGGGTATTGTCATTCTTATATTTGTTGTAGTTTGGTATCAAAAATATGTTAAGCTATACTAAAGAATGCAGTGAGTTAGACATGTAATGTTTGGAATGTCAATGTTTTGTCATCATCAATTCTGGGGGAATTTTCTTTGCCAACTCTGATGAGGGAATGACACCTTCATTGAAAATACGAAAATAACAAGTTAATTTTGAGTTGTTTCTTGATTCCTTTAATTTTATATTCTTCATACACTCCTATCTGAAACTGTGTTATCTCAGTTTAAACTCGAAAACCATTTCAGGTAAGCCAATATGAGTGTCGGAAAATTAAAGGATATGAAGATAAGATATTGATTGCATTTCTTAAGGCATATAATGAACAATGAATTTATTTTAAACCTGGCCGGTCACAGATTTAGAAAGAAAATGCAAGCTTATATTGATTTATTTGGAATAATCAATTGCAGGTTTGATCATATGTTATTCAATAATCAATAGCTAGTGAATAATTTCAATTCGACAACAATCGCCGAACATAACACGAATTTACAGGTGCGGCTTGACATTGTAAGAATAAATCAGCATGTAAAATAAAATACCATTTGCATCCCCGATTCCACATTATTTATCATCAAATAATACTTTTGTGCTTATCATGGAGGACATTTTGATCATCTGTTTGCCTACTTAATTCAATTTGGCAGATATCTGGTGATCTGGATAGCGTTTTCATTTTTTTATTCTTCAAAACACATGCATTCTGTCATTTTTTTATCAAAAAGCATAATCAATTATCTTTAAAAATATTCGCAATTTTGAAGAATATTGTATGAGATTTTACTCAATGCCAAACCCTTACATTAGAAAACTAACCACCAGTGTATAAAAGAAATAAGATAGGACATATTTTTTGTAATCAGTAATGCTATTTTGATGAGAAACATGTTACAGTGACGCCAACAAGATGGAAATACGTTGATATCAGTATGTTCATTTAAAAGACAATAACCTGCAAACACCTACCACTCTAAAGCTAATTATAATTTGATAAACAAGTTGGATTGCAAACTAAATACAGAAAATTAACATGTACAATTGATTTAATAATCTGTTCAACCATCTATTTTATTATCAGTTTTATCATTATTATGAAAAGAATTGGGCCTTCCAGAAAAATTAATGAAAGGTCTAAGTTTCTTAAGAACCATAATTTTGTAGATAAAACCTTGGCATTTCATATAAAAACAATGGCACATAATTGTGATAATCAAATAGTTAAGATTCGTTTAGATTTAGTATTCTGCTAAGAAATGGAGACAATTTCAAAATAAACAGTATGATGATTGCATTAGAGGTAATGTCAATGATTCCAGTCAAATTATGAATAGTATCATCTGTAAGTATTGAGATGATGGCCATTTATAAACCAATTTAGAGCATTGGCAGACTTTCCCCTTAATGTACTCACGTAAATTTGACAGCAGTGATAATCACGCTGAGTGTATAATTATTGAAGGTCTCACTGCAATGGATTGTTGACAATAGAAGGCCATAGCAATAGGTACAATAAGAGGTAGGGGAATACAATCCACTCGTTGATATGATGTCCACCACAAAAACGTCAATGAAAGAAAACAGATGAAATTCACTTGCTATCTGTGTGGATATTATTAATGAAAGCTTTATCAATCTATCATTCATCACTTAATACAAGGCTGCTACAACGTCGGTACACATATCTAGGCCTTTTGAAAATCATACGATGTAAAATTAGAAAGATAAAACAATTGACAAATGAGAAGACATTTTTCATGATACTACATTAAACATTTCATATACATCAAACAAACAATATTTCAAGCTGTTATCAATTCTTATGCAACATTCCTTAATTAATTGATTTGAAAGATGATTAAAGAAATATTGCCATTTTCCACTGAAATAAACAACAATTTAAAAGTACCTATAGATATTAAAACTAATATTAGTTAATCAGTGAAAACATACTGACTGAGGGTATCAGTGATCTATGTATGCGCTCAATATAACACCCACCAAATACTTATACAAATACTTACTGAAAATACGTTTGGGATAATAAATCATACTTTCCCTGCAAGCATTTATTAGGAGACAGTAAATGTGCTAATGCAAATCTCTGTATTTTAAGTCCTTTTCTTACTTTCTTAAATGTGCTGAATGTTAACATTGACATTCTGAGCGGCAGCGTTCTTGAACATTCAGTACAGTATAGATAATTTTGATACATTCATCAAGTAGGAACCGGACAACCACATTTCAGCGCATGACTTCTTCACATTTTCGTTTGACAACAAAATCTATATAATGAAAGCTATGTTAAACAAAGTGTCTTCAAGACGAAAATGATTCCAAAATTAAAAAATTATAATAAATGTTTTTATACAGCCTTGTTCCCTTCAGATTTTCTACAACTTAGTTATCGAAAATATTTTTATGAAAAAGTGGAAAACACTTGATTTCGGTAAGGACCATAGGGGCAAAACGTATTATTGCTTTGGGGTCCAGAGACCCCAAAGTTATGTAACAGTTGATATTGAAAACGAATGGCAGAAGTTTCTCTCTATATTACTCTTGGAAACTTCAAAGAGACGTTTCAGCCAATGATATTTGTTTTAAGCATATCCTGGTATTTCAAATATCCAATGGACAGAGCTGTAGCAAATTTATACCCACGTGACAATGTGGGTGGTACGAAATAATTGGCAAGATTTAATTTGGAAACTGATTATTATAATAATGTTATGATGTAAAATGTATCGTATATTTTCAACATTATATGGGTGAGCGTTTACACCCTTGATAAATATCAATTTTACATATGCATGTGAGCTGTTTTGTAGTTATTCGGTGTATTTTTTTGCATTCCACATTCGGAAGCGACATTCCATTTTTGTATCAACTAGGAATTCGGTTCCTTCAATTTTTTTCTATAACGCGAGCGTTGAATGTCCCGCATTGTCAGTGACTAACGTTCACTTAATGCATCTCATCGCTTCACGAAAAAAATGGTACTGAACAGGCCATTTTCAAATTTCGTGTTTCAAAACATAACGTAATGGATGATTTATTTACGATTAAAGGTGTCTTTCGAAGAAAATATCGACATAGGGCCTAAAGTTTGATAAAATATTCTTAAATGTCATCCTATAACATAATGAAAATTATGAACTTAATTGTAGCTGAGATCATTTCAAAATTTATCAGCAAATTTCGGCTGTAATTCGATCAACACTCAATTAAGGAAAAATATTCTTGCAACATGTAATTAATCTGAAAGTCAATGGGAAATTCGTCGGGTTTAAACTAAATTTGCGGGTATTTGAAAACAATGGATCCCGGAAAGCTTGCTAGCTCAACTATTTATTTTATAATTAATCACTGGTTCTTGTCAGCTATCTTTAAAGCAACATAAATTTGAATTACGGTATTAATGTTTAAAACATTATATCATAATTGAGATAGGAGACGTATCTGTCATTGTTGGAATTTAAGCGGAACGAACGAGATGTTTTACTATGTACATAAAGTGTACGGATAACTATCAAAACAAAGAGCAAAGAACATGCGTCTCCGATTGGAACAATTTATTCAAGTGAAAGTCCCCGTGCCCATACTCCCTACCCTTAATCTCCTGGTTCCTATAGTGATACATAACCGGGTGCCCCAAAGTTTGCCTTTTTAAAGGCTTTTCTTGTTTCTTTACTTATTATCTGCCTTGGGATGATGAGAAGAGGATGCTGCACTTCAAGAGGATATAACTCTAACCTAAAGGAGAGTTTTGATAATAATATAGTTTGAAATTATGTAAGAATAATGCGATAGAATACACTGTTAAAACAAATATATATTGAAAAGCCTATCAAAACTAAAGTTGTGTTTCTGTTGAATCCCCATTCTTTAAGATTTGTTCTTTATTTATCATTTTGAATGCACAAAGAAAACTTTCTAACACGTGTCATAGTTTCATCTAGATAACCAAGACAACTCACAGTTGCAAAATTCGTTTGTCATCATAACAGCAGGTCTGAGGAGGTTAGATCTAGAACAGTTGACTTTTTTTTTCTTCAATATTATATGTGTGTGAATCATTTGCGGTTATACAATCAAATGACAGTGAACAATATTAGTTTATTGCTTTGAAATGTGTTAAGCAGCTTTTAAACGTTTTGAAGAGATTGAAATTTATTTATCCGACATAAGCTCCTTTGTTCAGCTTAAGATGTGCTTGTCTGACGCTGTGATTAACGTTATGTGATTACTCCTAAACGGAACCTTCGTAACTCGTTAACGAGTGTCCTATTCCAACAATGTTTAAAGAGGTCATTGAACTTAGATCTAAGAATGCTAATACTTGAAGCTTAACTGATGGACCTCCCAACGTAATCCTTGTAAGAATCAATGTAATCTGAGGGCAATGGGCAATCAGCAATATCTTGAATTGTTTCCCGGAAGTAGTTCCCTGTTTTGGAACGGAAGTTTCTTCACTTGATTACCATTACTGGTGCTCAAAGGGTTATTCTGAGCCTTATTTCAATAATGTGGTAGAGCGTAATTCACCAGACACGCAATTCATTGACAGTGATGAGCAATCTTTCATTTTGATTTTAACAGCATGACAATTGTATGAATTTGCGTTATTCGTCAAATTCTAAAGCAACTTAGTTTATTAAATGTAAAATCTTAACTGATTGTTTTTTAACATATTTTATTCAGATGTCATTTGACAGACGCCAATATTCTAAACATCTACAAAGAATTTATTCCCAACTGAGGCATGTTTTGATTGTGTTAACATTTTACTTTTTTTAAGGCAGTCATAACGTCTGCCTTGTGTATATTTTGAAAACGATGGTCTCTCTGTCTCTCTGTTCTTAAATTACGTAAGATCAGTAAATGAATATCAGTACGATTGGATTAAACCTGTTGCATATTTCGTATTTTACCTGAACCTGATAATATGTTGTCTCATATAACACAATTATACGAGTTCCAGACTGATTTTGGCAGTTATCTTTGAAATATTGATTATAGCTGCGTTAATGCATTGGTGTTGATGTGAGAAATAACCAGTCAGGGTTACAATCATATATTTAAAATTTACATGTTAAATCAAATTGAATGAAGATATGACTAAATGATTCGTACAGTCACAACGCAAATATTACCAACAAATACAAATTACAATATTTTTTGGTATTTAAAATCTTCTACGTATACTAGTAAATGTAAAGTCTATCTGAACATCGACCAAATCCTAAAAGAATATAAAAGCTATAGTAGGTCAATAGAAAGACTGAAGTGCTTGACATTTAAAATTTAAAAAAAACTCTTTTTTAATCTATTTGATATTTGTTTCACATTTGATATTTAATGGCCAGTTTAGTCTAAGTAGGTGTTAGTTTATCTGATCATTTGTAAACTTATGTCTAATTAGGTGTGTACTCAAAACTCAAAAGAAACAAATAATATATGACCATTGACATGGCAGACATGTAAAAAACTGATTGAATTTTATCGAGGTTTATGTTTTACAGTTAAGCACTTACCCTCTCTACTGTATCGCTGTTATGCAAACGTGCTTAGAAACGAAGATATCTATATGTTTCGAAGTTTTGTCAATTGTCATTTGTTGTTGATGACTTTGTTGCCCTAAGTTTCACAAGGAGTATATTAACAAGAACGACTTTCCAAAATAACATTTTTAATTCTATTTTGATTCTATTTTGATTTATATTCTTTGACAAAGTGGGCTTTCTCGTTTTAAAACCAAAGGGCTACTTTTTGAAAACAAGTTCCAAATAAAAACTGATGGGCTTACACCTATTCAAAAACATGTCACTCGAAAGTATCTCGCCTTTTTTCAATAAAATAGTCAATGTAACCGCTGTTATTTTTCCACATTTGACATTATTTGCTTGTACATAGTATTTGTGATTAATAAGAACATCTAAAGAGGATAAAAATCTTAATAATAAAGGTGATGTCCCATTCATTCAATTCTGCAACATTGTGTACAACTTAATGATAAAATTGATGCCCCATTCATTAAGTTCTGCAACACTGTGTACAATTTAGTTTTCAAGAGTTGAAAGAGTTTGGAAAATTATGAATATTGAAAATGAATATAAACAGCGCATTTTAGGAGGCTCTTCCATGCCATACATTTATCAACAATAAAATATCAAAAGTATTGATGATATTATAACATATTTTCCTTATCGCATATTTACATCTATTTTATTTACCAGAACCACACGTGATGCCGTTTGGATGTCAACAGTTCAAACAGTAAAAACCAGTACAAGTGTCATAAATTCATTTGACAGACATTCACTTATGTAAAACATACAAGTTGTAAAATGCTTTTTAACTACACTTTATGTAGTAATCTGCTTATAACACTTTGGGATAATTAATGAACTTAAAGAGATACTGACAACTCTGTAATTTGGGTAAAATAACAATCGATAAAGTAAACAAAGACAACAGTATCGTATTTTCAGAATCTTTGAAAGGCATTTGAGTTCACATAGAAATTGATTTTAAATACATGGCAATCCGGTTATGGAGTACCTACTGATGTTGAGAACATCTTCTCTTATTCCGAAATAATTGGTTTCTTACTGATTTCTTTAAATTTCAATTAATTACACCACAGTGCTCTTTCGTCACAATCAAGAGGAATTGACTTTGCAAAGCTGATTGAAAGATGAAAGTTATCTGTTCCAAGCATGTAGGACACTGATAGGATTTTACCAGCTGATTTAATCGGGATAAGTTCAAGAAAAAACATGACAAAGTAAGACTTTGTAATGTTTCTCATTCTCTCTGTGTGATGGTATCAAAGGTCACATTTTGTGTGCATCATTGTACTGAGATGCAGCGACAAGCATTTATGTATACTGTGGTATTTAAAACAAGAGGTATTCTAACTCTGTATCAATATCAAATGCCTCTTTTTAATCTTAAGTTTGGAAGTCATGATCTGTTAGAAACTTTAGAAAAACTTATTTTCCAACCGTAATGGAACATTTTGAGCTTATTGATTTTTCTCTCAATTCAAAATATTTTGATTTTACATATTTTTAATCATAAAAGCATACCGCATACACGCACCTTGTATATGTAGTGTAGATACGAACTGTTGATATACTGATTCAAAGATATTGCCAGTGAAGTGTTTTGTTAAGAAATGTGGATGATTTCATTATATGCAATAATAATTATTTTATTTTGCAACTCGGGAATGGATGACAAACTATTGTCCAGTTGCTGGATGCGTGACCGAATGTTTTGAATAAGCTGCAGCAAAATTATAAACTGTGTGTCATAGCAGCAAATATAAATGACCTCACACAATAGGAACCCATGTAGAAGCTTAAGAAAAGACAATTGAGGAAACTTTTTTACTCTTTGTTCTATTTGATCTTATATCACATAAATGACTATGTAGTTGTATTATTTGAGATAACCGTGCATTTTTGCTGTCAAAATTACTTTGATTTTGGCTTTGACAATACGATCCTCCTCAGACATGTTATCGTAAAATAACGTTCCATATGTCAAATTTAACAGTTTTTTTTACTTTCATGAATGGTGGGAAATGCAAACCGATAATACTATAAATAATACGATAAAATACTATCCTTTCAAATGACTTTTAAAAATATCTGGTTTAATTGATCAGTTTCACAGGACTAAAAGGGGTGGTTTCTTAGGGGATCGGAAACCGGCAGATACCACCGGATCCCAACTTTTAAAGAATAAAGGTTTCCGGCGGCGGAAACCAGGCATATCTCAGATCCGGCCGGACACCACCGTATCTCGACCCGGAAATTAAGCAGGTCAGGATAATGGAATCCGGTGGCGGAAACCTAGGCATATCTGAGATCCGGCCTGATACCACCGGATCCCGTACCGGAAATTCAATAGATTAGAATAATGGGATCCGGTGGCGGAAACCGGGCATATCTCAGATCCGGTCGGAAACCACCGGATTTGTTATCGGAAAATCGGTAGGTAGGAATACAGAGATACAATGCCGGAAATCATGAAGTGGTCTGTTACAATAATGAACAAGAATAAATCAACCAACAATTATTTATTTTATCATACAACATTAAAGATTAAAAAAGACATAAATAAATTAGCAATAAATACAATAATATGGAAACTGTACAAAAATTTCATAAGTTCAAATGAAAATTGCCAACTAGTTGTAGTAGAATCAGGATGAACATATTAATAAATTACAAGGGAACATGAAGATATATGAAAGGCGACTGTACATCATGCTGAATGAATAATATTCTGCTAAATTAAGCATTAATCATTTCATATTTGTTTAATATGATTATTATTGTCATCATTATTGCTTCATTGTTCTACAAGAACCTCCTTCCAATCTCCTGGTGAGTAGGGATGTTACACTGGTCTTTGTTTTTCTTGTCTGGAGCATGGTGTTGACTGGGGTACAGATGAGGGTGAAAAGGAGATATCTGGTGATGATGGTGAAAGGGTCGAAAGGCATGATGATGGTGATGATGGTGAAAGGGTCGAAAGGCACGATGATGGTGATGATGGTGAACGAGTTGAAAGGCACGATGATGGTGATGATGTTGAAGTGGAAGATGCCGAAGCTGATGTCATCATGTCAGCTAAAACAGAATTCAAAATAAAACCATGAATATAAATACTTCATTTGCTGGAATTAGAGTTCTCTCCCTATTAAGGTTACGCAAAGAACAGGCACCCACTTGTCAGAGTATAGGAACATGATGAATTTAATACTTATGTGTTTCTTTAGTTAGATAATGATATTCATCTAAATAGTTGTATGTCAAACACACTATAGGAAATGAGAATTCCAGCAATCATTTTAGTGCTATCAAAAACAATGAAAACTGATTAGATAGTTCCTGTAGAATGCAGAATTTGAATGGTAAACATAACTGAATTTGAACAGTGTAATTCATCAGCAAAAACAAAGTAAGTACCTGTTATTTCATTGAAGTTTCCTCTTATTGCCCAAGCTGGAACCTTGCGACTGGGCATCGCCGTGGAGTACTGTGTTGGATGGTCCTCCCTGCCCTGTGCTCCTCCCACTTGGTCCAGGTGCTCCTTGACCTCCCTCAAGAGTTGTGATTCCCAGACGAAAGGCATCACATACCTTCCACCGCTCTCGTCATCTGTTACATCTGGTGATGTGCATTCCCTCGTCAGTGCAACCTTGGCCCTGGCCTTCCAGTCCGCAGGCTTCCTGGATTTCTCCACTCCGGCAATTCTCTTGTTCATTTTCTGTAACATAAAGAACACATCTAAGCATATTTGTAAGGTGGATAACGTCTTACTCAACCGTGGTGAGATCACTCATAAGATAACAATATGTTGGTAACACACATGTGTGTTACCACCGCGTGCGGCCGTCACGTCATAATCAACGCTTGACGTCATAGTCGGTTTTATTTGACGTCACAATGTTAGCGGCGCGACTACAATGGCGGGTGGCCTATTTGCAAGTGAGCGTCATTGACAGCGATTTTCTTGCAATTTAGCTTCATTAAAAGCTGTGAGTAATAAATAAAATACTAAACTCCGTCCTGTTATAACATGTTTATTAAACTCGTGAATGGTGTCGGTATTCAACTCGCTTTCGCTCGTTAAATACCAAACCACGCACTCATTTAATAGACATGTTATCAAACGGGACGTCGTTTAGTATTCTCTATTTCATTCATACCAACTCAACATGTCTCACGTTACCTCAGTATAACAATCACACAGAAAAATCATATATGTTACAAAACATGGGCTTGGAAGAAATATGGTTGATTACTTGATTTACTTAATTCCATTTTGTAGCTCATCAGGCTTAATATCAAGTGATAAATGTATCTGAATTTCTTTGTCACTTTGTTATGTTGATAGATTATTCATAATTTATGTTGATATAATTCCTCCATTTAACATCTCCATGTAAATCTCTTCCAAAGGCAATGCAAGTGAACAAATAAGTTAAGTACTATTCCTATAAGACTTCAATGTGATCGGTTTTAAAAATATCCAATGAACAAGCAATATGAATCCACATAAAGCTTATTCCTAATCTACCTTTATCCTCCTCCTGTTTCTTCTGTTGCTGGCTCTATGGTTTGCTTTTTTTCCACTCAACTCACGGTTGAAGTCGTCACGTTGGTTAGACCACACCTGACGGAAAGCCTCTGAAAAAATTAATAATACAGTTCAGTGCTGTGGGTAAACAACTGCTGGAGGTAAAAAGATTTCTACAGTCCAAGTGAAAAAGACCTTGTGTCAAACAGTGTTATAGATGTAATTTGCACAGTGAAGGTTTCTAATTTAATATTATATGAAAATATTCACTGAATAACTCGCTTTAAAACGATTTATATTGTATATGTTATATTGCAAATTGTAGAGGTCTCCAACAAAATAGAAAACCTTCATTTGATACCATTTAGCATTGTCACACAATGACTCTGAACTGTATCTTCCAAATCAATCAGTAGGGAGGTGAGAGTGAGATACAGTGAAACAAACCCTCTATTCGGCTACAGTGGTGATAAAGATTATCACCACTCGTGTGACGCCATTCAAAAACTTGGATGTCATGAAAAAATTATCTGAAGTAACATATTCTCTTATGACATCAATTTGTTTCTGTGGCGACGGGCTCTTCACAGCCATAGCTCAATATGAAAATTACATTGTTTTGGCTTTTCGTCAGGGTTTGCATCATATAATAAATAAAATATCTTTCAATTCTTGACAAATTCAATGTTTATCACGCCACTTGTGAATATATAACTATATACCTCACTCGATGAGATAAACATGGTACTAGTAAAAAAAGACAGATATCCTCTATGTATCATATGTTTGTCAATGATTTTGTACAAATAAAGCTTATAAAAAAGTTCCTATGTTTAACTGTGCTTACATTAGACTTGGCAATTCTGTCTATCTTTAATACACTGACGGGCAAAAGAAAGTATAACACTCACTTGTTTTCCATTCATTCAATATTTTAAAGAAATTAGATGCATGTGGTTGTGGCAAGATACAATAATACCTTTTGGCAGTAGTTTGAATGACAGTTTTATTTTTTAACTTAAATGTAATTACTTAAAGTATACGGGGGTAAGAAATGAAATTACCATGTTCAAAATTTTGTAAATGTGTGCAGGACGAGGCACATTTATTGATTTTCATACAGAGTATGTGTTATTTGTCGATAAATAGTTGCGTATCATCAAAATTAATTTGGGTGTATTTCAATTTTAATTTAAAATTTTTTTTTAAACCGCTTGAGGTATTCTTTGACTAAATTAGAGTATTCCAAACTAGTCAGTTTTTGAAAACGACCAAAAAATTGAGATATTTGACTTTGAATATTATACATATGATAAATACAACTGAGTGATATACTCTCTTTTGCCCGTCAATGTAGTTTAATTTCAATTATATCATAATGTATACAATTACCATTCAGAATGTCTTCTGTAGCCCAGAGTCGATCAGCCTTGTTCATCTTGATCTCGCTGACAACAACATCACGCTTTGCTATAACATCTTCATACCTGTAATCAAAATCACTCAAGTTACCATAACACACATTGAAAGTCTAGAGACATTCATTGCAATTAAAACAAAATGTCAATATGCTGTAAATTGGCATAATGCAAGCTGAATCTGTTATTCAAGTTGTTTTGAAACCAGGTCTAAAATGGAGAAACTGGTTAAATCTTGCAAAAGTCACATTTTAACAAATATAATAGTTACTCAGAGTTTGATCATAGAAACCAGAAAAAAATTAATCAGAATAACCAAGTTACCAAAGTACCAAAAGCACCAATCCACCACTTATAATATTGAAAATATTAATGATTTTGATAATGAAACTATTATTGTTTATGGAGAATCTTATTATCACTTCACCAAAAGGTCTAAACACATATCAAGTTTTGAAAATTGATACTGCATAATTTTTTGGAAATGGTCCAGAAAAGAAGTCTACACCCAAGTTCATAAAAAATATAAATAAGAATAGCCTAAGTAGGCACCACTCCATCCCTATGTCTAACCACATACAAAGTTTTGTGGAAAGAATATTGAATGGAAACACATTTTGGAAGAACGGAATAACTGATGGAGCTAAAAGCTTCATGTCTCCCACTAAGCAAATACTATTATTAGTATTAATAAAATTTGTATAACCCTTGATGGAAGATCTCATCACGGGATATTGTAATATCGGGGATATACTTGCTTTTCAGTTCAACTATAAACGTCACCATTTTATGTTGGGTAACTTACGTTTCATAGCTTAGTATCATTGGCTCCTGACGCTTGCTAAGAACTTTCAGCATATCCTTGATAGCATCCTGAAAATAAAACAAGGCTTGTCATCTTCATATTTACACACAGAGAAGGGTGGTTTTAACACTATACCATGGATTATGGTACATACTGCAAATTTACACATACCATGGTTTTTCAAATTTTCAGAAAATTGTTACAAGCAATCCAAATGATATTATTTTTTTCTAGTGTGCAACTTCCAGGACTAATTTTGATTATTAAAAATTAAAAATACATTTTGAAAAACAGTTATGTATGTGTCTTTAAAATATGAACTTTGATTAGAGTGGCCATCATGTGCCAAAATATCAAATTCCATATCAAATATTTACCGCGCCAAATGTCAGCCAAATATAGATACTATATTCTATTTTCAAGTTATAAATAAAAAAGCAGTAAGCAGTGTATGTACTGTGAGAATTCTTACATACTCACTAGTTTCATTTGTCATATGATCTAACATCAACCCAAATAGATGCTGTTTTTTAAATACAGTTTACCACATTGATGTGTGGCTGTAGTACACAATCTTATTGTCATAAACACTAACAGTACAGTAGTTTATCCTTGTAACTTTAGAAATGTAATGCATCTCACGGACTCGCTATGTGAGGTCTTTTTAAAGGGTGTGGGTGATTTTTAAAGCCGGACTCGCAGGTAGACATTTATCCCTGGCCACTGTGTCAATCTCATTGAAATCATGCAGGAGTTAGTGCTAAAGTTACTTACTCTGGCGTATTTGACAAGGGTTTTGTCAAACACTGTGGATCCGGAAGTCGAAGGTCGAGATGCTGGTGTCATCTTATCTTGAAGATCCTTAACCATCGAATGCGTATTACTGAGGAGCTGTTCGATCCTCTCGAATCTGATGATATTCTCCATTGTCGTAGACTTGTAGTAAGCTGCAGGCACACTTCAGTTGTCATATTGAATCTTGAAATAACCCCCTTATGTACTTTGAGCCACCTTGTGTATTGCAATGGAATCATGGGTAAACAGTTATCGGGTGACATTCGGAAATGTTCGGTTTCATCCGACGTGCAAATAGCTCCATTCGGAAATCATCGTTATTATTCGGCGTGGGCCGCGAAGATCGTAATCAATCAGTAAATATTTACATATTTAAAGTCAGTCATCATGAATTGTTGCCTGAAATTCAGAGCATATGCGTTTTAATATCCCTGAACTCTGAGATAGTTTTTGAATCTTAAAAAACTATGAAAAATATTTATGGTATCTGTGAAAATCGAGATAGTTTGGCCGCTCCAGTAGCTATAGCTCGATACAGAATAATAGATAGATAATGAAGATAAAGAATCATGCTTGTAGCCGCGTCTACAGATATGATAGGGGGCAAGTCAATGGTAATAAGTTAAGGACATATCGTAGTTTTAAGAGTAATTTTTGTACTTCAGATTATGTTCAATTTGTTAATGATAGAGTAATCCGTGGCTATTTAGCTAAATTAAGAAGCGGCACCCTCCCCTTAGAAATCGAAACTGGTCGTTTTACAAAAATTTTGTAACTCTAATGTTATTGAAGACGAGGTTCATTTCCTAACTTGCACTTTATAATCAGATATTAGAAATCCTCTTTGGAATTACTCCTCGTCTATAGATCAAAATTTTCCCAATTTGTCGGCGAACGATGATCAACTCGTCTTTATAATGAATCATCATAAACTAAATTAATCAGTTGCGACATTAACAACAAATATGTTTAGATTAAGACTCTCACAAAATACCTCATAAATACGTATTTCATATTTATTTTAACACACAAACCATATTGTGTATGCAATAATATTTAGCACCATAGAGTGCTTTTATACTTGTATACATTTTAGCAAATTAGTGTCAAATAGTGTCACTTTGGCCGGGCGATGTTTTATTATACTCAATACTGTCTGTTATACTTGTATCGCTTGACACTTAAATAAATTAATTTTCTTTGTTTCCATGAATTGAGCACAAATATAACATAAATATACAGATAAAAGATTGAAATGTACACAATTTAAATAAACAAAGATCACAAGGTAGATAGATATGAATTTAGTTCGATAACATCTTCCGAACCGGGAAGGGAGCAGTTCGTAGAAACTATTCAGGTGGTTCGGTTTGCCTGATGAGGCGCACGAGACAAACAGAAAATACTACTTCAATGTCATAAAATTGTCTCCCCAGTACCTATGTCTTATGTCAGTCTACATTTATCATTCAAAGAAAAAATTGCAAAACCATGAATAGATGTTGAAATCGAAAACCGATTCAAAACTTCAATGGTCAACATCAAAAGATCTCAGTTTCTGACGAAAGTAAAGAGCAGCTTGACACTTCTAATACAATCATCATGTAGTGAGAAGGTTAATTTGCCGTCAATTATTGTGTCTTATTACTTGTAGCAGGATATAATTTCAATTGTATCCCCATTAATGATAACAAGTGTTATAGTCGATTTTTTCTGAAGTCAATGAAAAGTTCTTTAAGTTTTGTCTTCTTTTTAGAAAGCTGGAACTTCTGCAACAATATTGATGTATGGTTATTTAAAGAAATAATGAAATAAACTTTTTTCACTTAATATAAATATCTTAAACAAACATCAGTGTTTTGATTTTATTGTCCAATTAGCAAATATAATTCTGATTGTAGTTAACTGTTAATGTTTCAACAATTGTGTTTAATATCAAATTATATAAATTGTATACGCATGTAAAAGTATATTCTAGACTTTGAAAGTAGTTTTTTATTATAGAAAATTTATTAGCTGCTTTAATTGTCGGGCAACTCCAGCGAGCATAACCTGGCGTGTGTATTTGTTATACATATAAGTATAAGTAAAGGTTGTAAAATTCAACGTGTCTATTTGTGATCACTTTAATTAAAAATCATCAAACAGTCCCGCCCTACCCATCATAAATACCTGTTGTGTTTGTACCGCCCCGCACACAAACTAATTAACTTAAAGGTCCAATAAAACACCTGCACGCGCGTGTATTGTCACAGGCGGTTACACATGTTCCAGACGGGTAAACACGCTAACCATCCGGATCAAAGACAGCTCTCAGCTCTCTTGCAACGGGTCAGATGGGGGGGGGGGGGAATGTGTGTAGCGAGGAGAAATGTGTTGTAATTTTAATTCTTTCCAAATATCGACACGTTTGTTAATAAAAAAACACACATACCAGAGTAAGTAAAGGAAATGCTTCACCGACATGCAATGAAATATGCTAATAGCCTGCTAGCCTGCACAATTGATATGGTTTTCTTATCACTATAATGTTTGTTATCAATATATATAAATAATATCGTATAATATTTCCATAAACCATATGAAGATACATTAAGTTTTGGAGCGGTTTCCAACCATTTGATTGTTAAATATTTCACTTTGACCTACTCCCGGGTCAAATATTCCTAATAATAGACCTACTCCCGGGTCAAATATTCCTAATAATAGACCTACTCCCGGGTCAAATATTCCTAATAATAGGCCTAAGGGACATTGTTTTAAAAAATGACAGGCATACTTTTCAACACTCAAATGATGCCAAAACTTAGTATCCAATCTGGATAAAAACAATACTCTTTCCTTTTTTCTTGATCATCCTTTAAATCAAAATTATCCAAATTAACTATGTAAAACCCCCAAATATTTTCTTTTGGAAAAGAAAGCTTATATTGCACACGCTAATTAAAAAGTGGGCTTTCAAAATTCAGAAGCAGAATTATATCTTAACACAATCATGTTTGGCGATCAAAAGATCCAAGTCAATGGAAAACACTAGATTCCATTTTTTAAAATCACGGAACGAAAAAAGTGTTTTGATTAATTAAACCATAAATAAATATTATGTATTGTAGTTTTACATATATTGAGGTCAGAGCATTGACATTATTACATATTCCCCCTATTAGTCAGCTTCTTTTCGTGTATGAAGTACCCGTTTAATTTCTGCAATTCATCTCTCATATTTTTGCCATTATCTTGTTTCGTAAAATGATCTGTTGATTATGTGGAAAGTGCTTTATGGCATAACTGATGCCCTGCTTCAGTGAATAAATCAATCTAAATAGAAACTCTTATAGGTTCATTAAGATAATTAATTTTGTTAATAAATAACAATAAGAAAAGAGGTTGATGATTGTAGTTTTAACACGGCGGTTATTCATGTCGAAAATAACTTCCTTATCTTATCAGGCATTTAATATTCCTGTGACGTATGACATTGGTTACATTGTATTCATTTTTATATACAGAAGAAAATAGTACAACCACTGTACATATATAGTAGTTATTTAATAACGATATCAATTTAATAGAGTGTCTAGTTTCTTGTTAAATTCCCAAACTATGCGTTCCGATTCAATTTAAATTCTACTTGCTATCAATCCAGAAATACTAGTGAGAAGATTAATATCAAACACGCAAAATTCACTCCTACACTTTGAAAAATAACAAAAATAATCGCATTTGTCATGTTAAAAGAAACTGACATCGAAATGTACATGCTTCACTCAGGAAATTTAATTAACTAACATAGATTCATATTCGTTGATATATCAACATTCACAAACGCTGCCATACAAATTGCATTTTACATATTCCTAATCTATATTAAGTTAAAATGTTCTTTTTTGTCAACATTGCCAACCAAGTCGTATTACAGATTGATCAAGGAATTACATCACATCTGTCATAAAAATCCTTGAATTTATCGAGATCTAAAGCCTCAGCGAGTCGTTTTCTTCGGCAGTAATCGGAAAAAAACGGAAACGCCCGAATATTTTCGATTGCATAAAAGCAGGCTCCATTCATCACCTGGGACCATTCGTAACGCTCATGCGCTGACACAGAGTTCTAGCAAACGAGCTACTTCCTGCGAAAATCGAGTTGAGTTAAACTTGTTTGAGTTAATCTTTAGACAGGCTGATAATCGACTGAGCGTCTGAAGTAGATAAGCTTGGACAAGAGTGGCTGAAACTAATATCTTTCGGGTGAGTAACTTACTTTCAGATTCTTACTGTAACCACAGGGGCACGTCACGAGTAAATTTCTAAAAAAAAACAAACCTGGTTCTTAATAAATTGTCAATTTATTAAGAACCAGGTTGGTTTTTTTTAGAAATTTACTCGTGACGTGCCCCTGTGTGTAACCCTCAAGTTACCTATTTTCATGTGTAACCTATTTTCGTGGTATTTACAAATTGCATAATTTCTCACTCTCCATTCAGTTAGCAGTTATTTTGTTGATCAGTTGTTCTGCATGGTTCAAAGCAGCAAATTAGTGATTCAGTGATTAAACTATTTTGTTATTTCATGCGTTTCTCTACTGAACTTTTTGGAATTATTTATTAACGATTTTTTTCCAAAATCTCTCATGGCAAAGTTTCTAGCTGATCGTATTTCAGCAAGTTGATGTTATTTCTGTTCCAAAAAAAGCAATGAAGTTTTCTGTAAACACTTTGTAGCCTGAATATTATTTTCATTTAGCAGTTCTAAATGGTTACTTTCAATGCTAATATTTGTGTCTATGTGAGAACTTACTGAACATTTTAAAAAATTGAACATGTAGCAAATTTTAGTTTGAACGTAATTTACAATAGCTTCATAGGTTTGAAAATCAGTAAAATATAGTACTTCTAAAGGTGTTATGTGGTCGTAATTTGACCTAAGACAAATACCATGAAAATAGGTGACACCCAAATTATTAGTAAAAATTGACACAGGTCTCTTAAAATGTCAACAATATGTATCGTCCAGTTACCTATATTCGAACGACCCCAATTTCCGAACAGCAAATTTTGCTTGTGATGTGTCGCGTTATAAGGAGGGATATTATGTCATCAAAGCTGCCGCATCGACAAGCAGCAACTCCGCTGTTTACTGATGCAAAATGCTCGGGATTAAAGTTTCATGTTAGTTCATCTAGAAAAAACTCGTATTCCGGCAAGGGCCTACATCAAGCACACTATGGCAAGTGCGTATGCCTCTAGTTATATGCTGGACTAGTTTCATGTGTAATTTTGACATTGCCGTAAATCAGGGAAGGACTTTCGATGGGAATCAGTGATTATTTTGACAGTAAATGTGTGATCTAAAGATGGGAACTATTTAATTTGTTGTTATTTGTTATGTTTATTGCATATTCAACACTACATGCTAATCCATTCGAATATAGGTAACCCGAGGATATATATTAAGTAATTATTTTGTCACTTATTCAGATCTCCAATGGTGTCAATATAGTGTTATTGTATATATATGTTATTGCTTCGTTTAAAATGTTATGGAAAGGTTTTAGATTTTACTACATCACAATGGTGTATGACACAGAAACTCTGTAATGGTGTTGTGTCAGTTGTAAAATATAATAAAAATTCTATTTAATGTAACATTGGAATGGACAGTTACTACCTTGAAATGTTACAGTGGTTTCTGAAAACATGACAGTCATGCACTTTGATTGTTGTACTACAGTACAACAGGCTAGTGTATACAACATAATTATTTAAAATCTTTCTTTTTTATCCAAACATTTTTCCAAAAGCTTTATACTACAAAAGGCGCACAGCACCTGGTGTCAGTCATGAATTTCATTTACTGTAACTTTGTATGTTTGGATAAATGTTTTATGATGTTTTCAGTTTTCACTCAAAGAACCATCATCAAAACTGGATAAATACCTACTAGCTATTAAAAAACTTTATGAAAAATAAGATTTATTGGAAGGTTAATTGGTCTTTGCTTGGTTGCTATTGTGAAATGGACCTCAATATTTGAATCTTTGCAGAATGAATCGGTGTATAACCCAGAATACAACCACAAGATGAACGATATTGAGTCGAAGTATGCCAAGAGAAAGCGTCGCTTCGAGCAGCTTGGTATGTAATTCTATATTTTAATACAACATCGATTTTAATTATCCTCCGCCGTGCGATTAGCGCGAAGTAGGGGATATAGTATTTGGTAGCGTCCGTATGTCCGTACGAAATGGAATAACACAAGATCTGTTACATACTTTTCATATTTTGCATATAGGTTCACCACAGTGAGAGTAATTTTTCAAACAGGGTTCGTGACCTTGACTTTCATTTCAAGGTCACAAAGAGACTTCGTCAATTTATCTTTGAAACTCAATATCTCAAGAACTGTTGACCTGATTCTCTTGATATCTTACACACAGCTTCACCTCATATGCAAACCTTGACCAGCAAATAGTCAATGTTAAAATTATGTCATCAAATTTGTATGGTAAATAATGCAGAATTCTGATGAGCTACATAGGCAATAACTCTTAGTTAAGTTAGTTTATAATTATTTTTTTTCAAATTTGTTATTTATTATCATAGTTTTTCAATATTTTGTCTATATATCAGATGATAAACATCTAACTGTGTGACCAGATTATCTTATCAGTAGCTGAATCATTGTTTGTATATATCTTTCAAATTTTCCCTTGCTCAACTCTTCCTTGAAACAAACAATGATAGTACATCAGACAAGTTGTTTTTAGAAAAAAAGTATTTTATTTTCAAGGATTACTTTACAGATGCAGAGATAGAACGAAGAAAAACTGAGAGAGGAACGCCCACAGCAGAAGATACTCATAATGTGAGTATTGATTATAAATATGCATGTATTATGTTTTCCTCAATCACCTATGTCTCAATACCGGTTCCGATACTCTCCGTAATATCACCCCTGGTTTTTTTCATCGGGAAATTGTTCCGTTTCCTAAGATCTTGCTGTAAACAAATTAGAGATAGGAAACTGTCTTCAGTGTGAACTCATGTGATTGGCCGAAGCAGGAACACAGTTAGCTAACTCAGCTAAGATCTGTAATTACAAGCAGACAAGACCAAAGCACAAAACACAATGATGATGATGATGCTATACTTCCTGTCAAAAGTTTAGACTCACTAGTGTTAATTTGGTCATTCACTTTACTCAACTGTTCTAAACTACATAATGTTCAGTTTTGAATATCAGGGCTCAAAGTTTCTTTTTTTCACATTCTGGGCTTAAATTAAGGTAAAATGTTCACCTTTTCAAAGAGTAAAAACCTGTCACTTAGAGCCCTGGCTGTAAAAATTAGTAGTCCTGGTACAATATATTTTCCTTCTTTATTTCGGTTTTATCTGCCTGGAGAGACGTTAGAACTTGAATAGGTGTGGTAATTAGCATTAAACTGAGCCCAATTCTGTATCTGTAAATTTAATAGGAAGTGAATGATTGCAATTTCAATGAGTGTATCCATTGTTCTTGGCTGCTTCCACACCTGTGTTGATTGCCTTTGATAGAGACTGGGGGAGGTTTGAGGTGGAGGGAGTTAGCTCGTTATCTTTTGCCTCTGCATGAGACAACCTATAGCTGTTTTGCTCTGCCAGTCTTCCTTGCTTCTGCCTTTCTGCTTCCATTTAGAAGCTTTAGTGCTATATGCCTCAGCCAATGAAACAGGTGCCATTTTATGTGCAGGGTCCTTGGCCAATGAGGAAAAGCCTTAAACCCTGAAGGAGATATAAACTTTGTGTGCAGGCACCTTGGCTAGTAGGGGCCTTAATTCATAGATTTGGTGACTCTCTTTCCCCAAATAAGGGGTTATACATTACTGGGGTCATGACCCTAAAAGCCTATTTTCATCTTCTGCTCCAGAACAACTTAATTGCTCCAGAGAGATGTTATGTACAGGCAGCTCAGCTAGGCAAAATCCTAATTTAAGTCATAATAAGTGTCACAGGTGACACTATTAAACTGTTTCATGGTACAAGTATCTCCAGATTAAATATCACGATATGATGCAAATCGATGCATCACCACAACTCTAGTATTTGAACTATTATATGTGGTAGAAAATCTTGACCTTTTCACAACCAGGTCCAAATTAAAAAATCAGAAGAAAATATGTTTATATTAGAGGGGAAAAATTAATTTTCCCAATGAATTGTCCAATCTCATCAGACCTAAAAGACTTTTGGTATCAGCCATGGTGCAGTGTTACATAAGGGCTACTGGTTAACACAAAAAGTAACAACTCTAAATTAAAATTCATACATAATATTAACAAATCTTAAGGCATACTAACGCATAGAATGCACCTAATAATACAATAATAACCCTAAATACTTCTGTAATCGATATTTTGAAGGAGGAACACATTGACACAAAATAGATTTTCCTACTTTGCTGACAACGGGAGAGGGTCAAATAGATTATTTGAACATAAACATAATTTTTTTTTATTCATTAAAGTAACATAAAAATCTATGAAAATATATGGTTCAGACAATGGTAATTTTGTTATTCATGTGTTAGACAAGCTGAACATATTTTGAAGACTATTGCAGAGGAACAAAATAAGATGCACACTTTTCAAAACCAATTTGATAGTGTAACCCATAGATTGACTCATAATATAATAATAATGATTATGATTGACCTGAGTATTTATACAGTGCAAACATGTCTAGAGCCCTGATGAAATGAACTGAATTCTATATCTTTCAGGCCTAATATGAGGTTAATTGGAACAATCATCATGTCACCTTGTCCCTTTTAGAGTTTTCAACTTCTTCTGACTAACATTTTTGACTGTTTCCATGGAAACACAACTTATATATTGTTTCCAGATCATAGTTAAAAAACCTTAACTTGGTATGTGGAACAATCACCATGTACCATTGTGCCCTTAGGGTTTTAACCTTTTTATCTAGTTCAGTGTGGCTTTGAATTACCAACTTCTTCAGATAAGATACAACTTTTTGGTGTATTTATTTTGCCAGTTTCTGAAGAAACAAAACTTACGCCCATGTGTACGTCATTGTCACATCTGTATATACTTTAATTTAATTTGATAGGGAGCAGCATTAACATAAGCAGTTCTCTGCTTGCTTGCTAATCCAGTTTTTCCTTTAATAAATATGTTAAAACCACAAAACTTACTATATCATTCAAGGACAGACTTGGAAATAATGGGATGTTCGACAATCATTTTGTGCAGTTTAACACAATGACTTGAATAGCATAAAAAATCAACAAAGAAAAATTTAGAATAGTTTCACAATGCTTGGTCAATGTATTTCAAATTTTTCCCACTTGGCGGGGGATATGGTCGACTCTGACTGTTTATTTTAGTTATGAACTTGCACCTAAGCCTTGTAATGAGATGGACTTTTTAGAATGAAGTGAGTTGAAGACTGTGAATTAGCCATTAATCTTTCAGTGTAGTGTATTTAATTGTTTTCTTGTTTATTTTTCTTCAGTCTGTGCCACAACTGGACTGCCTTACTGAGGATGCTGTTAACCAAGACAGTGAGAAGAACAATTGTTCAAACATCATCACATGGATTATTTCCTCGTTGATTTCAATTCAGTTGGCGCACAATCTTAGTGACTCCTGCCTCTCAAAGTTGCTTGTGCTTTTAAGTCAGATATTTTCCGTTTTGGCTCCATTTTCTAATGTCTGCAAACTGTGTGCCAGCATAATACCCAAAACTTTGCATACTGCCCGAAAACTTATTGGTATTGACTGCGACACTTTCAAAAAATATGCTGTCTGTCCAAACTGCTGTGCGCTTCACGACTTCAACAGTGTTGTACTTGACATTGGTGGTGTCTTGTTTCCAAAGAAGTGTGACAACCCAGTGTATAGCTGCCGATCGGCTGATCGATCAAACCGAACGAAAGGGAAAGTTAAATGTGACACGACCCTTGTTGAGAAAGTGATATTGAAAGATGGTAGAGTTTCCTATTCCCCTTTGAAAGTGTACTGTTTCAATAGTGTCATTGACAGCCTTGAGAGACTATTACAGAGATGCCACTTCATTGAAAAGTGTAATTTATGGAGACACAGAGACATGCCACCAGATCTATATGCAGATGTATATGATGGTAGTATTTGGAAGAACTTTGTAAACTTTGGAAATACAGATTTTCTGAACAAACCTCATGACTTTGGGTGCATGATCAATGTGGATTGGTACCAACCGTTTAGTAGGAGGTCGGATAAGTCTGTGGGAGCAATATACCTGGTGTTCCTTAACCTGCCAAGGGAAGAGAGATTCAAGAAGGAGAATTGTGTTTTAGTTGGACTTTTGCCTCCTCTTTCTAAAGAGCCTGAAAGCCTAGCCTCTTTTCTAGATCCGTTGGTATCAGAACTGAAAGCTCTGTGGAATGGTGTTCCGATGTATGTTCCTGGCGTGTCTGACCCTGTGACTGTGAGGATGGCTCTGATGTGTGCAGCAGCAGATATCCCAGCTGCTCGGAAGCTCTGTGGATACCTTGGTCACGGAGCTATCCAAGGTTGCTCACATTGTTCGAAGCCAATGAGGAGCAAAGATGGCAGAGATTGTGGACTACCAGACTTGGACAAGTGGCCTACAAGATCAAGAGAAGATCACCTCCATTGGGCAAGAAAGGCTGAGGCAGCAGAAACTTTGACAAAGAAGAAAGAGATTGAAAAACAACATGGGTAAGATATATGTGTTCATTTGTTTAATGTGTAATCAAAAGAAGGCAATTATTTGTATACACAAAGAACTTAATTAAGCACCACCCATTTTCAAACCGATAAACGGTGCTGATAATGAACAATACACATTTTAAGGCAAACCATAAGGAGTATTCGATAGAACGATCATCTAGCAGTGTAAAAAGGAAAACTTCTCTCGATTTCCGATTCACTGTCTCTGGATAACTGGTTTTAAAAAAACTTGGTATTTTGGAGTAAAAATCAAAGTTACCTTATAACTGAAAATGAAAGTCAATATTTTGTGATGCAATGTGAAAATTATAATTCTCCTGACTGAATTGATGACTTATTAGTAAATGACCTCATACCACAAGTTCCTTGTTAAAGCAGTATGAACCTTCAAAATCTCAAAATATCAATTATTATCAAATATCAATTTTCACAAAGAAAAAACTGGCAACTGTAAAAGATCATGTTTTATCTTAAAGGGAGGAGAGGTGTTTGATTAACAAATTCAACTCAATAAATCTCAAATTTAGTCACATAATTTAAGATTACATGCATTTTATCAATTATTGATGAAAAATGTACTGAAAATTCAATATCCTGCTAGCCTCTTATCATTCATGATTAAAATGGTTTGTGTGTATGAATGTCAACTAGGGATCTAAAATGTTATTTTTGATTTTCAACATCCAAATTCGAACATGTACTTTTCCCCCTATGACAATAGTTATATTTGGCCATGTTTCAGTTGTTTCACATCTGTAGTCATAATTTTATTGTTTTTGCAAATATAAGTGATCATTGAGTATGTGACCTTGAAGCTCAAAGGTCAAGGTATCGAGATATGATTCGTTTTTTTTAAATTTGCCCATTTTCTTGTGACTATATGGAGAAGGCGGAACAGTGGAAGGCGATACCCTCAGTGTCGGGGCTACTCTGCTTTTGCGTCCCCCAAACACTCCTCTAGTTATATATGGTTAGGTCAATACATCTTATTTATCAAAATATGTCAACAGAAATAGAATACATTTTACAAAAATAAGCGGTGCTTAATTAAGTTCTTTGTGTATATAATTCTTTAAAGAGTTGATCTTTAGTTAATGCTTATTGGATCATTAGTAACAGATTTCTTTCACCACAACATTTAAGCTTAATTAACATTTCTTCTTGAGGAAGATGAGTAAGATAAGGACTTAAATTTTCAGTGTCCTGCACATTTCATTCACCACTTTAAAGAGGCTCCCACCAACAATTAAAAGAAATATCTTTGCACGGTGCAAGCTTTAAAAGAGGTTAAGATTTAATATTTTACAAAATTACCTTAGATCCTACAGTTATTCTGTGTGAGCCATCTGTTTAAATATGAAAATTTGGTTTTAAAATATTGTCTATATTGAAACCATGTTATTTCCAAGACTAAAATCACGCCCTGTAATACGCACCTTTGGGAATGTGATTGCTACTGGGATTCCGGATTGTAATGGGCAGTACAACGGATTTTAATGGGAAATTTCGTTTTGGGTTAGCACATACTTTGCTCTAAAGCAAAGTTAATTGCATTGTTTTAATTGCAAAAATGCAAGTTTGTGTTCACATGATAACATGACTGTATAGGAATATCATATTTGCTGGCAAAGGTATTGATATTTAAAAGTTTTTAGCAAAGTTTTTGGTGATAATGTTAGAATGCTTGTCTTTGAACCACTAATTTAATTAAATTGTCATTTTGAGAGACAATCTAATACATTGAAAGGTATATCATTTAAATCCTCATTCATTAATACTTCCAAATACCGATCAGATAATCAGATAATGAATTTTGCGTATTTCAAGAAGTGATAATTGCTGTTTATTTGGGAAGGGTGTCATGTTTTGGGCAATGATTGCTACTGGGCTGATTTTTCATGCGTTCCGGATTGTGATTCTGTTGGATACAGATTGCTGTTTTTGTTTTAAACATGTTTTATTCACAAAGAAAATGATTAGGAACACGTCCTTCAACTTAAAATATCTTCTCCAGATTGTTATAACACCCAATGACACAGACATTGTTTACACGGCGTAACATGATAATCTTTTGACACAAAACGGTTCCAGACTTGACAACATTCGAAAATGGAAAGTTTAGAAACCATTGGTACCGGTGTAGTGGAGATGTCTGGGGTTGAGGAGCCCAGGGTGGACACTGGTTTCATATCCATTGGTATTTTGTAAATTAGTTTAGAACTTTTGTTCAGATGGGGTTTGTTTACATTTTTGAATGAGAATTGTTAAGAGTAAATTCACCTTAGAAGTTTGAACATACAATCGTCTTCTGAACTCTGAGAATCATTTAATATATATTAACAATCTTGCCACTCTCTCACTCTTTACTATTCAATTCATCCTTCATTACTAGGATAGCTGGATCGAGAATACGGTCGGGGGTATTATTGAGCCACGCTCAATTTTTTGCTTGTTCCTTCTTCTTTTCAAGTTCCAAAGAGTCTTGAGAGTTGAAAAGTTGTGTGCAGACTCCTTGGCCAATGGAGATTCTTAATTGTAAATTTGTTGACCCTGTAACCCCAAATAATAGGTCATAATCTTAAAACCCAAGCAAAATAAATGAGCTATGACATTTTGATTTTCATTTTGAATCACTCCTGGAATATTTGTTCTCTTTTAATGAATAAAATAAAAATAAATAATCTTAATCTTTAATTATACCCACGTTACAAAGTAAGCGGGGGTATATAGTAGTCATTCCGTCCGCCCGTCCGCCCGTCCGCCCGTCCTTTGGTCCGGTCACATATCTCCGAAACTATTTGGTCTACATTAACCAAACTTTGCAGAATTGTTAAACATGTCATTCTCATCAATTCCTGACCATCTGTAGGATTCTAGAATTTTAATTTTTTGCCGTTTTCATGGAAATGCCACTTTTTTAACTTAGTTTTATAGGGTTCAATGGGGACAAATTTTCTCAGAAAGTTTTGCACCCAGATGAATAAATTTTGGTTATAGATGCTCCTGATGATACTCGTGATAGAGTTCGAAAGCCGATTCCGTAAAATTAATTTTGACAGAGTTATCGCCCTTGAATGTCTGATTGGACTTGGTACAAACAGCAGACTTGGTGCTTCAATGGGGACACATTTTCTCAGAAACTATTGTACCTAGAAGAATAAAATTTTGGTTATAGATGCTCCTGATGATACTCTTTATCGAGTTGGAAAGCCGATTCCGGAAAATTAATTTTGAATTGCTGATTTTAGTATCATTTTACTTGGTACAAACAGCTGATTTCTCTTATTTGACTTCATACAAACAGCCAACATTAATATATTTTTAAGTTGGCATGGCATAGGACAATACTTGGAGATACTGTCAGTATAACACAAACAGTTTATTCCGTACTGATTGTTTACATGTTGGCCGAATCACAGAGACGGAAAGACAGAGTTGTCAGGGGACGGGGGTATGTGAGTCATGCTCACTTTTTTCTTGTTTAATTAGTGATTCTTAGCGGAAAAGAATTTCATGTTTGCTGATTTGATAACTTATATCATATATCAAATGAAAACATGTTGAGCCTCTGAGCCAATGGCTCGATTTTTATCAAAGTTTTTGTTGTTTATTCACAGTTGAGCTGTTATCTTTTCAGTTATACTTCAATAAAAAGTAATAGGATTGTTTCACTGCAACTAACTCCTTGAATTACTTTTCAGGTACAGATTCACATCCCTTCTGCGACTTCCGTATTTTAACCCGAGTATCATGACTGCCATCGATCCGATGCACAACCTATTCCTTGGAACTGCAAAGAAGATGTTCGCATTCTGGGTGGAGAAGGATATGTTGACAAAGTGTGATCTGAGTTTGATTTCTTCACGGATTCAAGGCATCAAAATTCCCTCTAACATTGGTAGAATTCCTACCAATATTGCTTCAAACTATGCACAGATGACGGCAAAGGAGTGGAAGAACTGGGTTCTCATGTATTCGCTCTTATGTCTCAACGGCATTCTTGATGTGATTCACCTTCGCATTTGGCAAACTTTTGTGTTAGCCTGCCGACATTTCTGCCAGCCAGTGATTAACATGTCAAATTTAGAGATTGGTAACAGACTCATGCGCAAGTTCTGTGCAGAGGTGACTAGGCAATATGGAAAGGAATTCATCACCCCAAATATGCATCTGCATTGCCACTTGAAAGAGTCCGTTGAAAGTTTTGGTTCTGTTTATGGATTTTGGCTGTTCAGTTTTGAACGTTACAATGGATTGCTGTCCGATATGCCGACCAACCAAAAGGATTTACCAGTTCAGCTAATGAGAAAATTCAATATGTTTTCCATTTTCAATTTGGATGCAGTTGCTGAAGATTTTCAAGAACAGTATCACAAACTTTCCGAATTATCTTCAAAGAATTTGGTTTCACTCTCATCACCGGAACTCTTCCTTGCATCCTCTACAGAGATATCAGAAGTTTCACCTTCTGTTTGGAGTGATCTGTCTCTTCTGAAGCTCTCGGCAAAAGACGAAGTATATCTTAGCCTTAGTTGTGAGGAGTTGAGTTGGCTTCAAGTCGTCTACTCGTATATCTACAAGGAGAGGATTCCAGATGAACAACTGTCAGTTGTTTGTCAGAAAGTGACGTCAGTCCAGTGGAACAACACATCATTGAGTGGAGAATCACATGCCTTACATGCAAACGGAATTATTAGTGCGATGTGGGCAGATGACAATTCAAGAATCTCAACAGTTTCCTCTATGCGGCCCGCCAAAATAAAGCACTTTCTCGTTCACAATATCAAAACTTCATCAACCTCATCTGTGAAGCATGTATTTGCTTGTGTTGAATGGTTTGAACGCTCAGACAATCAATTTGGCTATCTCAACCCTGTGTCTGTCTGGTCATGCAAACTCCAGAATGACGGTCCAGCGTCACTGCTTCCACTTCAGCGTGTTAGTGCCAAATGTGCTTGGATTGAAGAAACACACAACAAGCAGAAGTTCATAATCCTGTGTCCTGTCCCAAGAGCATCATACCTATGAGCAGGATACTTGAAAGTTTGAGTGTTGTGAAAGTGGACACATTTGATGTATATATATGGTGGTGTTTAGTTGCCTATAGGTCACACATGTCAGATATGTACCACAATGACAAATGTCTGCTCATAATTGACATTGGTGGTTCATGTAGATTGAAATTTGGCACATTTCTTATTACATGATTTTCAGTTGCTCATTGTATAGTTTTGACCAATTTCCCATAGTTTGATAAGATTTTCAATGTCTGATCTACTACGATGACAAATTCTTTATTTCTCTGAAAATATTTCCCCTTTATTTTGGAATGATTTACACATGCAATTCTGCAAGTTCTTTGAGATTTTTGTAGTAAAATGTAAACGTTATGATTTAGAGATAGAAACCAAAAACTGTTTCATGTATATTTTCATTACTGATTTAGATTGCATATTCCTTTCAGTTATCAAATGATCACTATCTATTTGAAGTGGCAACAGACAATCACTATGGCCATAGTAACATTGGGCAAATAGTCAAATTTCCCATAATTATACCCCCACCTATGAAGTTGTTGGGATATATAGCGTTGAGCCTGTCCGTCAGTCCGTCTGTCCGTCCGAGAGTTCATGATCATTGGATTTTTTCAGCATTGTTTGTTGGAAACTCTTTATAATTAACCTACATGTTCTCTGGACTGGAATATTGTGCTTTTTGAAGAAATCAACTTTGACTTAATTGATATAATTTTGCCAAGTTTTCTCGAAAATGTTCAGCTCTATTTTATTTCTTCAACAGTCTGTTTCCTGCTATTTATGCATTAGTGTATTCTATAGATATCAATAATGTCTTTTGAAGAAGTTTTTCGTCTGACCTAATTGGCATGTTTTATGCAACTTTTAGAAATTTTATGTCAACATTGCATACCTCCTTCAGGTTTTGTTAGAAAGTCATAGAAACTTCATAGAATGTATTCTTTAAAGGATTAAGGTGTGGCTTTTGAGACAGGATTTCATCTGTGACCTAATTTGCAGATTGCATGCAAATTTTTCGAATTATGCATCAACATTGCATATGTTCAGTTTTTGTCTTTTGACTTTTTTAATTCATAGATTGTATTCTTTAGAGCATGTTGGTGTGAATTTTGAAGAGAATTATCAATTGTGACCGAATTTGCATATCTGATGCATTATTGGGAAGGACACTTTTGAAAATGGGCCATTTTCATGGCTTTTAGAAATATTCTGCATTTTTAAGGGGTCATTGCCCTTATATCAATAGTAAACTTCAAAATTTAAATGGGCCATTTTTTCAGAAAATGTGCAAATGGCCCATGGCCCCTGCCCTTCCTAATCCCTGCTTAATCCCTGCTGATGCCAATGTGATAACATTAAATATTTTGATCAGGTTTTTTCAGAGGCTCTTGATTTTCATAGAATATATTCATGAGACTTTGAATCTCATGACATTCAAAGAAGTATTTTAAGAAGATTTCTTATAGCACTTCCTTTTATTAGTATTAAGAAGTGTTAAAATAATTATAGGGTTGCATTCTTCAAATAATTCATAATCTGGACTGCAATTGCTCCCATGAAAAGCATCCAATTGGGGTATACATGCTTTGCTGGCTTTTTGCTTGTTTGATTAGATTTTCATTGTTTGATGTACCACAATGATGAATTCTTTATGTCAGTTCATAATTGACACTGTCAGTTCATGTGCCGTCACATCATTACATTGTGATGTTCAGTTCCCCATTGTATATTTTGGACATATTTCCCTCAATTTTCAATGCTTGATGTGCCACAATAAAAGAGTCTTTCAGAAATTTAAATCTTTATTATGTAATACAGAGAAACAATAGAATATGTTCTTTTAGAATCCCCCATCTTGTACTTGAAATACTGAAACCATAGGTACAAAAGCTCCAGAAAAGGGTTATATTGCATTATTGTAAGAAAAATATACATATTGCCTTATAAACATTTATATAACCTATCATTTATGATTTTCCTTGCCTTTTCCCCCCAGAGAGTGTAACCTTGCCGTGGTTGGGGGGCTTATGTTTATTTGACCCCGAGATCTATGCTGGCGGAAGCTTCGTTTCACCAAGCCAGACAGGTCAAAGGGTAGAGACCGAACTAATAACACTCATTGAAATTATGTTGTCTTTCTCTCAAAATAGTTATTATTGATTAATATTCTTATAGTTTTGATACAATATGATGTACAGGTGCCTTTTGAATGTGTTCATGTATCCTTGTAGTTTATTACGGTTTCATCTTGTACCATCTTTCAAACTCTTTAGCTGCAAAATGATTGTTTAGTGTGCACATTGTATTTGCAACTTTTGAATGTTATTATTTGTTTATCTTTGTGATGTTTGCATCTTGATATGTTATATGATCATTGATAGAATAAATAATTGTTGATTTTTAAATTCTTGTTAGTTATTATTTACAGACCCTTGTATGATCAAAGTACTATTCTAATGAAATAAAATTAAATCTAATGTAAAAGTACTTGAACATAAATTCAACATTGTAAATAAAAATTGTTTCATGAATGTTATATGAATCATGTGTATCTCTTCTAACATCTGCTATGAATTATTGGCCTATTGCTATCAATCAGATAGGATCCGGAGGTTTCCACCACCGGATCCTATTATTTTAATCTACCGATTTTCCGATAACAAATCCGGTGGTTTCCGACCGGATCTGAGATATGCCCGGTTTCCGCCACCGGATCCCATTATTCTAATCTATTGAATTTCCGGTACGGGATCCGGTGGTATCAGGCCGGATCTCAGATATGCCTAGGTTTCCGCCACCGGATTCCATTATCCTGACCTGCTTAATTTCCGGAGCGAGATCAGGTGGTTTCCGGCCGGATCTGAGATATGCCTGGTTTCCGCCGACGGAAACCATTATTGGGATCCGGTGGTATCTGTCGGTTTCCGATCCCCTAAGAAACCACCCCTTTTGGTCCTGTGTTTATGATGGCATTTGTCACTAATGCATTTGCAATAGGATTATGGATGATGGATGGAGTCGTGAACTGTACAATTTTTAAATCATTTGTCTAAAAACAACATTTGAAAAGAATTGACAGGATAAACCCCTGCTTTCATGATGATTGACGATTCCATAATTAAAACGACATGCAAGTTTAGCATTTCTCATTTTTCAAGAATAAAGCTTTGTAAAAAAAATTCTGGCGATAAATCATTTTGACAAGAGCATTTATGCAGTTAGCCTTGCAGACAACAAGGGTTCAATTTTACAATGACAAATAAATAAGTGCTATACTTTATATGTGATAAATTTTCTTGAAAAAGGGGGCACGCTTTGGTAACTATCAGAAAATGTAAAAATCGTGAAGCTGTCTTTGGTTTTAGGTAAATCATTGATATTTGTAATTGCATGTCAAATAACCTTGTATTAGCCAAACGTGTGTTAAACTCTCAAACATGTAATAATGAAAGTTCCTGTTTAAAAAACACACACAAAAACAAAACGGATGGCCAGTGAGACAATATCGCGATTCTATACCTTGAAAACTTAATAGACCAACGTGTTTATCCTTGAGGTTTGATTAATAGACTATTGAATATGCCATATGAACATTTGACATTTAAAGTTACTTGGATCCTATACCAGGAGACTACCTTGATTCTCATAGGTCACTTGACGGTTCCATAAGTTGTCATTTCCAGTTACTTTTGGGGAAATTATCATGAAAGACTAAAGATATTCTCCAAATGTAGCAAAAGATTTACAAACATGTATTCAGACAAAGCAGTCCGGGAATGTCAAGTGATAATCAGTAACAAGGCTACAGATAATGTGTTACATAAAGTCGGTTCATTTAAAGAGCAACTTCAAGATTTTCATCACATATTGTTTTACTTTGATACTACCATAATTAGCAAAATTCATTATAGGAATTTAAAAAATCACACATATTCATTTCCCAAATGGCAAGTAAAATGATAATTTCTTGTTTTCAATGAAAATCTTAAAGAGTCATATATGTTTCCGAAAGCAAAATCAGGCCCAATTTACATGAATACTAGTTTAAAAACCTATCAAACATTATTCACTCATAACTGTCCATCCCGCTGCTTTGGATACGTTCCAAATTTACGAATACAAATATTTACTTTTCAAATTCCAAATAAAGCTTGTTGACTTGCGTCATTGTCCGGTTTTTGATCACTTTCGTGACTTTTCACCTTCACGTTGTCTCTATGCGACGTCAATTAGCTCTAACATGTTACTTCCTGCAATAGTCCGTACTACTGGAATAGATGACTTTACTGTTAAAAAAGGCATAAACTGAGTGATAAGAACAATGATCTGATGTCATAGAACAATGCTCTGAGGCAATGACAGGCTCATGAAATTATGATGTTGCTTAGGTGACATCTTCGGGGTCGACTCGACGTAATTGAGTTTTGATTTAGATAAAAAATATAACAATGTCTTCATTAAATGAATAGAACATTTGCCTTTTCTTGCGAATACCATGTTTATCTCTCCTGTGAGGCAGAAAGTGTTTCATTATCACTCGTAAAAATATAAACTATCATCATACTTAATGAGATAAACATGGTATTTGTCAAGAAAAGACAAATATCCTCTAAATATTACATCTGTTGTATGCAAAGATAACGATTTGACTAAACTTGACTAAAATAAAAAATGCACAATTTGATAATCAGAAAGCCACAACGAAGGAACAACTATAAAACGTGTGTTATTATACAACCTTAAACCAAACAAATAAACAACTGCACTTAATCCTCAACATAAAGATGCCCAAACAAACTTATCATAATGGCCAGTAATTTGTTTGACATTTCAAAGCTACATGGAACACAATACCTCGAGAGTATCACTTACGTCTAGTGAATCACCTCCAGCTTACATTTTATCATTAGATGTCATTTATCATCTCCTTAAGACGAGAGCCACATCACCCATATACAAAATTACTTTAAGTTGTACTTTGGGTTGACATGTAAGTGCTAGGAGAGCAATCAATTTACAAAACTTGATTTTTCTTTTTATTATCATCATTTTGCGAGCCTTCAAATCTCAATTAAGGTAGATAGATTTGTTAGTGATTATGGTTTCCGAGGCTACTCAAGTATTTACTCGGCAGACCTGTGGATGTTCTAATTTCTCAAAGTGAACTCTGCTCTGCTCCTAAATTTGAAATGACAGTGAAGTCATTCTATCAAAGGCAGATCAACATCAATGCCCTTGGCACGTGATGATCCGACCCTCTGAAGCCTCAAAATCATAAAAAGATAAATTACCCTTTTTAACCCTTACGATGCGGGGAGCGTTATATTTCCGTGCCAAATATAAACTGGCGCGTAAGCCCTCTTGGCGAAATCCGGAGTCAGGACTCTAACTTTCACGAGAAGGCAAAAATTGACTGCAAGCATGTTTGGCGGCTCCCGGATTGCTCGTAATTATTTTCCGCGCCTCGCTAAACGCCGTTGTTTTATGAAAATTGGTTTAAATGGCGCAGACACCGAGCTCCGTGAAAACATGTATTTTCTCTGTTGAATTGTTGACAAAAAGCAGACAAAATGTGTTCTTTCGCGCTTGATATTTCACTAACCAAGTGGCGCGCTCTAACACATGATATATCGATGGAAAGAGAATAAAATTGTCTTCAATTTGGTGTATAATTTGTATATGCGCAGTTGCAAATAATTGTACTAAAAATATTTAAAAGTTTTCGACTTTCGTGCATGATATTTCAATAACAAATTGGCGCGCTATTAAACATGATATATCGATGGAAAGAGAATAAAATTGTCTTCAATTTGGTGTATAATTTGTATAAGCGCAGTTGCAAATAATTGTACTATGAAGGCCGCAAAAAAAAAGCTTTTGCGCTTGATATTTCACTAACCAAGTGGCACGCTATAAAGCAAGATATATCGATGGAAAGAGAATAAAAATGCCTTCAATTTAGTATATGATATGTATATGCGCAAAGAGAAATAAAGATGCAAGAAGCCCCGCAAAATGTTTGTAGGTCTTTTTGACATAAAACATTTTTCCGGTTTTTAGTCATGACGTAATGGGAAACTTGTCCCATTACCAAACTTACATGATCGGGTTGCGATGACGTCAGCAGTTCCGAACCACTTCCGAGCATCGAATTTTTTTTCCGGGTCTCGGCATGAGGTAATGGGAACGTTTTCCCATGACGAAAGGGACGTCCGAGTGTTCTGACCACTTCCGGCCATCGGAAATTTTGTCCCGGGTCTCGTCATGATGTAATGGGAAAGTTGTCCCATGACCACATTCACACTATCGTGTTTTGAGCACGATCGTGCGTTTGTTCTACTTTTTCGAGAGCGACCGGAGGTATGTTTTTTTTTTGGGCCACTTTCACTCTCGGGTTATGACGAAGGCCGGAGATTTTGACCACTTCCGGGTTCGCCGTGAGGTATGGACTTTTTTCCCATGAAAAATCGAGCGTACTCGGATTTTTCTTTCGAGGATTTTCAATATTTTTAGTGCGGGCCTCGCCACGAGACATGGTACAAATTTACCCTTAGCCCCCCAAGCTTCAACATTCAATATCAGAAGTTTGCTTCCAGTTCTGCCTAAAAAGTTATAACCCGGAAACAGAAATATTGTCAAGATCGAGACACTTTTTCTGACTATAGTCGTTTTTGTGTGAAAAATTTCACACTAAATTTCGGCTGCACTCGGGTTTTTTAGAACTGCGTGAACATATTTGTTTGTGATGCCATTTGCTGAAACTGCACATGTCCAAACTTTGAGTGTCAATGTCTACCCTTTCACGTCCCTGGAAGAAAGGAGAAGTTACTAATTATTGAAATATTTACATAAAACCGTTTTCGTCAATATCAAAATAAAAAAAAATTATTTGTGAAAAGTGACTAATTGGAGAGGTGGAAAAGTCGGGGCTCTATCTGCGGTATAAATGTTGTTGACGCGAAGCAATCGGTTTTTGACTTATTCAACTTTTTCGGAAACCGGGAATTTTCTCCCGAGAGGGACGGAAAGTTTGTGGGAATTTTTCCCATGAAAAATCGAGGGTGCTCGGAACTGTCATTTGAGAATTTTCACTATTTCTAGTGCGGGCCTCGCCGCGAACCATGGGAAAAATTGACCCTTAGCGCCCAAACTTTCAAAATCAATATCGTGTTTAGTAAAAATTCAAAAACTATTTTCGGTGTTATTCCGAGGTCTTGAACATTTTCCTTATATGTCGGGCGAGGCTGTTCCATTCGAGAACAACCAATTTCATACCTCGGATTTCAGAACACAAAGTCCGAGAGATTGCTTTCGCGCTTGATATTTCACTAACCAAGCGGCGCGCTCTAACACATGAGATATCGTTGGAAAGAGGATGAAATTGCCTTCATTTTGGCATATCATTTGTATGTCCGCCCATGCAATTAATTATACTATAAAGGCCGCAAAAGTATGTACTTTCGCGCTTGATATTTCACTAACCAAGCGGCGCGCTCTAACACACGATATATCGTTGGAAAGAGAATAACATTGCCATCATTTTGGTATATCATTTGTATATGCGCAAAGAGAAATAAAGATGCAAGAAGCCCCGCAAAATGTGTTGATGTCTTTTTTTGACATCGGCAATTTTGTTCGGGTTTCGCCGTGACGCTGCGGCGGTTAGGTCCGTGGAACCTATCAAAAGTTGCAAAACTTTTGTAATCCACAACTGACAATCAGAGCTTCCCTGACGAAGATGGTTGTTTCGTTCGCAACTTGCCAACTCGTCGCCTAGGAAGTCAGAAGAAAGTCCAGATTTTCGACTTTGGGGGAGTCGTATGAAAAAAAGAACCGGGGTTAGCCAGAACAGTCATGAAACGTCCAAATATGTGAATTTTACCATTGCCTTTGGTGCCGTCGGCGCCGATGGTGTGATTGTTTCAAATACTTTGGAATGACGGCAAATGAATGTCCATGAGGCTCACACTGGTTTTCTCTGTAAAATGCTCCTGAGTTGTTCTTTCTTGCACATGTCTAAATCTGTTTCAATCTATTACAGATGATATAGAAGATGCCAATATTTAGAGGAAGGAGACCGAGGACTCGGAACTATGGGGGGCCATATGCTTCAGACGACGAGTTCTCTTCCGAAGTCCATGCTGATGAAACTTCTGATATGGAAACTACTGATGATAGTGACGGGAATAGTGATAGTGATGGATTGGTATCGGACATGGACAGTGATCCAGATATAAGGAACATTGCAAGACGTATACTAGCTGCTACGGCGGGACCTGCTTCTGCTGGTAGTACTTCCACAGACGAGTTCGTTGACTTGGATGATCAAGACAGCGACACCTCTGATACAGGGGAGGGTGATTTTGCGGCAAACTGGAAGGACGGGCCGAGGCCACGTGGACGTGTTGATCTGCCTTTTACAGGCACAGACTGGGCTGGGACAGTTCAAAGAATTGCCTGAGCAACCAAAACCTATTGACTATTTCGAAATGTTCTTACAAGAAGATGATTACAGATTGATGGCAACGGAAACCAATAGATACTTTCACCAAGAATGCGAAAACGAGGTCCTCCCGCCCAAGTCAAGAATGCGCCAGTGGAAGGATACGAATGCTGAGGAAATGAAAGTATTCGTAGCGATGACTATCGCCATGTCCTTAGTTGTACAGAGGAACTTTTCAGAGTATTGGTCGACTAGTGATGTTACCTCGACGCCTTTCTTTCCAAAGTGTATGCCTAGAGACAGGTTTTTGTTGTTGATCACGTTTCTTCACTTATCTGATAACAGTACAATGCCAGGACGAAACACACCTCAGTTTTCCCCACTCAATAAACTTGGAATATTGTATAACCCCATCATACATCGGTTCTCAAGAGTTTACATACAGCATCAACATATCTCAGTTGATGAGGGATTGGTGCCTTGGAAAGGCAACCTCAGCTTCAAGGTTTACAACCCTGACAAACCTAAGAAGTATGGTATAAAGGCTTACATGTTGTGCGACTCGCACAATGGATACGTCTGTAAATTCAAACTCTACACTGGAAGAACCAACGAAGTTTCTATAGGAGGGAAAACGTATGATTTGGTCATAGATTTGGTCAAAGATTACTCTCGCAAGGGCTATCATGTTTACATGGACAATTTCTATTCATCTGTGACATTGTACATCAATCTGTGGAAGTGTGGTTTCGGTGCGACGGGGACGTTGAGAGGAAATAGGAGCGGAATCCCAGTCAAACTGAAGAGAAAAGCGAAGAAACCAGAGAAAGGTTCTATGTTGCAGCAACACAACAAAGAACTTCTGATCGTCAGGTATGAGGACAGAAAATCAGTCTTGCTTATGTCCACTGTTGAGGACACGGAAGATGTCGAGTCGGGAAGGAAGAACAGGGTGACTGGAGAACCAATTACAAAACCTTGTATCGTTCATGAATACAACAAGTACATGGGTGGCGTCGACCGGGCCGGTCAGATGTTGTCGTACACACTGTTCAAAATGAAAACTCAAAAGTGGTGGAAGCGTGTGTGGTTTCATATCCTCAACGTTGCTCTTTTGAATGCCTACGTTCTGTACAAAGAACTCTCCAAAGAAAGAAGTCTGAAGACAAACAGAGAATTTAGGAAAGAAATAGTTCAACACATCATAACCTTTGCCGACAGAGAGAAGGTTGCAACTCTCGGCAGACGTCCCCAGGGTCGGCGATGTACGACCGACGATAGTATTGTACGCCTGCATGGTCGTCACTTTCCTTCAAAGATCGAGCCTGTAGGAAGAAAGAAGAATTTGTCACGCACCTTCTTTGGCACTATATACAATTTTGGAAGGGGGTGGGGATCAAATCATTTACATCATTGTAAAGAGCGAAGAACGAGCTTCAATCCAATGTGTCATTTGTAAATGCGCACGAAAAACTAAAGAAACTGCAAGCGCTGCCCTATCTGTCGGAAATATCAAACCTTTTCTCAAAAATGATTGGGGTTACCCACCTTGCGGCATTCATATCTCACCATTTTGTAGACGAGAAAATTGTCTTCATTTCAATGTATCATTTGTCTATGCGCGCACAATGATAAAGAAGCGGCAGCGATGCGCGGAATAAAAGACATCGTCCACCCGCGCTACTTGCGCGCAGGCGTTCGCTAATTGAACTTGTATTTAACTCGCGCACCTTGCGGCACTCAAATCTAACGAACCATTAGAGATATTTTTATAATTTTTAAATCAACTTGTAGAGAAAAGAATTGTCTTTATTTCCATGTATCATATGTCTATGCGCGCACAGAAATGAAGAAGCGGTGCGCGCTCTACTTGCGCTCCGGCGCTCGCCAATTGAACTTGTATTTAACTCACGCACCTTGCGGCACTCATATCTCACGAACCATTAGAGATAATTTTATAATTTTTATATCAACTTGTAGAGAAAAGAATGTATCATATGTCTATGCGCGGACAGGAATAAAGAAGCGGCAAGCGAAATATAAGTGATCGTTCACATGCGCTAGTTGCGCTCCGGCTATCGCTAATATAACTTGCATTTACCTCGCGCACCTTGCGGCATTCATATCTCACGAACCATTAGAGATAATTCTATAAATTTTACATCATTGTGTAGTGAAAAGAATTGTCTTTATTTCCATGTATCATATGTCTATGCGCGCAATAAAGAAGCAACAAGCGGAAATAAAGACTTTCTTTTGATGACTGTGGGAAAAAAGATATGAGGCGCATCGTACTGTTTTTTTATATATTTATAAAGAGGCACAGTGTATCTAGAAGTCCATGTAAAAAGAATTATTGTGTGTGCATAAATAAACATTTTACAAGGCTCTAAATAAAAATCCGGGATCCGCGAAATAGATACACCAATTGTAGTAAAAGACACGGGACTCGCTACATAAAAATATTCAGTGAGCGGTGCAATCAGGATATAACGGTGGCTGGCACCGGACAAAACAATGTCGCCACGGGGGCTAGTTGAGCAAAAATATATAGCCGCATCGTAAGGGTTAAATCTAATTGAAATGTATATTTTCAACTGCTGTCCCAGTTTGTGATCAATCACTTTTATCTCCCAGGAAGAAGAAATACAGACTATGATGATATCTAAGGAATTATTTTCATATTGATTTTCAAATATCTTAACCCTTACGATGCGGCTATATATTTTTGCTCTACAAGCCCACGTGGCGGAATTGTTTTGTCCGGTGCCAGCCACCGTTATATCCTGATTAACCGCTTCTTTATTTTTGTGCACGGATATACATATGATACATGGAAATAAAGACAATTCTCTCTTCTATACGATGATGTACAAATTATAAAATTATCTCTAATGGTTCGTGAGATATAAATGCCGCAAGGTGGGTACCCTCAATCATTTTGAGGTAAAAAATTTGTTTGCGGCACTTGTCGCAACGCTTGCCGCTTCTTTATTTTTGTGCGCGGATATACATATGATACATGGAAATAAAGACAATTTTCTCTTCTACACGATGATGTAAAAATTATAGAATTATCTCTATTGGTTTGTGAGATATGAATGCCGCAAGGTGGGTACCCTCAATCATTTTTGAGAAAAGGTTTGATATTTTATATCCAGGAGCAGCCAAGACTGCTTGCAGTCAATATATAGCCTTATCCTGAAAGTTACGGATTTCGCCAAGAGGGCTTACGTGCCATTTTATATTTGGCCCGTAAATATCACGCGCCCCGCATCGTAAGGGTTAAATAAAATCAAGTTCCCTGGAAATTCATAGACAAATATACAAGGCATCCCGAAACAAAGTCACAAATTTAGTAAAAAGGTCAAAACAGTCATATATCAAAACTCAGTTAAATGAGAATAAACGCAACTCTAAACAACTCTTTGCTATTGTGAAGACACTGACAGAAACCAAGACCAACACGACCACAAGCAGAACTGATGAGGAATCCAAGAAGCATGCTGATGCTCTGGCTGACTTTTTCATAGATAAGGTGGACAGAATCGTACAGGAGATAACCTCTGTTCACACAGGCAACGATCCTTTGGAGCGAGACGGAGTCTTCCATGGACGTAAATTATCTGAGTTTGATTACATCACTGAATATCAGCTAAGCAAACTGATACAGGAGGCTCCAAGCAAGTCATGTCGTCTAGATCCGATACCCACATGGCTGTTCAAACACTGTCTGCCCACCGTGATAAGTGCAACTTGTTCCATCATAAATTCCTCTCTGCAGACAGGTCATGTCCCAACTTGTTTTGAACAAGCAAGCATCACGCCAATTTTGAAGAAACCTTCATTGGACCAACTTCTGTTCAGTAACTACAGGCCAATATCAAATTTGAGCTTCCTGTCTAAACTCACAGAGAAGGTAGTGTTATCCCAGCTTCAGCATCACATCAAAGAGCACAACCTTTCAGAGCTATACCAGTCTGCATACAAGAAATCCCATTCAACGGAAACTGCCCTTGTCAGAGTCTATAACGACATTCTGAGATCCATGGACAAGCAGGAGGTTGTGCTCTTGGTGATGCTGGATCTCTCGGCAGCGTTTGACTCTATTAGCCATAGTATCCTTCTCTCCCGCCTCCATTATACTTTTGGAATCAGTGGCACAGTGCATAAATGGATAAAATCATATCTAAGTAACAGACCCATGAATGTCAATGTAGACGGTGTCATCTCTCATCTGAAAACCATTAAACATGGTGTTCCACAAGGTTCCGTACTTGGACCTGCACTCTTTTCTATGTATATCCAGCCTCTTGGTGATATTATACGGAGCCATTCTCTGCAATTCCATGGTTATGCTGACGACCAGCAGTTATATATCGCCGTCAAACCGTGTTCGGTACTTTCTGGGCTACATGTGCTGGAGCAATGTATTACAGATGTTCACTCATGGATGACAAGCAACTATCTGAAATTAAATGGAGATAAAACGGAGTTTATCATCATGGGGACGAAACAGAAGTTGATGAAGGTCCCAAACACCAACCTCATAGTAGACACTGTTTGTATACCTCCATCTCCCCAGGTCAGAAATCTTGGCGTCATCATGGACAATTTGATGTCCTGTAAGCAGCATGCCTTGATGACAGCACGTTCAGCAAATTTCCATCTTGCCAACATTGGACGAATACGGAAATATATTGACTGTGACACATCAAAAACTCTTGTCCATGCATACGTCACCTCGAAGATTGACTATTGCAATTCCTTGGTGTCAGGCTCCTGTACTACTCACCACCTACAACGCATTCAAAATAAAGCCGCTCGCATAATAACCCGCACCAAACCCAATGAGCACATATCTCCCATTCTAAGACAGTTACACTGGCTCCCTGTCAAGTGCCGTATCATCTTCAAGATCCTCGTCCTAACCTACTCTGCCCTCCACATCAACTCTGCTCCAGTATACTTAAAAGAATTACTCTCAGTCTACACACCCGTGCGAAACCTCCGTTCCTCAGATCAGTTGAAACTCTCTGTTCCTGCAGTACACACAAAACTTGCTGAAGCTGCCTTTTCAGTGGCAGCACCAAAACTGTGGAATATGTTACCACTGAACATAAAATGTGCCGACTCATTATTGTCGTTTAAGACCTTGTTAAAAACACATTTGTTCAAAGACTGAACTATAGACCTACCATGTGAAGCGCCGGTGAGCAGGATTCCTGGAACTTAGGCGCTATAGAAATTAATTATTATTATTATTATTAAAAAGTCATATGTTCAAAATTAGTGAAACTTGGAAGGAAAAATGAGTCAACAAAATCAAAGAGTAAATGTAATCTGAAGTCCATTCTTAATGTATTTTCTATCTCTGACTCTAATTAGTGCTGGGTAGCATAGAGCTGCTGAATCGTTGATGCCTTTGCAGATTAAAATTGGTTTCATGAAAACCCATTATTTCATAAATGCTTGTTTGCTTAAACACATTTTAACATATCATTTCTAAACAGCCAATTCGTATGTGACTGTTAAAGTAACATATTTTGTCAACATCCATTATCATATAAATTTTCTAATACTCTTCTTACAAATCTACATGATTGTTTTTTATAACAAATTGATTGCAGCGTGTGACTTAATACATACTCTTCGCAAAACAACGCATGAGCAACATTTCTTAGAACATTTTTCTTTTTAGAAAATAACAAGAACCAAATGTTTTTGTCTGTTCTTGTTTGTTACTGGTGCAAACGTTTAATTTTTATTGTTTTGTTATCATTTAAAGCAATTATTGAATGTCATCTTTCTACCAATGAATCGAATAGATAAACAATTTCTTTATGACGTTTTTCCACCACCCCTTCCAGCATTGCGATGGCTGGTTGTTAAAGTGTCTTAAACGCAATGACAGCAAACTCATGAACAAAACATTTATACTGTTCCCTTTCCTTTCAGATAATTTGTCATTCAAAATATACCATTTATGAATTCTCGCGTGTTTCATTTATGTTCTAACATGATTCATGTTGACAGTTGTTGAGAAATTGCCACCAAGTCTGATTTGAATAATTTAACATTCACTTCAACTTTGAAACTCTTTGGAAAGGCTTTAACGTAATGAAGTGAAGTCACACAATGCGGAATTCTGTTCTACATTGTGTTTAACCTTTATTCATGTATATCAAGTTTCTGTGGTTCTTTAACTTTTCATTCCTTAAAGCGAGAGAGTAGAACTTAAAGGTTTGAGGTAAACTATTAAGTTGCTGGCAATAATTCTTTAAAATTAAATAAAGAATAAACAGTTATTTCAATAGCTTATTGGAAGCTTCAAGAGATGATTAACATTGGATTTGATTAAATAATGTGTCAGAATATGTTAGAGGACAACTATCTGGTTTGTGATTTAATCCAATGTTCGTTTCAATTCCTTGGAATTAATAGATTGTACCTATGTTTGCATGTTCAAACATAGAAACGTTAGGAAAACGCTTATTGACCAGATTTTATACAAGTCATAGAAACCACTGAAAGTCCCGGAAAATTAAATCATGATTCAAGGCCTTGAATGGTTTAAACATGGAAATACGGTAGTGGAGTCCTTGAAAAGTCAGTGATTTTGTATTTGTTGAAATGTTAATGATTTTGTATTTCTTGTGAAATATGCATTACCTTCATCTTTTTGAATTGTCCTTTTTTATATAATGTAGCTATCAAATCTTTGTTTTCAAACATGTACCTTGTTTCATTTCTCATAGAAAGCTCTTGACGCACCAGTGAAGAAAAATGAAAACGCAATGGAATTATCAAGTGGATCTTCCTGTGAGGAATATGACTACTCCCACTCTTGACACAAAGCCAGACAGTATTTTGTTGTATACAAGGGCTTTGATTAATGGCCAAGTTGTGTCCTTGACATATCCTCTTACATCGGAGATATTTCAGGTATCTTGTACATTCAAAGTATTCAGAGAAACAGAATTAAGAAGTTCCTGTTAGTGTGATGGCAAGTATTTTCTTGTTTATCATGTTTTTCATCCAATACACTCATACATCTTCATTTCTCTTGAATATTTTTCCAATAATATGCTGAAAAAGTCAGATTCAATAGTTAGGAACAATTGGATACCATGAAGCCATACCGAACCAAGCCACAAATTTGTGAAAAATTAGTTTGACATGTATTTTCCTTTATGACATCTGACAATCTAAAACAAACCAAGCAGCTTGGTTCAGTGTAGCATTAACACCCAGATAATAGGCCTAAACACCATCCCCAATAGCTCCAAATTAACAAAATAGTAATGCCAGACTGAACCATAAACAGGGTCACAAAACTTAAAATGCCAGAATGAACCAAACCAATTTCTTTGGGAGTTTGGTTCATTGTGGCACCTTTTTTCAATGCCTAGTGAGCAAAATCTTATGTTTGGTTCACTGTGACATGCTGACCACATGAGCTTACATGAACCCAAACTTTAGCATCAGCAGTTTTTAAAGCGGGACATTTGATGATAACTTAAAATGAAAGAAGAAAGTCAAGTAGCAAATGATATTGGTAAGTATATATAGGTCTTTTCACATGATAAGGTATTTGTTTTTAGTGTATATATGAATAAGACAAGGTCTTTATCACAGAAAAAGGATAAGCAAATCTTTCATTGTTTTGTAACTCAATCTGATTTTGATAGTCATCACCAGTACATGAATTTGATTTTGTTTACATGCGATTTATTTAGTCATTTATCTTTATTTCATGTTTAGATTTACTCATGAGTCAAACAGCATGCAGCAACCAGGATGAGGGTGTCCGTTATACAGATACAATAGGTAATTACTATTCTTGAGTGTTGAAATACAAATACACATTATTTCCTTATCCTCCAAACAATGAACACTTTCACCCCTAAGGCCAAAAATGCCAATAGTTTTCTTTTTAGGGGTGATATTGTGCTCTGTATTAAATTTTTTTTAAATGATTTTAGAGAAGTTAAATCTCTATTTTTAGATCAACTTATTCAAGAGATTGGATACCACTCGGATGCTGAGAATACATCTGTTCCCCTTGAGGAGGTTTTGGTGGAAATATCAGCAGTTACAGACACTTGGGTCGCAGAACCTTCGAAGGATGAGTCAACAAGCACCTCCAAACCCGGGGCAAGTGGAAGCTCACAGGAACAGACAGCACACTCTTCAGGACATGGTATATTTTCAATTCTGCTGCTTAACATACACCTTACCTAATGTCCAATATTGTGTCAACACTTAACATTGACTCTGGTTATATGCTTCATGCACTATGAAAACTTTCTGCAGTTCCATCTTAGCTATGAACCTTATTATATATTATATTACAGATGGTGAATCTAATGAAGCTGCCCCTGAAAATACCAGCCCTTCTGAGTCCAGTAGGTGTCACACTACTAATTATACCGGTAAAACAAAATCTTTGTGTATCTTACACTGTTAAAGCATTCCTCATAATTTTTTCACACATTTTCAGAACATTCAGTAGGCGATAGAAATATTCGCAAAATATATTTTTGGACATGATAGCAGATATTCTTTTATAACTGCATTTTCACTTGTATTTTAGCGACCGAAAGAGGTCGGAAAAGGAAAAAGTTTAAACCAGAAACATGGAAAAGAAATGTCCGAAAACGGCTGCGAAACTCTGGAAAATCATACACGTCAACCAGAGGGAAGAATGTTCCAGAGAAGGTCTTCAAGAATACTGACTGTGAGTGCCCACGACATTTTTTTTTTGGAAGATTCAGGAGAAAGAGAGGCAAGCTGTGTTTACTCAATACTACTCGACTGAGTCATGGAACATTCAAACAGCATTCTTAATTGGCCATGTGGTGGCACGTGGTCCTGTGCGAAGCTCAGTTGACCGCTATCAGTGTAGTTCAGCAACATCTGGCGTGGCTCGCCGGATGGGTGGGTTACCCGATTCATTGCTGAATGAACTGAGAGTTTGAAGGGTAATTCCCTGCCCCACACCGAGACACGAGTTATATAACTTGTGGTGTCGCATTAGGCAAGAGACTTTATTCAAAATGTGCCTCTGTTCACCCAGCAGAAATGGGTACCTGGTGAAAGTTGTATTGGAGGTGACCAATCAAGCGCTTAACCGGCAGCTTGGGTTAGACCAGGGTAATAATTCAGGGAGCGCCTTGAGCATGCATTCGGTGTGGATATGTGCGCTATATAAATACCCTAATTATTATTATGTGAAAGAAAGGAACATTGAAAGACCGTATTGTCAGACTCCACCGGCCGAATCCCACAAGCAAAAAAGCAGGAATTATTATTTGCCAACTGTCAATGGAGATGTTCTTGTTTGCAAAAGATTTTTCCTGGACACATTGTGTGTTGACAGTGCAAGAATCCACCGGGAATTGCAGAAAAAATCAACAGCAAACATGGATGATCAACGAGGACGCCATTGTCCTGGAAACAAAATTGAGGGCGAGACAATTAAAACAGTTGTCAATCACATCAACTCTTTCCCTCGATATGGGCGTCTCTACACCAACAAGGGTAAAAACCAGAGACGGTTCTTTGCATCGCATCTAAACTTGGCTATCCTGTACAGATTGTATGTGGACAAATCCAAAAGAGAGATTCAGTTCAAACCAGCTAGTTTCTATACCTACAGAAAGGTGTTCATTGAAAATTTTGACCTTCATTTCAAGGCCAATGAGAAGAACAAAGACCTTGGATCTCCTCCCTTACGTACCAACGATCTTCCACAGCTTATTCCATGATCTCTCATCAAGTGGTTCCCTTCAAACTGAAGATGTCGATGGTTTTGTAGAAGAGCCAGATTTCCCATTTGATGTTTGTATTTGAGATTAATTGGACATGTATGAAACTATGACAGAAATGATCATAATAAATCATTTAAGCACAATCTATATTCAAGCAATTGTATATTTACTTTGTATACACAGAACTGAAACCTTGATTATATGTTTCAGAATTCCTAGCCTTGCCAGAAGATGTTTTGGTAGAAATACTAAAATGGCTTCAGCCTTTGGAGAGGAAACGATTGCTTGATGCATGTATGGGAACTACAGCAAAAGGAAAGGTGTTGAATGCCCTTTCTCGTTCAATCTTATGGAGAAATGTTTCATTGGAACAAACTTGGGTTACCAAAGAAGAGTTTGAATTTGTTATTCAACATTCTGGCCGTGTGAAGTCACGTTGGCTTGGTCATGACGCTAGCTCTAGCCGATTCTCGCGGGTTTCACCCCAATGCATAGTCACAATATTGTTACCGGTTACCCCTTTGCAATAATAGTCAACATAAAGAGTAGTATAATAATATAATAGTTTACATTCATAAATACGTTTGTTTTATAACTTTCAGTTTAACATACAATGCTGGGTTTTTTATTTATGGATTAATTACACTTATCTTTTTAAAAACTAAAGGAATAAAAACCGTGATACTAGTGAAAACATTGGACGTATGAATCGAGGATAAATTTCAGAAGTGACTTCTAATCATCATTATAAAGGATAATGCCCTTTGTTTCCTTGCGTTAAATTCAAAATTATCGGCTGTTAATTAAATGTCAACAGACATTCACATAGCAGTAAACTTGTGTCATATATCTTTAAGCATGTTCTTATTTTACCAAACCAGGTTTTCTTGACATTAAAAAAGACTTAGAGAAAACATATAATATTGACAAACACAACTCATACTCAAACTGTAACTACTCAAAATGTATGAAATTTGGTCAATCTGTCACTATATAAAGATTAGTTGCGACTTCATGTGTCAGAATAAATTGTTTATTTTCCCTCTACCATTGAATATCTTCATGCCATGTGATGACATTACTCTGCCAAAATGTGTATATCCTTGCTTCTTCCCATGTTATGATTCATCCCTCTGTGTTGTATATCTTTCCTTGTATCTGTTTTATATCATATGTATTATACCAGCCATTGTAATGCCCATGTACCACAAAAAAGGTAAATAAAAAAAATAAAAAATGTTCTTATTTTACGATGTAAGTTATCAACAATCACGAATGCAATTTTGGTAAGTGGTCATTTGTATCATTATATTAAATACTTGAACATATATACGAAACAATACCTATGCTTTTCAATACCAAAAGCACAAATGATTTATTGATAGCATATAGTGCATTACATTGAAACAGGCAGTTAAATATATTTATTACAACCTTCAAAACTGAAGGACAGTGCACTCGAAGTAGCTACGTATGGATGTATATTCATTGAGGCTGCACATTTAAGTCTTCAAAGTAACATCTTTTTTGAACTTTTACAATGCAATTACCTTGCAACTTCCCCTTGTTTGTTGTAGTCTTCAGCGTTGGAATATATAATCATAGTATATGACTGTGACTCAAACTTTTCGTACATTAATTATTTAAAACGAAGAATAAATATAATATTTTCTGTCAACTATTGATAGGTTAAACCTTACTACATTTGTACATTTCTTATTGCATATGTGATAATTTCTAGAAAAAGATTTGAATCCCTCTCGATTCGATTGATTTAAAAGCATCAAGGATGTATAAGGAAAAGTTACTGACGAACTTTAAACATGCAGGCCCTGTCGTGTATTTGCACCATCTGAGAAGTTCAAAGAAAAACGTTCTTAACAAATTCTTTTTGAAAGATTAGTGATGTTGTCTGGTAGTGATATTAACGAGTCTAGTCTGACGAAAGTTCAAAGTTCGAGATATATTTGAATGAGACAGATGTCCACCATTGATTTTTATAACTTTACTTCACACGGATGTTTTGATCAAATAGGATATACCTTTTGACTTTGAATGATGAAAGGGAATGGTTCTCTGAGATGAGATCAGAGGGAACCGGTAAAACGAAAATATATTATTTAGATGAAATTAGGGTACATTGAGAATCTCACCCAAGTGTCTTCTGATAACACAAGTTGATTTAAGTAACACAAATCCGAGGCTTGCCGATAATATTTTACTTTTATCAACGAGTGATGATATATTTGATATCAGAAGACATGAGGATGAGATTCTATTTATCATCAAAAATCATTTTTCATCACAGTTGCATGAAAGATGTACATCTTTGAACACTGCATAGCCCTTAAACCCCTTAACCAGTGACGGCATAGCATTGACATGTCGTTGTGGTTATGACGTCATAGCATAGTGACATAATTACTAATGATGCCAAATGTTGTGATGTATTGTGCAGGGTATTGTTGAAAATCTACTAGCAAAACGATATCTCCTAAAAGTGAGTACAGTTTTGGGTGATGATAATAACAATGCACTTTTAAGGCGCAACGTTTCCATTTAAATGGTTGTTTGCTTTATCACGCTATAAACAGTAGTAATATTTCATTTCCAACAGACTTTCACTTATAAAGCGAAAATGCACAAAATGACACTAACAAGTACATTTAAAATATATGCATCGCCTTCACAGGCATTCATCATTATCTCGGAATGTTGTTAGCCATGTTATTATTCACCTAATGTTGAGTTAATCGATAATCAGTTTTGCAATTCTAAAACTAAACCATAACTGCTGAAGATCAATATCATGAATTATGACTTCAATATAAGTAGAACCAGGTAATTGTATATTAGGAAAGAAACCAAACACATACGCCAATCAACGTCAGCAAGAAGGTATTGCGCTATATTTTGCAAAAAATTCACAAGTTTCTGTCTTATTCAATTTCTGATCTATTTTAGGTTGGAAATAAAATTGTGCAGTGCATCTATTTTAAGGAGTGCTCGTGCTTTGTTATAAAACTTAAAGAAAATTTATTTGAAATACAAGTAAAGCAATAGTTCTATTTTGAACACACATTATAAGAGAAACTGAGTACGATATCATATTAGTTCAAGTTAGTTCGAAAGTTTTTCTTAATCTGAAATTGAAAAAAATAAAGCACTTTCACTTTTGTCCCCATCAAAAGTTTCGTTTAGTTATCGTTTAATTTTTGTATTTTGATTGTTTGTTTGTTGTTTTTTTTTTCGGGGGTGGGGTCGGGTATTTTCATTCTTACATTTGTTTTAGTCAACAATATGTTACGTTATACTAGGGAATGCAGTGAGCATTGATAGTTGGACATGTAACTTTCTTGTCATCATCAATTCTGGGGGGAAATATTCCCTAAAAGAGACTTTTTTGCCAACTCTGATGAGGGAATGACACCTTCATTGAAAATACGAAACGTTTGAAATAACGTTGGAGGGTCATAGGTCGCAGAAAGGTCGGCTGACGCAACCCTCAACCAGACCTTTCTAGACTCAGTATAGCAGTGTAACGGATAATAGTGAGGCTAGGTTTACTTAGACTGCAGAAAGTACATGACATCACAAACGTTTTACATCATCATTATGACATCACAATGTTATGACGTTATACACACAACGACGCCACAATGCTATGACGTCATTACCACGATGACGTCACAAAGCTATGACATCACTGGTTTAGCAGTTTTAGGGCTATGCAGTGTTCAAGGATTACATTTTTCATGCTAATGCGATAAAAAATGATTTTGGATGATAAATAGAATCTCGCCCTCGTGTCGTCTGATATCAAATATATCAACACTCGATGATAAAAGTACAATATCCTCGGCAAGCCTGGGATATTTGTTACTTTTATCAATTTGTGTTGATATAATTGATATCAGAAGACACTTGGGTGAGATTCTCTTTATCTCAAACTGTGTTATCTCAGTTTAATCTCTAAAACCAGGTGTGCCGATATGAGCATCGGAAAATTAAAAGATCTGAAGATGAGATATTGATTGCATTTCTTAGGGCATATAATGAGCAGTGAATTCATTAAAAACATCGCCGGGCACAGATTTAGAAAGAAAATGCAAGTTTATATTGATGTATTTTGATTAAACAATTGCAAGTTTGATCATATGTTATTCAATAATCAATAGCCAGTGGATAATTTCCATGTGACAACCATCGCCAAAAATGACACATATTTATAAATGCTGCATTGTGAGAATAAATCAGCATTTAAAGTAAAATACGGTTTTCGTCCTAGGTTCCACATTATTTATTATCAAATAATACATGTGTGCTTTATAGGCAAACTTAAAACAGGTTCTCCCTATCACGGAGATTTTGATCATCTGTTTTTCCTTAATTGTGCCTTTTTGATTCAAATTATTCTCATTTTGGCAGACATCTGGGAATCTGGATAACGTTTTCATTTCTTGTGATTGTTCAAAACACATGCATTCTGTCACGTATTATCAATGAGCATAATCAATTATCTTTAACAACCGATTTTGGAATACTTTACATCACATCAAATATTTGCAATTTTGAAGAATGTTTTATAAAATTTAACTCAATGCAAAACCCTTCCATTAGAAAACTTCTTCTTTTTTTTAAATTCTTTCCACTGGCTTTGATTTTTGTCAAATCAGTAATGCCATTTTGATGAGAAACATTTTACAGTGACGCCAACAAGACGGAAATAAGTTGAAATCAGTATGTTCATTAAAGAGACAATAACCTGCAAACACTTACCACTCCAATGCTAATTATTATTTAATGAGCAAGCTGGATTGCAGACGTTAACTTAATACAGAAAATTAACATGTACAATTAATTTGATAATCTGATCAACCATCTTTTTTTATTTCAGTTTTATCATTATTTTTAAAAAGAATTGGGCATTCCAGAACAATAAATGAAAGATTCAACAGGAACTAAGTCAATAATCTCATATGTCTAAGTTTCGTAAGCACCATAATGTTGTAGATAAAACCTTAGCATTTCATATAAAAGCAATTTTGATAATCAATTCGTTTAGATTCTGAACAAATGTAACATTAATTTCTGTAGAGGCATTTTAGAAGAACGACACAAGCATCTGTGTCAATACGTCGCATACAATGAACATATTACTCAGCATTTAATGTAACATTGTTATATTTTCATCAAACGTCATGCACATGTTTCATGTACACATCAGATCCCTTGAGGGATTAGATCGAATACCAACAGACAATTTAAAAAAACAATGTTACTTTTTGGTTTTGAACTTTTGCTGAAAAAATTCAAATATCTTATTGCAGAAAACAATACCCAAAACCTCTTTTAGTAAAACATGCATTGATCTCAGACACAACACGTACATGTACCTTGTATAATAAGTGAACTTGAACATACCCAATAGTATTTCCTGTAAAGTATTCTGCTAAGAAATTGTGACAGTTTAACAATTAACAGTATGATGATTGTATTAGATGTTCCAGCAGGTGCCTATCATTTACCCTCTCGGTAATGTCAACGATTTCAGTCAAATTATGAATAGTATCATCTGTTTTTATTGAGATGATGGCCCTTAATAAACTAATTTACAGCATTGACAGACTTTCCCTTTTGTGTACTCACGTAAATTTGACGTAGTGATAATCACGCTGAGTGTATAATTATGGAAGGTCTCACTGCAATCGATTGATGACAATGGGAGGCCATAACAATAGGTACAGTTAGAGTTATGGGGAATACATTCCACTAGTTGATATGATGTCCACGACAAAAACGTCAACCAAAGAAATCAGATGAAATTCACTTGCTATCTGTGTAGATATTATTAATGAAAGCTTTATAAATCTATCATTTATCAGAGGGAAAATATCACTTAATACAAGGTTGCTACAACGTCAGTACACATATCTAGGCCTTTTGAATATCATACAATGTATAATTTAGAAAGATAATAAAACAATTGACAAATGAGAAGACATAGTTCATGATCCTACATTAAACAAAAATATATTTCAACCACTTATATGCACCTCAATTAGTGGTTATCAATTCTTATGCAACGTTCCTTAATTAATTGATTTGCAAGATGATTAAAGAAATATTGCCTTGTTCAACTGAAATAAACAACTCCCTATGAATTTTGAAACTAATGTCAGTTAATCAGTGAAAACATACTGACTGAGGGTATCAGTATGTGCTCAATATAACACCCACCAGCTAAAGAAATGATAAACGTATGCAAGAATTTATTAGGAGATTGTAAATGTGCTAATGCAAATCTCTGTATTTTTAAAATTCTATTTCTTACTTTCTTAAATGTGCTGAATGTTTACATTGACATTCTGGGCAGCAGTGTTCTTAAACCTTCAGCACAGTATAGATAACGTTGATACACTCATCAAGTAGGCAACGGACAACCCCATTTTAACGCATGAATTCTTCACATTTTCGTTTGACAACAAAATCTATATAATGAAAGCTATGTCAAAGAAAGTGTCTTCAAGACGAAAATGATTCCAAAATTAAAAAATTATAATAAATGCTTTTATACAGCCTTGTTCCCTTCAAATTTTCTTAAACTTAGTTATCGAAAATATTTTCATGAAACATATTGTAATTGTTGAAAACACTTGATTCTGTAGGAACCATAGGTGCAAAACGTATTATTTCATTACTTATTGTCTGCCCCTAGGATGATGAAAAGAGAATGCTGCACTTCAAGAAGCTATAACTCTTAGCTAAAGGAGAGTTTTGATAATAATATAGTTTGAAATTATGTCAGATGAATGCGATAGAATACTCTGTTAAAAAAATATTGAAAAGCCTATAAGAACTAAAGTGTGTTTCACCTTTCTTCAAGATTTGTTCTTTGTTTATAATTTTGAATACACAATGAAAAACTTGGGTCATCATAACAGCTGGTCTGAGGAGGTTAGATCTAGAACAGTTGACTCTCTCATTTCTTCAATATTATATGTGTGTGAATCATTTGGGTTGTACAATCAAATGACAGTGAACAATATCAGTATACTGCTTTGAAATGTGTTACGCAGCTTTGAAAATGTTCTGTAGAGATTGAAATTTATTTATTCGACATAAGCTCCTTTGTTCAGCTTAAGATGTGCTCGTCTGGCGCAATATGTGATTAACCTTAATCCAAACCTTCTTAACTCGTTAACAAATGTCCTATTCCAATAATGTTTAAGAGGTTATTGAACTTAGATCGAAGAATGTTATTATTTGAACCTTTACAATTTAAGACCTCATGTAATCCTTGTAAGAATCAATGTAATCTGAGAGCAATGGGCAATCAGCTATATCTTGAATTGTTTCCCGGAAGTAGTTCTCTGTTTTGGAGCGGAAATGTCTTCACTTGATTCAGGGCACATAAGAGTAAATTACCATTACTGGTGCTCAAAGTGTTCTACTGAGCCTTATTTCAATAATGTGGTAGAGAGTAATCACCAGAGACGCCATTCATTGATAGTGATTAGCAATCTTTCCTTTCGATTTCAGCAGCATGATAATTGTATGAATTTGCGTTTTTTCGTATAATTTTATTGCAACTTACTTTATTTCAAGTAAAAATCGTAACTGATTGTTTGAATTCTTTAAATATCGTTCGAATTCTTTAAATATCGTTTATTTGGGTGTCATTTGACAGACGCAAAGATTCAAGACATCTACAAAGAATTTATTCCCAACTGGGGCATGTTTTGATTGTGTTAACATTTTACTTTTTTAAGGCAGCCATAACGTCTGCCTTGTGTAGATTTTGAAAACGATAGACTCTCTGTCCAGTTGCTGGATGCGTGACCGAATCTTTTGATATGTATACAGAATAAGCTGCATCAAAATCATAAACTGTGTTGTCATAGCAGCAAATATATATGCCCTAACACAATCGGAACCCATGAAGAAACTTTAAAAAGGACAATTGAGGAACCTTTATTACTTTTTGTTCTATTTGATCTTAAATTACATAAATGACTATGTAATTATATTATTTGATCACCGTGCATTTTTGCTGTCAAAAGTATTTTAATCTTGGCTTTGATAATACGATCCTCCTCAGACATGTTATGGTAAAATAACGTTTCATGTGTCAAATTTAAAAGTTTTTTGTATTTCTATGAATGTTGGGAAATGCAAACCCACGATAAAATACCATCCTTTCAAATGACTTTTAAAATATCTGGTTTAATTGATCAATTTATGATGGCATTTGTTACTAATGTATTTGCAATAGGATTTTGGATGATGGATGGAGTCGTGAACTGTACAATTTTCAAATCATTTGTCTAAAAACAACATTTGAAAACTATTGACAGGTTAAGCCCCTGCTTTCATGATGATTGACGATTCCATAATTAGAACGACATGCAAGTTGAGCATTTCTCATTTTTCAAGAATAAAGCTTTGTAAAAACACTCTGGTGATAAATCATTTTGACGAGAGCATTTATAACGTCAAATCCTATATTATTTTATTTTTCTATTTGATTCGTTGATGAGGCTCTTATATGAACGTTTAGCTTTCAGTGATGACGCCTTGCAGTCATCAAGGGTTCAATTTTACAAAGGCAAATGAATTAAGGCTGTACTTTATGTGATAATTTTTCTTGAAAAAAGGAGCACATTTTGGAAACTATCAGAAATTGTAAAAATCGTGAAGCTGTTTTTCAGGTATTTCATTAATTAATTGTTTTACTTTGATACGACCATAATTAGCAAAATTCATTATATGAATTTAAAAAATCACAGATATTCATTTCCCAAATGGCAAGTAAAATGATAAATTCTTGTTTTCAATGAAAATCTTAAAGAGTCATATATATTTCCGAAAGCAAAATCAGGCCCAATTTACATGAATGTTTAAAAACCTATCAAACATTATTTAGGAGATAAACCTAGTGTGTTTGTATATCAGAGACATGTTATACTGGATTGATACATGTAGCAAGTAAATTTTAAATTGAAACCGAACGCTGCGCGCTGGCCGTTTTCAAATGGAACTCTTTTACGTCGGATGTTGACAATGCGTACAGCGGCATCGTGGATTGGACTTACCCGTGAAAGGGGCGTCAGGTTGTTTTGAAAAACACACACTCAACTGTATCAGGCACACACATTTGAACAACACATTTTCAGCAGAAACATAATTTATTTCCATCTGAATACATAAACTTTAACATGTTTCAGTAATTCATTTTTGCAATTCATATTCTACTATGAATTTGTTTCACCTGTTTTAACAACTTCGACTCGCCCTCTTCACCTGACCTACTTAGACTCGCGGTAAAAGTTGTTTACCGTAACATTTGTGCAATTTGAAAGATTTAAGGCGGAGGATGCAGCGGAACTGACACTGCTTGCCATCTGTAATGAATTCGAAACGGATGGCAAATCAACCTGAGAAGATGGTGCATTTGAGCCCTGAAGTATTTACGAATAGTAACGTTTCTGACCAATAGAAGAATCAGTGTTGTAACTCATAAGAGATTGCTGGTTTTTGTGCCCTGTAAGTTTGATGATTTCGCGTGCCTCGACCCCTGCGTGCGAGAGAAGAGTCACAGTTGTCGCCCTTACACAGTGGTTAGTGTAAATTTTGCTCAAACCGGCCTCTTTTGAAATTGTTTTCATCATTTGTGACAAGACATTGTGACCGACTGGTTTGAGAGTGTACCAAAATTCATCAGAAGCTGTGACAGTTTTCTTGGGATACTGAAAGAAAAATTCATTTTCTGGATTCAATTTTGAACAATATTTTTTGAAGGCAGCGACAGGGCACGAGGCAGTATTTGTTGCATAAATGCGTGGTCTTGTTTGAGCAGTATCGCGCAAATCACCTTGGTGATTTTTGGTGATTTCCGAGTGGGTCATCGTGATAAACTCGGAACCTGCATCATCCCTTTCAACCTGAAAAGAACTCAATTTCAAATTTCGCTGATTTTCTTTGCCCCTGCGACCAAAACCCAATGTTAAATCAAACCATACTTTCTGCTGTAATTTACTGGGACAATCAAGATTTACAGAAAGGTGCTCTCTAACTTTACTCAAATCAATTTCGGAAATTGGATCATGGTGTTGGGCGTTGTCAAGCCCCATTTTCTTAATTTTTTTAAACATTCCAACAAAGACATTGTTTGCACTGTGGAATTCAATATCTTGCAGGATATTGATATTTTTTTTTCAAATGGTGGCGCCCGAAGATGCCTGTGGATAGATGATATTATGCCAACGTAAGACGATTTAGCTTACAAATTCCCGTCAGTTGTGCGGACCTCGGCATAAAAATGCCGTAGACAAGATGCAAGCTCTTCTTTAGGCAGAGATTCAAAGGAATCGGATTTACCGTGTTGTGTCAGCCATTCTAAAAATGAAAAAAAAAGAAAAAGGTAGGCGATTTTGTGTATTTTACAAATTGCACATGTTTTGGGTAGGCCGTGATTTTGATAAAAAAAATTAACTTAGGCTATATTTTGTGTGTGTCATCAATCAATTTATTCGACATTTTTTTTTACAAAAACTACTGTAATTATTGTCTGCAAATACATCTTTTGAATTTGTTTTTTTAATTCTCACGTTTGAAAATTTTTAAACCCCAATGCGTTGTCCTCAGGGTTGACTTTGCTCTTCCTTCGAGAAATATCGAATTGAGGTCAGCTTCATCGACTGTCGCATTGTCTGCTTGAAATAATTTGAAAACGTTTCTATTATTTTTCAAATGTATGATAAAAGTTCAAAGTGATTAAAGGAAATGCAAGCTAAAAAAACTGAATTATTTTTGTTGTTTACAAAGTAATTCTGGATAAGTAAGAGCTAATTAAGGCCAGTACCATTGTTCTGTCACATGTGACAGCAAAGTAAATTTAATTTTTGTTAGCGGTATGCAAATCGCACTTGAGCGCAATTGCAGCGCACCGGAAGTATGATGTTTTAGAATTTCGTTTTGGATCGCTTGCAGCGATAATTTTTAAGCAAAGTAATTTTGAGATATCAAGGCATTGCATGCCAAATTCCAGATCCCCATGGTGTAAGTTCACTTATATAATGTATAACTATATTTTGCAGTGTAATTTTCATGTATGTTATCAAAACTTAATGTAATTTTATCAAAAAGTTGTGTAGGATTTCATGCCATGTGATTTTCAATGTAATTGAAGCGTTCGTAAAATATTTTATAATTTTTATATCCCTTCAGTTTGGTAAGCAAATATTTGTGTAAATTTTTATGAAAAGTATTTGTAATATTTTGGCAGTATAAGTAATTTTGTGTTTTGTCCATTGTAGCAATTTACCTCGGAACGATGTCGACGGCTACCCTCGGCAACGCTGTACCTGAATATGATTGAATTCCGTAATAAAAGCTTACAGCACAGTAAATTGACCACGACCTCTTTCCTGGAGTTGCAGCCATTTGGAAGATTGAAAGATTGGAACAGGGAATTATCAGTCAACAATGAAAAGAAAATTATTCTTTGACCATGACACACCACACTTGTCAAAAACATTTACTGAAAAACTTTATTGAACATTATTCATGAACTTTATAGACAATAATTGTGTATAAATACAGACACATAAACATGTCAGAAAATAATTCTATGGATCCAAATAAGGATAAAGAACCATCCCAAGTTGATGATAGTGTAGAAAAACGAAGTAGGACATTAACTGAGAAAGGTCAAGAACTGTATGAATCACACAGACATGAACATTTCAATATAGTTGACTCGGCTTGGAAAGATGTTGCTATGTATATTGAAGACATTGGAAAGTGTGAATTGAATCTTCAAACTTTACGTACATGTGAAAAAGACTTAAGAACCAGTTGTGACAAATTAAGAAGTGTGTTCAATAATTTTGTGGTGTTTTTAAACAGAACAGGCACAGAACAAAGTACACGTGACTTGAACAGTGTAAATGAGAAGTTTAGCAGCTATACAGTTGAGATGGAGAGTGCCCTTTGTGACATTAGTAAGCGCATTGACGATGCAGTGGAAAATATGTCTGTCCGTTCAGTGCGTTCACACAAATCTAGTTCTAGAACATCTGGTTTACGATTACACTGTGACACTTCAGAGAGCAGTTCTTATGTAGCTAGAAAACTCGCAAAAGCAGAGGCAGCGAAAGCCGCTGTAGACTTTGCTTCTAAGGAAGCAGACTTGCTGAAAAAGAAAGCGGTTATAACTGAGGAGAATCAGATAGCAGCGGCTGCAGCGAATCGTAAAATTGCTCAAATAGAAGCAGACGAGCTTATTCTACAACAACAGAAGGCAGCGGCTGAAGCGGCAGCTGAAGTTAAAGCCCTGCAGACTACTGGTCTTGAGGATGAAGTTAGTAATAAACTTCCTCTTCCAGAAGATGACCCAAAAGAGCGGACACGTGCTTATGTACATGATACAATGAAAACACAGCAAAACTTACTCAATCCCAAACACGTTCAAGGTGATTCAGATGAGAAAACAGTTATAGGTGTGAAATCTTCTCAACTTAACCCAAACGCTGAAGTTTACGAACCTTCACGTCAAGCATTAGACATTTCACATTTCCTGTTAAAGAAAGATCTTCTCTTCTCACGGCTCTACAAATTTAACGACCAGCCAGAGACATACCACATCTGGAAGACAGGATTTCTCAGTGTTATGACAGATATGAATGTTTCACATGATGAAGAGCTGGACCTGTTAGTGAAGTGGTTAGGTCAGGAATCAGGAAAGCATGCTATGAGCATTAAGACTGCGAATGCTCACAATCCTCAGTTAGCTGTAGAAAGGTTATGGCAGAGACTCGATGAAAGATACGGGGCTCCTGAAATGGTTGAAGCATCTCTAAAATCTAGACTTGCACGTTTTCCAAAATTGACAAATAAAGACAATAGTAAGCTTTATAATTTATCAGACTTGGTGAGTGAGATTGAGGCACTGAAAAGTTGTGAGACTTATTGCATGTTGCTTGCATATTTTGATACTTCAGCAGGTGTGATACCCATTGTTCAAAAACTGCCACATTCACTGCAGGAAAAGTGGACAAACCATGCGTCCGGGTATAAGGAACAACACAGTGTTGCATTTCCCCCTTTCTCAGTGTTTGTGAATTTCTTGCGCAAAGTTAGTAAAGTTAGGAACGATCCAAGCTTTGCTCATGACACTGCCTCAAGTGTTCCTCACACACAAGACAAACCTCAGTCTACATCCAAACAGGCTCGACCCTCTGTGAACTCGAGGAAAACCGAAGTTGCTGAGAGCAAATCATCAGACAATAGAACTTGTCCACTTCACAAAACTAAACATTCATTGAATGATTGCAAGGCATTTAGGATGAAGAGTTATGAGGAACGAAAAGACTTTTTAAGAAGTAATCGCATATGCTACAAATGTTGTTCATCGACGGAGCACATAGCAAAGATGTGCGATCAAGCAAAGAAGTGTAGGGAGTGTAACAGTCAGTCACATGCTACAGCCCTTCATGTTGATGGTTACCTAGCAGGTAATCGAGGTCCCACAGCGCCAAGAGACAATGGCGGGGAGCGTGAACAGACTTTTAGGAAGAGTGAGCAGACTTTTAGGAAGGATACACAACATGACCCTGTGTCTATAAAGTGTACTCAGATATGTGGTAGTGGGTTCAGTGGAAAGTCTTGTGCCAAGACAGTTTTAGTAAATGTGTACCCCAAGGGGCAACCAGACCTATCAGTGAAGATGTACGCATTGCTCGATGACCAGAGTAACTCTACTTTGGCGCGTACAGAGTTCTTTGACGCATTTGGTGTGAAATGCGAAGAAATACCCTATACACTTTCTTCATGCTCAGGTGTGATGGAGACAACTGGTAGGAAAGCATCAGGTTTTATTGTGGAGCCAATTGACGGAAGTACTAGTCATGAACTTCCGGCAGTCATCGAATGCAACTCGATACCCAATCAGAGAGATGAGATACCAACTCCTGAAGTGGCGAGACACTACTGGCATCTCACGGACATTGCAAGTTTCATTCCGCCATTAGACAATCAATCAGAAATTCTTTTGCTCATAGGACGGGACATGATCCAAGCACACCATGTGTATGATCACCGCATTGGGCCAGGTAATACACCATATGCTCAAAAACTACCCTTGGGCTGGGTTATTATCGGAGAAAGTTGTATCGGAAAAGTACATGAAAAGGATATTGTGAACGTCAGCAAGACGTATCTTCTTCCAAGCGGAAGACCAACAGCCATTTTCGAACCTTGTCCTAACCTATTTAGCGTCAAGGAGCTGTCAACACCATGTCTGCAGCAGTGTGAAAACTCAATCGGACAAAATGTGTTTCGTCTGAGTAAAGATGATGACAAACCTGGTTTATCTATTGAAGATAAGCAATTCCTGGAGATAATGGAAAAAGAAATGTGCAAAGGGAGCGACGGTAATTGGATTGCACCACTTCCATTCAAGCCGACCAGACCCGTTCTCCCAAACAACAGATCTCAAGCCATGAGACGTGCACAGACTCTGGATAGGAGTATCAAGCAGGACCCTGTCAAGAGACAACATGTTATGGACTTCATGGCTAAGATAATTGACAACAGTCATGCAGAAAAGGCCCCACCATTGAAAGAAAGTGAAGAATGCTGGTATTTGCCATTATTCAGCGTTTACCATCCCAGAAAACCTGGTCAGATTCGCATGGTATTTGACTCTTCTGCCCCATACAATGGTGTATCTTTGAACAATGTGTTGTTACAAGGGCCAGACATGATGAACAGTCTTCTCGAAATTCTTCTCAAATTTCGAAAACATCAGGTGGGAGTAATGGGGGACATACAACAGATGTTCTATTGCTTCCAAGTCAGAGAAGATCACAGAAATTACCTCAGGTTTTTCTGGTACGAAGATAACGACTCAGACAAGAAACTAATCGAGTACCGCATGAAGGTACATGTCTTCGGAAACCGCTCGTCTCCAGCCATAGCAGCCTTTGGTCTTCACAAAACTGCAGAAGCAGCCAAAGACAGTTTTGGTGAAGATGTAGTTGACTTTATCAAGCGTGACTTCTACGTTGATGACGGACTTGTGTCGAAGCCTACCGCAAGTGAAGCAGTTGACCTCGTGAAGAGAACTCAGCAAGGCTTGAAGACCTTCGGAAACATTCGACTTCACAAGATCATTTCAAATAATCATGAAGTTATGAAATCCTTCCCCAATGATGATTTGGCCAAGGATTTGCAAGAATTGAACTTTGACGGTGACAAACTACCACTGCAGAGAAGCCTTGGAATGTTGTGGAATATTAGGACTGACACATTCACCTTCAAATGGTCAGGTGAACAGAAGCCCTACACACAGCGAGGGGTCCTCTCAACAATCAACAGTGTGTATGATCCTATGGGACTTGTCGCTCCAGTCATCATACAAGGAAAGGTGCTCCTCAGGGAGTTGATAAATCAGAAAGTGGACTGGGATGATCCCCTACCAAGTGAACATCAAGAGGAATGGGAAATCTGGAGAAACTCCTTAAAGGCACTGGAACAGTTGAATATTCCAAGACCATATCTTCAACAAAACTTTGAAGAGAGTGAAAAACACATTCAAGTCTATGCAGATGCCTCAGGTAAGGCAATTTCAGCTGTCGCATATCTTGTTGGACAGAACAAACAAAATTCAGAAATCGGTTTTCTGCTCGGAAAATCAAAAGTCGCTCCAACGCACGGACATACAATTCCTCGTCTCGAGTTATGTGCATCTGTGTTAGCGATAGAAATAGGAAGCATAGTATGTGAGAGCTTAGAAGTACCAAGCTCATCTGTGCAATACTTCACTGACAGTCGCATTGTACTTGGGTACATCTCTAATGAGACTAGAAGATTTTCGGTGTATATAGCCAACAGAGTGGCTACTATCAGGAAGTTTTCTTCTCCACAGCAGTGGAACTATGTCGAGACCGGTGCGAACCCAGCGGATTGTGGAACGAGATTTATGCCGGCGAGCATAATCGGCGATAGCAAATGGTTAAACGGCCCGTCTCAACTCCCTGGGAAGTCTGACATCTCAGAGACAGTGATCAACCATGACATAGAGAGAGACTTTGAATTTCAATGTGAAGTGAAATCATGTGTCACACAGATTGATCAGTCACAACCAAAACTTGACACTCAGCGTTTTGAGCGTTTTTCAGATTGGAAAAGACTTGTGTGCACTATAGCTAGACTTCAAAGTTTCGCACATGATCGAAAACATCACATCTCTCCGAGTAACATTGTAAGTGCCGAAGCTTTCATCAAAGCTGAGAACTTCATCATTCGTCAAGTTCAGTATGAACACTTTGGTGAGGACATACAGTGCATTCAGTCAAAGAAGCCTTTATCGAAAGACAGTCCGCTTCACTCCTTGAATCCGTTCATCGATGAAGACAGAATGCTTAGGATAGGTGGTCGTCTCAGCAAAGCAGAGCTAGAAGTCGGCGTAAAGAGTCCACTTATCATACCCGGCCGTCATCACATAGCACTGCTCTTAGTGCGCATGTACCATGAGAAGATGAATCATCAAGGACGTCTCTTCACGGAGGGAGCTGTCAGAGCCGCAGGACTGTGGATCACCGGCGGCAAGCGTCTCATAAACTCAGTGATTTTCAAGTGTGTGAAATGCCGCAAACTGCGCGGCCAAGGTTGTGAACAGAAAATGGCCGACTTGCCAAAGAATCGACTTACTCCAAGTCCTCCATTTACCTTTGTGGGCGTTGACACATTTGGCCCATGGTCGGTCACCACACGCCGCACAAGGGGCGGACAGGCAAATAGCAAGCGCTGGGCTTTGTTGTTTACTTGCCTTGTCATCAGAGCCATACATATTGAAGTGATCGATGAGCTGAGCACCTCGGCTTTCATCAATGCGCTGAGGCGCTTCATATCCATCAGAGGAAATGTGAAGGAATTCCGTTCTGACAGGGGCACTAATTTCATAGGAGCTAGTGGTGTTCTCAATGTGAATGTGATAAATGTGGAGGATGAACCAGTTCAGAGGTTCCTGTCAGATAAGAAAGCTAGTTGGATCTTCAATGCACCTCATGCATCCCATATGGGGGGTGTATGGGAGAGGATGATTGGGGTTGTAAGGAAAATTCTCGACTCAATGCTCTTAAGTGTTTCGCATAGAAATCTCACTCATGATGTGTTGACAACCCTTATGGCGGAAATATGTGCAATGGTTAATGCGAGACCAATAGTACCAGTTTCTTCGGACCCAGAGGTATATTGAGTCCATCTTCATTGCTGACGCTCAAGTCAGATCACGTGGAGAATCTTGTGACAAACTGCGACATGGCAGATTTGTATCGTTCGCAGTGGAAGTTAGTGCAAGCGCTGGCTGAACAGTTTTGGTCAAGATGGAAAACTGACTACCTTCACACACTACAGGGTAGGCGCAAGTGGTTTGACAGTAAGCGCAATATCGCACAAGACGATGTTGTTCTATTGAAAGAAAAGAACACGGTTCGCAATGAATGGCCTATCGGACTGGTCGAAAAAGCCATTCTGAGTGAGGATGGCAAGACACGAAAAGCTGTTGTTCGTGTTATCCGCGAGAACTCTGTGGTTAAACTGACTCGACCAATCACAGAACTTGTGTTACTGCTGACAGTTTCAGCAACTGATGAGTGACTAATTTTGAGATTGCAATTATCTGAAGTACATTGAGATTAGGATTTTGTGCATTTTCAGTGAATTTCTCAGTAATTTTGATTACCGGTATGGAAGTTTTCCTAGTCATTTAAAAAATTTTGATATTTTGTATTAATGGTTATTGTATGATATCTTTAACAAGATATCAGGCGGGGAGTGTTCTGTCACATGTGACAGCAAAGTAAATTTAATTTTTGTTAGCGGTATGCAAATCGCACTTGAGCGCAATTGCAACGCACCGGAAGTATGATGTTTTAGAATTTCGTTTTGGATCGCTTGCAGCGATAATTTTTAAGCAAAGTAATTTTGAGATATCAAGGCATTGCATGCCAAATTCCAGATCCCCATGGTGTAAGTTCACTTATATAATGTATAACTATATTTTGCAGTGTAATTTTCATGTATGTTATCAAAACTTAATGTAATTTTATCAAAAAGTTGTGTAGGATTTCATGCCATGTGCTTTTCAATGAAGCGTTCGTAAAATATTTTATAATTTTTATATCCCTTCAGTTTGGTAAGCAAATATTTGTGTAAATTTTTATGAAAAGTATTTGTAATATTTTGGCAGTATAAGTAATTTTGTGTTTTGTCCATTGTAGCAATTTACCTCGGAACGATGTCGACGGCTACCCTCGGCAACGCTGTACCTGAATATGATTGAATTCCGTAATAAAAGCTTACAGCACAACCATCATGTTTATTGTCACTTTGGCCAGCGTTTGTAGCGGTGATGTTCTCTTCCTTTATTTCCTGTGGAACCGTGCCGTCAGTTGTAGGTTTAGTTGTATTGGTTCAAAGACTGGCTATTGTCCTCCAAAATGTCTACAAAGGAAATTTGAAAGAAAGGTATTTTTTAATTTCTAAATTAACCTTCACGATAGCCTTTTTCATACGTTTATGACTTGTTTAACTTGCTGCAAAATGTTACGCAGACGATATTTTAATAAATGCTTAGTTATTTTCTTCATTTGAAACGAATATTAATTGATGAAGTCATTGTGTAATCACCTGAAAAATCAATTGTTGACACTAGTGAATAAAATTCTTCATCCCCGAAGTCCATGTCGTAAATTTCGGAAAAATCCCCGATTTGGAAAATGCCGAAATCGTCGTCAAAATTATTGTTTACATCTGCCATGTTTACAATCTAGCTGGCGGAAGTAGAACCGTTCTAAAAATATGTATGTGTCATTGCGCGGTGAAGCGGTCTTAAAATCAGAGGACGTTCAATCCATAATTGATCACGTTTGATTTTTCTTGAGAACCAATCAGAATCGAGTATCCAGCACATTCATGGTAGAATCACTCATAACTGTCCATCCCGCTGCTTTGGATACGTTCCAAATTTACGAATACAAATATTTACTTTTCAAATTCCAAATAAAACTTGTTGACTTGTTGACTTGCGTCATTGTCCGGTTTTTGATCACTTTCGTGACTTTTCAGCTTCACGTTGTCTCTATGCGACATCAATTAGCTCTAACATGTAACTTCCTGCAATAGTCTGGAATAGATGACATTACTTTAAAAAAAGGCATAAACTGAGTGATAAGAACAATGATCTTATGTCATAGAACAATGCTCTGAGGCAATGACCGGCGCATGACATTATGATGTTGCTTAGGTGACATCCTCGGGGTCGACTCGACGTAATTGAGCTTTGATTTAGATAAAAAATATAACAATGTCTTCATTAAATGAATAGAACATTTGCCTTTTCTTGCGAATACAATGTTTATCTCTTCTTGTGAGGCAGGAAGTGTTTTATTATCACTCGTAAAAATATAAACTTTCATCATACTTAATGAGATAAACATGGTATTTGTCAAGAAAAGACAGATATCCTCTAAATATTACATCTGTTGTATGCAAAGATAAAGATTTGACTAAACTTGACTAAATTAAAAAATGCACAATTTGATAATCAGGAAGCCACAACGAAGGAACATCTATAAAACTTGTGTTATCATACAACCTTAAACCAAACAAATACACAACTGCACTTAATCCTCAACATACAGATGCACAAAAACTCATCGTAATGGCCTCTAATTTGTTTGACATTTCAAAGCTACTTGGAACACAATACCTCGAGAGTATCACTTGCGTCTAGTGAATCACCTCCAGCTTACATTTTATTATAAGATGTCATTTATAATCTCCTTAAGATGAGAGCAACATCACGCATTAGCGAGGTATACAGATATATATATATGTGTAATTTGGTTTGACATGTAAGCTACATGGAACACAATACCTCGACAATATCACTAACGTCTAGTGAATCACCCCCATTTATCATCTCCTTTAAGCATAGTAACACGAGAGCCACATCAGGCATTAGCCAGATATACAGAATTACTTTAATTTGTACTTTGGTTTGACATGTAAGTGCTAGGAGGTTGTAACATGTTAATGGTTACCAAGCAAACAATGATATTCTTAAGACCTCTCAAAATTACAACGTTATGTATATATGGTATGACAATCTAAAAACAGACAAAGTGTTTGATATTGTTGTTTGAAAGGAGTCAGCAATCGATGTACAAAACGTGATGTTTTGTGGATTTATCATCATTTTGTGAGCCTTCAATTTTCAATTCACTTAGATAGGTTTGTTAGTGATGATGGTTTCCGAGGCTTGTCAAGTTTTTACTCGGCAGACCTGTGGATGTTCTAATCTCTCAAAGTGAACTCCGCTCCTACATTTGAAATGACAGTGATGTCATTCTAGCAAAGGCAGATCAACATCAATGCCCTTGGCACGTGATGCTCCGACCCTCTGAAGCCTCAAAATCATAAAAAGATAAATTACCCTTTTTAAATCTAATTGAAATGTATATTTTCAACTGCTGTCCCAGTTTGTGATCAATCACTTTAATCTCCCAGGAAGAAGAAACACAAACTATGATGATATCTAAGCAATTACTTTCATATTGATTTTCAAATATCTAAAATAAAAAGTCATATGTTCAAAATTAGTGAAACTGGGAAGGAAAAATGAGTCAGCAATATCAAAGAGTAAATTTAATCTAAAGTCCATTCTTAATGTATTTTCTATCTCTGACTCTAACTAGTGCAGGGAAGCATATAGTTGCTGAATCGTTGATGCCTTTGCAGATTAAAATTGGTTTCATGAAGACCCATTATTTGATATATGCTTGTTTGCTTAAACACATTTTAACGTATCATTTCTAAACAGCCAATTCGTATGTGGCTGTTAAAGTAACATATTATGATATAAATTTTCTAATACTCTTCTTACAAATCTACGTGATTGTTTTTTGTTGTAACAAATTGATTGCAGCGTGTGACTAAGTACATACTCTCCGCAAAACAACGCATGAGCAACTTTTCTTAGAATATATTGCCTTTAGAAAATAGCAAACATATTATATGATTTTATGGTATGAAAGCAAAATATAACAAGAACAAAATGTTGGCTAAGACGTCGCCATAAGTTTTTGTCTGTTCTTGTTTGTTACTGGTGCAAACCTTTTGTTTTTATTGTTTTGTTATCATTTAAAGCAATAATTGATTGTCATCTTTTTACCAATGAATCGAATAGATAAAAAATGTCTTTATGATGTTTTTCCACCACCCCTTCCAGCATTGTGATGGCTTGTTGTTGAAGTGTCTAACACGCAATGACAGCAAACTCATGAATAAAATATATTTACTGTTTCCTTTCTTTTTAGTCAGATAATTTGCAATTCAAAATATACCATTTATGAATTCTCGCGTGTTTCATTTATTTTCTAACATGATTCATGTTGACAGTTGTTGAGAAATTGCCACCAAGTCTGATTTGCATAATTTAATATGCACTTCAACTTTGAAACTCTTTGGAAAGGCTTTAATGTAATGAAGTGAAGTCACACAATGCGGAATTCTGTTCAACGTAGTGTTTAACTTTATATCAAGTTTCTATGGTTCTATAACTTTTCATTCCTTAAAGCGAGAGAAAGTAGAACTTAATGGTCCGAGGAAACTATTAAGTTGCTGGCAATAATTCTTTGAAATAAATAAAAAATAAACAGTTATTTCAAAAGCTTATTGGAAGCTTCAAGAGATGATTAACATTGGATTTGATTAAATAATGTGTCAGAATATGTTAGAGGACAACTATCTGGTTTGTGATTTAATCCAATGTTCGTTTCAATTCCTTGGAATTAATAGATTGTACCTAGTTTTGCAAGTTCAAACATAGAAACTTCGAAAACGCTTATTGACTGGGTTTTGTACAAGTCATAGAAAACACTGAAAGTCACGGAAAATTAAATCATGATTCAAGGCCTTGAAAGGTTTCAAATATGGAAATACAGTAATGAAGTCCTTGAAAAGTCAGTGATTTTGTATTTGTTGAAATGTTATTGATTTTGTATTTCTTGTGAAATATGCATTACCTTTATCTATTTGAATTGTCCTTTTTATACATTATGTGGCTATGAAATCTATGTATTTAAACATAGTCCTTGTTTCATTTGTCATAGAAGGCTCTTGACGCACCATTGAAAAGCAATTAAAACGCAATGGAATAAGCGTTGCTATCAAGTGGATCACCCTTAAGGAATAAGACTACTCCCACTCCTCGCCAGACAGTATGTTGATGTATACAAGGGCTTTGATTAATGGCCAAGTTGTGTCCTTGACATATCCTCTTACATCAGAAATATTTCAAATATCTTGTACATTCACAGAATCAAAAGAAAACAGAATTAATAAGTTCCTGTTCATGTGATGGCAAGTTTTTTCTTGTTTATCATGTTTCACATCCAAACCACTTATACATCTTAATTTCTCTTGAACATTTTCCCAATATTATGCTGAAAGAAATACTTTCAGATTCAATAGTTACGAAAAATTTATTCTTATGATGTTTTGAATAAAAATGTGATTTTTCTTTTGAGGTTCCATTTCCGGTAGCTCTTCATACTTCTAGAGTAGTTATCAAAGGCTCAATCTTTCAATGGGAAGTTTATATCCTTTTTGCAGACAATATTTCAGACAAAGATTTTTAAGTGGTACTTTTGAATTTGCAAAATGAATTTTGAAGTGATAAACAATTCTTTTAATGGTCATGTTGTGAAGAAAATTCTTAAGCAAATAAGACGATCCAAATAAACGCTTTGTACTGACTATGTTTTTCTGTGATGTTGTATATCAAATTCAAGTTTCAATCACGTCATTGTAGAGAGCTTTTGAATATCTCAAAGTTTCAAATCATAACCACATATGGCACAGGAAGGTGTCCTTGCTATAAGATTATGCATAGTTTGATCGATACTAAATGACATAATGATTTTAAGATTACTTATCAAAGGCTAAACGAAAGCATGAAAATGATATTAAAGGTAGTTAAATAGCAATTGTCAATTGCAGATAAGTCATCTATCTAGAAAAGCATGTGATAAGATACGTACATTAAGGCACATATTAAAATTCATAATTCAATTTTAACACAACTGCTATATATTCCCTTACTAATCTAACTACACCATTATTATATTGCAACAATGTATTAATGAAGGATCATTGATCAAATACACATTATATTTATTTAGGACACACAGGATACAAAGACATTCGTAACAAAATACCTTTAAAAAGAATTCTCTCTGATGAATGTGTAAAAGCAAGCGTTATTCAAATCTATGCAATTTACATTACTTTATATGATATTGCACTTTGTACATGTTCCTTCCTCTAACCTACGTGTTTGTGTTGATCTCGACAGGTGACTCATTTTATCAAACTTGACAGTTTGTCTGGGCTATGTTTAGGTCCAGACCAAGGTCGTGTTGTGAAGGTTTATTCAAAGTTCAATGATGCGGCTACCAGGCCTATTCTATCCAGCTACAAGTTGATGAAACCTTTGTCGAGAGATAATCTCACCAAAGCCTCTTCGAATTTCAAATATATCAACATCAGTTGATAAATGACCTTTACTTTATCAATGAGTGTAGATTTCAGAAGTCGCGAGGTGAGATCCTATTTATGATCCAAAATCCCTTTTCACTGCATCAATAAAACTGAACACTGTACTACCCTTAGACAGCCCAAATAGTTATGTCGAAGCATTGTGATATCATCCTGTTTATGATGTCACTGTATTGTGATGTTTTTACCTGATGATGAACGATGATTGTGAAAGCGGGTACTAGAATCGTTTAAATTCCACTACCAAATTGATCTCCTAGGATGATGCCGATATAATGATGACTCAATATTTGTAAAATGTATTTTAAATCTTACTTCAACTAATGTAAATAAACGCTTGTAATTATTTAAGATATTTGATGCCCCGGAAACAGTTAAAGATTATCACGGATGATAATATTTAGATATGGCGTACCTTTATCCATTGATTCCATTTTTCTACAGCAAACAGATTTGACATGGCTTCTTGTCTAATCAATTCAATGCTGAACAACATTTTTCCATAATAATTCTTTATCTCATCTCGATACTTTCTATGATCCGGGACAAATGGAATCGTACATGAAACGATTAAACAATAAATTGTTGTTGATTCTTCATGCATGACCATTTATGATACAGATCAGTTTTCAGACTTATTCGCATGAATCTCTGTCGTGCCCGAGAACTTCAAATGTTCAATTTCCGCTTACACTTATTCAAGAGTAGTAACAGAGAGAATACTTGTTCCTGTGCGTTTTTAATAATGCTTTATAACGTACTTTCATCTGTATCAATGTGTTTGACAATTCAATTATATTGTATTTCAAATAGCAAGGACGCTATTGATTTATTGTCATCTCACAAAATGCTTAAAATATGAATTGTATAAATACACGGAACTGTGTCAATTTTCCAATGATTTTACATGAGCTTGATAAAATTGAAAGCTTTTATGCTTCACTGGAGGTACAGCATTTCACATATATTGACTCCAAGCAACAACTCACAATTCAATGATGCAATAAATCACAGAAGTGAAGTTAAAATTTATTCTCTTGAGAAATGAAGGTTATTGAGAATAGATGAGGGAGTATCTGTTCTTTATGCCAATGATCCCAAAAAAGGATACTAAATAAAGACTATCTAAACAAATTCCCTCAGTGTCTCTGGTTATGACGTAGAAAGTGATCACTTCTCTTTGTTTGTTTTGTGACCAGGGAGATCTTTTTTTGGAAATGCCATTTTTAGATATATTTTTATAAGTTTTTAAGGTTAAAGAGTACAAATAACTTTTATCATGACACTGTTATATTACATTGACTATCTTTTATCAAAACCAATCACTTTTAAATTTTAAAGGTTTTGTACTTGACAATGCTGGTGGAAAATTAGCGCTTTTTAACATCGATTCTAGAGAATGGGAAGCTCAAGAAAGTATCGCTTTTCATTTACGGACGAGAGAAGGCGGAGATAGCAAATGGAAATGATAACTAAATAGCTTCCAGCCCACCTTGTATCCAGGGTCTACAGAAGAGCTTTATCAGAAGGTTGACTCTGGATTATCGAGGATGATAAGCAGGTGTTTCAAACCAAAAACAGACATACACATTTTGCTGATGCATTTATAAACATTAGATAGACAAATGCAGCAAGAAATCAGCAAGGAATAGATGAAGTTGACAAAACAATTTATTTCGTAAACGTTTTCTGTGTACCTTTTTGATGAATCAAACATCATACAGCATCAATGATTTCAGGTTGTTACTACCCCAGTGTTACAGTGTTCTTAAACAAACATTTGCACCTAGAGAGGTATCAAAGAGCTCGGTTTGAGCATATTTGCGTCGAATTCATAATAACCACTTTTATCTCGTAATTACCCCTAAAGCACAAAGAGTAAAAAGCAATGTAGCCTGCAAACAAAGTTCTTTGACATACTGGAAACATGCAGGCCCTGTTGTGTTTTGGCACCATCTGAGAAGTTCAAAGAAAACATTCTTAACAGATTCTTTTAGATGATTGATGAAACTGCCTTTGGTTACAAAAAGGTTCCAGATATATTTTATCAGACAGATGTTCATTATTGATTTGTATAGATTCACTTCATTCCTATGGTAGGATCAAATGGTGTATAACTTTGACTTTGAATTATCAAAGTGAATGCTTCTCTGTTATAAGGTATGAGAGGGAACTATACTACACAAATGAATTTAGGGCACATTCTTAAATTAGCCTTGAGTAGTTTTATGTATGAACACATGGTTAAATTCTTGTATAAATCAAACTTTATCTTATTTTGGAATAAAATACCAAAAGCAATGCTGTTTTTATACTGACCTTTGATGTGAGACACATATGAACTTACAAATGAAAATCACAGGATGTCAGATGGTTACAGTACATATGGATGAAGTCATGTTATGGGTAATTTAATTGCTTAAGAATGATATCCCTGGTAGTAAATACCTTATTTAAATCCAAACAAAATGTAAAAGAACATGCTTCAATTACAAAAATAAAAACAGTTTCAAAACATTTTGTAAGGGTTTTAAATCAGTAGTACCTACTCGGGTATAATTATAGATATGAACAAAACTACAAACAAATATTACCCATATGGTTAGAAACAAGTGGTGCCATATATAGTCTTCATCATGTAAGTAATGTTTTTTTTACCTAGTTCATCGCACTATCAAAACTTAACAATAACAATTTAAGATGAATTTAATTTTGGTACATCCAGATTATGGGATATTGGGGAAAAAAGGAAATAAAACAAACACATACACCAATCAATGTCAGGAAGAAGTTTAGGCTTTGCAGATAGATGGGATAAAATCACAGTTTAGATATCATTACGTATCCTTTAGCTGTTCTTATTCTTCAATTTGGTGTGGGTTGTTGGTCAAAATCATGTTACCTCATACTAAGAAATTAAAGTGAATATTGATAGTTTTAATGTTAATAATTTGTCATATCATCAAGTTTTTGTCTCTTTGTCAATAGTCAGTAGTCAGAGTCATCCATTCTGAAGAAAAAAAATTTAGTGGCTATACCAAATCTGTTAAGTGTTAATTGTATCAATACCTCCAAACGAAAAGTTTTTAGGGTGTGTTTTTATGCCCCCGAATCGGAGATTCCGGGGGTATATTGTTTTTCACCTGTCCGTCCGTCTGTCTGTCTGTCTGTCCGTTTGTCCACACAAACTTTAACCTTGGTCATAACTTTTGATTGGTCGGAGCTAGGTCTTTGATACTTGACATATGCATCCGGGGGCATTCGTGTTTCACAAACACATCTTGTTTCTTTAAAATTCTGTCTCAATTATGACTGATTCCTTAAATACATTGTATGAAGAAGTGCTATTACAACGTGGGAATCTAAAGCAGTGTAGCTGAATAAATATAAGTACATTCAGTTAAAAAATGATAATATTACTTCAATTACCTCATGAGCAGTGTTACCATAAAAATCTGACAGATCACAATTTGAGAAAGAAAGGCAAGTTTATATTGGTATTTTGTAAAACATATCGCTTCTTTTGTTCTTACATAATTTCCTTGTTATTCAATAGACAATGGTCAGTTTATAATTTCTCTTTGCGAATTTGACATTATATGATTATGTGAGCTTTGGAAACATTATTGTGCCTCCTCGATTCCACATAATTCGATAAAACTCATGAAAAGAGAAATGTAAAGCACGGGTTTCCCTTTAGGAAGGACATTATTATGGTTCTTTCCTTTTTTGTTTTGCTTTTGGAAACATTTTATTTTAAATTCAATAGAACCTATTTGTGGCAACCATTTGAATTCTTGAAGGCGTCTGCAGTTTTCATCTTCAAGACATATGCATTCTGTCATGTATTGTCAATAATCATAATCAATTATCATTTATAACATATTTGGGAAGAATTTACCTCACAACAAACATAAAATATATTGAAAAAATGTAAAATAAAAATACATTATTGCGAATTTTAAATCAAGAAAACTAACCAATAGTCATGAATGTGTTAAATGTAATTATGAAGCACGTTATTTTTGTTGTTTATTTATCGATAATCTTAATTGCCATTTATTTAAGTTTTAATAATTAATGATTGTTAGCTGAATTGGCTTTCCACAACAATAATTAAGACGAATAATAGTAAATGACAGTCACTTTTATGAGAAATTAATTTATCTATTATGTCAAAATTGTGTAATTTATAAGAAGTGTCATATTGAAGATAATACCTGAGCATTTAATATAATGACACAACCTTTTGAGTAAGAAACGTATCTTTCATATTTTGAACCAATGTAACATTGTTAGATTATTACCACACGTTTTGCAGAAGTACAAACCCTTTCGAGATTTGAACCACAACCCAAATGAAACCATCTCAAATAACTTGAAACGATATAAGGTTTGGTTTTTGGACATTGTCTTAAAATAGTTTCTTTCTGCAGAAAAAAGATTTTTTAAATTTTGTCTTCATGCTTTATACAAAATATTAGAGACCTCGTGCTTTAAGTACAATAGCTTTAGGCTGAACTATACTTTATTGCAAAATACATGATGGTAAGGACTACTTTATCATTCATCAAATCAAACTACAACAGTTAAATATGTTTTTATTAATGATGCGATGTACCCTTCAAATTTTAGGATTATTGTTATCAAAATATAGTAATCTTTTATAATCAAAATTATCAAAACTTGTTTATTAACCTTAAGAAGAGAACAAATTATTCAAATTTACTTAATGACTGTCCTTGGTGTAAGGAGAAACGTTTGCTGCAATTCAGAGGGTTATATTTGCACATAATGTCTTGCACTTAGGGTTTTCTTTAGAATTTTAGATGGTTTGAAATAGGTTTCATGCAACAGATAAAACAAATTGTAAAGTTGTGTTGAATCATTTTTAAAAAAAAATTTGATTAGAATTTTCAGTGTGCTATGAAATCTTTTAAGCATTTTCAATACGTGGCGTATATTGCGTTGAAATCTAATCTGACATTAACTACTTTGGTAAGCTGATCAGCTCTTAGTTACATATATCTGCTCGTCTGGAGCAATATGTGATTAAAGAGAACCGATATCATAGTTCCTTGTTTTCAATTGTACTTTTCCATTCATGTCTAAAGCGGGCATTGAACTATAATCTAAGAATGTTATTACTTGAAGCTTTACTGATGGACCCCCCAATGTAATTATTGTAAGAATCAATGTAATCTGAGGACAATGGGCAATCAGCGATATCTTGAATTGTTTCTCGGAAGTAGTTCCCTGTTTTGGAGCGGAAATGTTTTTCACATGATACAGGGTACCCCAGAGTAGAATACTATTATCTCTGATTTACATTGATTTACATCCTTTCATCACTAGAGCTAGAGCTTTCTTAGAAGGAGACAACATTTATTATCATGATTAGCACTCGTTTCCTTTGTATGTTAGCGACATCATAATCTTATAGATCAGCAGTGTTTTTTGGGTTTTTTTGGGGAGGGGAGGATTCTAAATCAAGTCTGTTAATTACAATCAAAATCTTTAATTAGTTGGTTTACCTCTTTAGTTACATGTATTTGAATATCTTTTATTCAGATCTTTTGGTTCGAGGAAAGGTACCATAATTCTTAACATTTATGACACTATTTCCAATGATCATGCTTTGACTGTGTAAACATATTACTTTTAATAGCAACCATTACTTCTGCCTTGGAGAGATTTTGAAAACGATAGTCTCTCTGACTTTCAGTTCTAAAAAAAAGATATGAGGATCAAATGAATACCATAAAGATGATATTTAAGTTTTTTTGATTTTCATATTTTACAACCCTTTTTTCTGACCCTGACATAAATATGAATGAATTTTTTTTATGAGACTGATTCATATGATATATGGGTTATCTTCGGCATTGCTGATTAGAGCTGCGCAAATGTATTAGCTTTTTTTTTAAAAACTTTCAAAGCAACTATTTTGTTCTTAATTTGCACATCAAAATTCATATCCACATATATAGTCGACTATCAATCAATCAAATTGCGATATCGCACAATGACCTGTGAAATTACAAATCAAAAATTAAAAGTACATCAACAAAGTTTGAATTTGTATTGTTTATGAATTATCATTTAATCTATCTGAACAAAAGTCTATAGACCAGACCCTTAGAGGCTAAGGAATTCTTCACAAAGTCTTAAAAGTCTTAACGTCTGAAAGTTAAGAAAACTTAATCTTATAATGTTTTTTATTTGAGGTTCCTTCACGTTTTATATTTATCAACCATTTCATTTCAGAGTCTATTTGACATCTGATTAGGTGTGTATTTATACATCTCAAAAACAAAATATTATTTACACATCAGACATGCTTCACAAAGTACATATCTAATTGAATTGTCTCTAGTATTATATATAGCAGTTGAGCAATTACTATCTGTACTGTCTCTGTTATGCAACCGTTACTTGGAAACAAACCGATGTTTATGTTTCGCAGTTTTCTATTTGTTTTCAAATTTTACAAAATAAGATGTTTTCAATTATCATTATTTGTTGATGACATTGTTGCACCTAAGTTTCATAGGGACTATGCTTACAAGAACGAATTTCCAAAATATTTATTTTAATCCTCTTAATTCTTTTTCCAATTTATAACAAAGCTTTCTCGTTTTGAAGCCACAACAAGGGAGTAATCCATAATACAACCATCTTTAAAACGTTAATTAACTTACAATTGTTTCCAGAATTCTAAGCTGTTTAGTGTCAATCCACTTTTAACTCTTAGCAACAAACAAACATTTGATTTTAATTCTTGTCGCATGCAAATAATGATTCAAAAGATTTAAAATTTTACTTTATTTGCAGAAAGCAACCATAAATTAGAAGTTTATTTTCTGTTGTTCGAATATATTTCATTGTTTAATAAGATTGAATTAAAGAAGACTTAACATGTCAGCATAAGCAATGTTCATGCAAGTTGATGTCTATGTGTGAACTAGCCTAAAATAAGTACTTTTTATAAATTAAAATTCAAATATTACAACGTACGAGTTTTCAGTTTATTCACAGTGTTATGTATATCAACTGTTTACCACCTCCTTACTCTTGTGTAAGTAGTACCTTAGACTACTGTATCACATCAGATCATTTGTTGCAAGACTAGATAATTACAGCAAAACGTTTCAAGGCAACTACAATCTTGTTATATGACTTGAGATTATAATGATTACTTACTTGAAAGTATCAATTATCATCAGAAAAATGTTCTGAAAGGTGATTTTCTACACGTAACTTGTGTATTATGTAAAAGAAACTTAAATAGTCAAATACAAACTTTCATTAGTTTCCTTGTCATGTTTGAGGGTTAAGTACATCTTTCAATTTGTCTGGCTTCAGTCGTATTGTCCACATTCTTCTTTGAAATGTCACTTCTGTGTTCCTTTATTCACAACATTAGGTTTATGCTAGTCTTGTCCCTTAGATGTCTGTTTGTTTTGTATCCAGTTTAGAATTATTCATGATATTTGACTCGCTGTCAATCAATATATGACTCGTTGTTACGCGTTTTCGTTCATGCCATTATGACAATTTTACTTATTCATAACTCTATTATCTTTACTTTAACCTCTGCAACAGGAGAGCTATTTATAGAAATGAAACAGTGGTGATAGCTTTCAGCGTGAACATTATTTTTCATTATTTCAATGTAATCCAATATATGAGGACTTACAGGAAGATGGATCTGAAAGGTGATTCTTTACATGTAACTCAGGTCAAGGAGACTTAAAATGTCAAATACAAAGTTTCATTAGTCTCCTTGTTGTGTTTGAGGTCAAGGTGCATCTTTCAATTTGTCTGGCTTCAGTTCTAAAGTCCACATACATCTTTAACATGTCACTTCTGTTTTCCTTTATTGACATACTTAAGAATATACTACTGTTCGCCTTGTCCCTCAGATGTCTGTTTCTTTTGTTTCCAGGTCAGACTTATACATGATTTTTGTTGGTGCTCGCTGTTTATATATCGTCATACCTTTATAAGATCATTCAGGAAAACAAACAATTGTTTTCAATTTATTTTTATGTCAGAGACATGTGTTAAAGTCAAAATGACAAATTACCTTTAAAACATTCACCTTTTACAATTTCACTAATACCATATTTGCCTGAACTGTAAATAATATGATTTGTTGATCAGCGTTTTTAATCATGTCGTTATGACTCATTTTACTTATTTACAACCCTAGTAGACAACATTCGCAATTCAATGAAAAATATTCATTGTGTGAGTTTTAATTACCCATAAACCATATCTCTATAAAAGATAACCACTAACCTAACCATGATTTGGGAAAGGCATTCTCTCCCCACAGAGGATATTTAGATAATATCTTCACGTTAACCTCTGTTACAAGAGGAAATATTTCCAGTATGAACATTGTTTTTATTTTCTTTCAAATGAAGTTAAAAATTAATGATTTGTAAGAAATAAATTCTCAGTATAAATATTGTCGGCAAACTTGTTTTTTTAACCAAACATAGATCAATATATTAAGCCTAGATGATCCTTTTTGTAGCAGATGTTACGTCGAAATATTTGACTAAGAAGTAACTCTGCCAGGAGAGAATTTTGCATCTGAAGAATTAAGAATTGAGGTTTTTTTGTGTCTTGCCTAGTCTTGCCTAGTCTTGAGAACTGGCTACCGCTAAACAAACTTATTCTACTCTTACTCTTCATCAATCAATCAAAATGTACATTCATTAAAACGAAAGTCTGATGGTCAAATGTCTTCCACAATTAACTTTAATCTGCTAAGAAGAATAAACAATAACGAATAACCATTTGGAGGGATCATATTTTAACATTAGGGATTTGAATTCCCTCATAATTTGAATCATCCTCGTATGACCATTCAAATTAGAAAGAAATAAGAAACATTTTAACTTTGAAATAATATTATCTTATATCTCAAGAGGACATCATGAATATATTAACCTTATTTTACATTAAGAAAATGTTAAAATTTACTGAACAAAACATTTAAGTTGTCATCATCGTGATTTATTCCATTAGCTTCACGTTCATACTTTTCATAAATATTTCAAAATGCTGTACAGAAAATGGTTTTAGGATTCTTATCATCAACAGTCTTAGCTGTTAATGTTTGTTGACTACTGTTTGTTAATACACAACTACAGTCTGTATCATCCGCATTGATGCAACATTAATATCGTTGAAAACACGTTAAACCCAGCTCACTCTGTCATGTAATGATTTTTTAAATGCATAAGAAGCAGTATGTTTGGAATGATTCATAACTCTTTTGCTTCAAATGCGATTTTCTATCCTTTTTCACCTCATGAAACATACACATTGCTAATGTCTGCACTCTTGCTTCAGATTAAAAAAACACAACTAAAATGCAATCATGAAATTGAGTCTTCACAATCCAATCAGCTAATAGTAAATTATTTTGATGAGACATTATATACTTCTAGCTAAAGGCATTATAGTGAAATATGAACTAACCTAGATCATGTTCCCTCCAAAATGACACCACATTCATGATCCCATGGAAAGAATTCAATTCAGCAAAACAATTTAATGCTCTCAGGAAAACAATTCCCATGTCATTTCTGAATTATATATTGCGCCGATGCGAAAACAACCAACACCTTATTTGAAATATCTTTTATTTTCTTTGTAAATATAATAAATATAGTCCTGAATAAGTTCTTTTTATCAATCAAGATGGCAACATTATAATTTACGAGTTTTCAGTGTATACACAGGGTTGTATATCAACTGTGTACCACCTCCTTACTCTTGTGTAAGTAGAGTTCTGTACCAACTCAGATCGATTGTTCCCAGAGTTGATAATTACAGCAAAACGTTTCAGGGCAACTCCAATCTTATCATATGACTTGAGAGGATAATGATTACTTACTTGAAAGTATCAATTATCATGAGAAAAATATTGATAGATTAATGTACTATTTCCTTTTGATGAATAACGCAAAACCCAGTTTGTGTTACCAATTACCAGTGAACAAATATTGGTACTGGGAATTTTATGACCTGATAGACAAATGAGAGAACTGTCAGCGAAATCTTAAATGAGACAATGATGTGATCCGGCCAGAAGATGTCTAATAGCATTACTTATATTATCCGATGTTTAAATTACAAATGGTATCCCAAAATATAAAGTTTTTTATCTTTAATGACATGTTTCCTTTTTATTTTCATTTTTCATTCAGATCAAAAATAAACCAATTCATATACAGAAAACGGTTCATCTTTTTTACCATTTATCATCATAAGTCTGATCACGTTGCTTTCAACTTTTCACAGCAATATAAGGAAAAAACAGATTTTGGAAATAATTATAAACAATTCAATAAGTCCGTTTCGCTGACGGCTGGCTACTCAGCGTTATCTATAGCCTGTCCGTTTTTACTCAAACTATTTCAAACTCTGTTCTCTGTTATCTAGCAATGCCTCTTGTGAAAATGTTATAGATGCCTCTTATAGAACACTGTTTGCGAGTTTAGACCTGCAGGAAATGAGAATCATTATCTCATAGAACTTACAGTTTAAAACACATTATGAGCACATGGAACGAGATCTGGGTACCATTTTGCCGCTTTCGCTGAAATGGCATTATTTGATTGGATTGCTATATATAGGACTTTGCACAGGAAGCATATCAAGGGATGGGTTGGAGTATAACACAGATATATATACGCTAATATAGCAGGATGATGTGAAAATTGGATCATGTCAAAGTCGAAAACAGACAGTTTGGCATCACTTGTTTTATTGTACCTTTTTTTAATTTCTAACTTTTTTTACAAATGTAGGAAGAAGAAGAATGTGGGAGTCACAGAGACGTGGTTTTCTACGGGGTTTAAAAGAAATCTCATCATTTATTCAATTTAATGATCATCTCAAATAATTATGAACAAATCTAAAAGGATCTCATGCAAACAAACAAGTTAAAACATTTGTATTTATTACATTGTATGTACTAACTCCATGTGCTTATAACTCTTTCTGATAAGTAATGAATTGAAGAGATAAATATGACTCTAAACTTTAAATTTATTAATGATAAAGTAAACCTTTTTTTTCAAAAAAATAATATAGTATGTTCCAAATCTTTAAGGTTCATTTCTAATTCAGAAAAAGCTAAAGAATACATGACCATTAAGGTTTTGAAGTAGCTGATGAAGATGCAAGATTTACTCTGAAACTTTTTGTAGTCTATTGGAGATATTATTGCTCCGATAAAATAGGGTTTTTTTTGCTGATTTTTAAGCGTTAAATTTATACATTATAGTCTGCATTTGTCAAATCAATAGGTATTGACTTTTCAAAGCTGATTGATAGCTGAATATAATCATTTTACAGCTGATAGAACACTCATAGGACTGACCTAGCTGATATGACAGAATCGAAGAAAGTTGAATTGAGTCTTCGTGAGGTTTGTCATTCTATCTCTGTATCCTTTTGTAAGGTCAAAAGATTGTGTTTACATTTTACTGAAGTCTATGACAAGCATAACGACATCCTATTGTCTTGAATTAGATTGTTACTCTATCTTTCAAATACCACGACTGTTTTCAAACTGAAATGGAACCTTTTGGGGATATCTCTCTTGGTACAAAGAAGTTTCTATTTATATAGCTCCAAATGATATTATTCTTAGAGAACCTTACTCAGATCAGATACTCCATTCGCCTACAGCTGCTGAACAAAAGTTTGTTATATAACTTATATCATATAGTTGGGTGTTTACTTAATTTCTATTTATTCAACCATGTCTTGGCAAATGAAGACAGATAACTTGTATTTCCTTCAAATATTAAAAATAACTTCTATTCCCTTCAAATATTAAAAATAACATGTATTCTCTTCAAATATTAAAATAACTTGTATTCTCTTCAAATATTAAGATATAACAACACATTAGACATGTCAAATCAGAAACAAAATATTTTTTATCAAGCAGCCATTTTCAATAACCTCAAACTATGTTATTGTGTTATTCGGCAGAGTTAGACTTTTCGTCTTGTCAGAACTACTTAAATCCCTGCTTTAAATGTAAGACCCTCCTCAGATATAAATTGTATTCAAGTTTATTATGTCAAAGGTCTTTTGTGATTTTATGAAATTGTGGGAAATGAAAACCTAAGATAAAATGTTGTCCTTATAAATTAATTTAAGGAACATTTAGCTTAATCGATCAGTTTATGATGGCATTTGTTACTAATGCCTTTCAATAGGTTGGGGATGATGGATGGAGTCGTGGACACACTTTTTTAATCATTTGTCCCATGCTTTACTGATGATTGATAAATTCTTTTTTTCTCTTTTTTTTATTACACAGAAGTTACTACAACAAGTGGATACGATCCTACGTGATTGGGAATCGTATTACATATTTTTGACAATAAGTGACAAATATTGTGGCGTCTTCAATCTGTGACACTATAATAAATCTAATTGGAGTTTAATCAAAAACTAGAAAGTGTTTTTACCCGTAAAAACAGATGTCTCCCCCTTCCTCATATGCTCCAAACCTCTAAACAATACTATCATAAAGCATCATTAATGTTCTCTGTATAATTCAACTTGAATAAATAAACTATCAACTCCACAATTGTAGCAAACAAAATATTCCAAAATTCTAAATGATTTGATGCTGAAACCCTTGAAAAAGACTAAGTCCAAATTCGTTTCGTTTTTGAACCAAATATAAAAGTTATTTAGCAGTGTCTGCACTTTACTGCAGTTATAAAGCAAGTGTTCAATCGTTTCATTTTAACTCTCGCATAAAGAACAATGCTGATCATCACTTTGTCTAAACTTATATAAAAATGATTTAGTTGTAATTAATCGGAATATCGGAATTTAAGCTCTCAGTCATAACACTTTGCAGCGAACAAGAGTTTAATTAAGTACATAGGCGATAAAGTAAGCTAAACTTCATGTTGTAATATTTCTTTTAATGAAACAGAGTAAATATGATTTCGATTGCAGATCTTTTTTTTATCAATGCTGTAATCACTATGTATTACTGCATGTCAAGTTGCCTTATAGAAACCAAGCTCATGGTAAACTTTCAACTATAAAATAATGAAACTAGCTCAAAAAGCAGATAGCAGGTGAGACAATATAATGATTTTACACTTACAAAACTTAATAGAACGATGTGAGTTTGAGAAAAAAGCAATTGAATATGATATATGAACATTGACATGTAAAGTTACATAGACCCTAGACCAGGTGACTACCAAAAACACTGATAGGTCACTTGACGGTTCAATCTTAGCATAAATTGTCTTTTCCGTAACCGATGGACACATTATTATGAAAATGTCTAAGTGCGTAATGCTCTAATGATACATAACTATTTTAGATGTGTGATGTTGCCAATGTTGTTATCTTATTAAGAAATGAATTTCACAATATAGTTGTCCACACGGTTATAACCTGTTTGAAACTTGTAATATAAACTTGTATAATTGGCGAGCTTGCCGAGCCAATTATGCAAAAGTTTGTATTACGAGTTTCAAATAGGTTATAACCGTGTGGACAACTATATTATGAAATTCATTTCTTATAAATTCACACTTTGTATTTTAAGCCAGAAGTTGTTTTTATATCATTCGAAATGCGATTCTGTAGTTACTTCTAAGCTGCTTGTAGCACAAACCTAGATATCAGTTAGACCCAGGCGGGTCTCTACCGGGTTCAAGCGCCATCAAAAATAGTTCATAACAAAAAAGGAAAAGATGCACTTCTTTATTCCACAAATAATCCTTTATGGGTATCATGTTAATAACAATAAAATGTTTTGGGCAAAAAACTAAAAAATATGTAAAGTTTGATTTCAATATTCCAAAATTAACAATTTGCACTCGCGTATTGATACTGTCCTGTATCGAGTGTAGAGTATCAGCTCTAAAAGCTCGACGTGCTTGGGAAAGTTGGGTTGTTTGTTTGACAATGAATGTATAAACATAAAGTTATTTAAAGTCCCTCGAGAAATAATGCCAATTGCTGGCCCGCCTATGTTAGACACTGTCATTGACAATGACGAGTACATGTTTTCAAACACGGCAACATCGTTTTGATCATCGGGGGCCTCGAAACTGTCTGTAGAGACCGCGCCACGACACTATTAATTTGTTGTGTATGGAATGGGGTGCCTTGACACTGTGTTGTCGCAAGTCAGGTCATTCAGAATGGAGCTCAACTCATGCTTTTGAAATGATGTACATTACATTGTTTAACTTTGCCCACTATCCTCATTTCTGTGACTGGAGATGAACATGTACAACTTTATTTATTTACAACTTAATGTTTATTCTTCAAACATCAAAAACAGATTATTAGGGCGAGTTTTGCTAATAAACAGAAAAATAATATTTGCAAAAAGTGAGTCTCAGTGATGACCATCAAGACTGGGGTCAGGCTGGAATGTGGCTGTAAGATCAGGGGAATCCCCGAGAAATGTAGTTCTGGCACGATATCGTATAAACTTCATTTACTGAAAGTTATTTTGTATAACCTGCGATTTAGGGTTCATTGAAATGTATACCGATCACATGACCTTGAAAGATCCAATCAGAATTGAGCATATCGTTTACATTTCAAAGTCTGAATTTATTTAAGTACTTATACCTTTATCAGTTTGCTCGTTACATGGGCTTTGGGGAAATGGATGGTGTATTTGTCATTTGATGACAAACAACTTTTGTTGGCAGCTTTTTTCTATCACTGCAGGTCAATACAAAGTCAATATATGCAACTCAATCATTACAAAGTTGACTTAAGGATTTCAGTCTTTAAGGAAATTGTATGAAATCTGTTATGAATAAGCTATGAAGTTTGAGAGGTGGAGAAGGGATGTTCTCATTCAAACATGAACAGGTATTAGACGTGAGGTTGACAAAATTGAAACGAAGATCCCTTCGGAAACTAAAAATATCTTTTTAAAGAGCATCGTACATATCATGGTAGTCTCCTTGCTGTCGGTTTGATAATGACATTGGGAAATATTGACATTTTCCTTTCATGAAATTATCTAATAATGATATTATACCTTTTCGGAAACGTATTGGTAGAATGTCAAAGGTAAATCTGTCTTTAACATTCTTTGCTTCAAAAGGGCAAAACAGTAGCACACCGGAAATGAGTTACTTGCAAGTTTGTCTCAGTGACATGTGTATTTTCAATCAATTTCTTAGATTAAACTGAACCAACAAAAGATCACCCATCATCCATGTATAAAATATGCGTTCTTGAACTATTTGTTGGATCTTCAAATTATTTATACAAAATTTCGAACTTAGACATAATGAATTAGACGGAAGAGATTAAAGTTTAACATTCTAATTTCGTTCAAAGTCGATAAAAAGATTGACAGCTTCATTCACACAGTAAACACATGTGACTTTTGTCAAAAGACGTTGGTCGCTCCGATACTTTTACTCAGAGTTACTTCAATCGCAGATGCAAACAGTATGATATTATTAAATGATTATAATGTTGTTCAATGGCTCATCACTTCTGTTGTGAAAATTGAAATTTTAATTAATTCTACTTCTTGCTACGATGCCACACAACCATTTTAATGACATTTGCACAAGGCTGTAAAGGGAAAATCGAGAGGACAAGCGTGAAGAAACCCTCAAAATGAACCCCTGGAGTTCTAATAAGATTTGACCTAACTCGATTCTAAATATAACCTAGAAAATTCACAAGGATCCACAATTTTATATCAGAAAAGCACAACGAAGGAACATCTAGATATAAAACATTGGGCTTATACAACATAAACCAGATATGGATACAGCTGCACTTAGTCCTAAACCTAAAAATGCACAAAGAAACTTATGATAATGGCTTGTAATTTGTTTGACATTTCAAAGCTACATGGAACACAATACCTCGAGAGTATCACTGACGTCTAGTGAATCACCTCCAGCTTACATTGTATCATTAGATGTCATTTATAATCTCCTTTAAGCATAGTAACACGAGAGCCACATAAGGCATTAGCCAGATATATAGATATCCTTTAATCAGTACTTTTAAAGTTTGGTGTGACATGTCAGTGCTGTTAGGTTGTAAACATTAGGGCTACCGACCAAGGATATCCGTAAGATCTTTAACAATAAAAACGTTATGCATTTAAGCTAGGAGAAACCATTTTACAACCAACAAGCAACATTAATTAACAAATGTTGTTTTTTCATAATGGTAGGTATAATTCAAAGGATTCAGGAATTAATTTAACGTGGAAAGTCGGATAAACCTGTATCCTCAGTTTGTTAGCCTTAATGTTTCAATGTAGATTTCAATTAAGTATGAGTTCATATTAAGTATGTACAATCCTATATATTTAGCAGAATTACCGGATTGTGTTGGTATTTACTCTCATGTTAATTTACAAAATTCTTTGTCATATTTTCATTTTCAGAGAATACAAGTTGGAAAGTAAAAAATTAATGAGTCGACAAAATCAAAGAGTAAATTTGAAGTCCTTACATCATGTATTTTCTATAATATTACATATTTTGTCAACATTCATTAGATAAAATTGTCTAAAACTCTTTTCACCATTCTACAGAGATTGTTTTCATTTAAAAAAATCAATGACGCGCGAGTCTGAATATTTAAGATTTTTTTTTAAATTTATGAATATCTTGCAATTTAGAATAGATTTAACATTAAACAAAGCTGTGAATGTTTGTGATCATAAACAAAATGATCTTGGCATAAATGAAACTAGTGTTAGCAAAGGAACAAAACAAAGTATTCCTGTTCAAAAATCATTAAACATGTTTAGGCTTTCTTTCATAATTATAAAACAAATTACACTTTCCCCTTTGGCAGATAATTTGCAATATAAACTATACAAACAAGTGTTTTACATGGTTCATGTTAACAGCTATTGAGAAATTTACGCTCAAGTGTTATATGGATAATTGGACATTCAGTTAAAACAATAATTTGTAATGATTTGAATATAATGAAGTGAAGTCACACAATGAGGAATGCTTTTCTGCATCATGTGTAATCTTAGTTTCGTCATATTCATAGATATCAAATTTGTTATTTGCTATAGCTTTTTCATCATTAAATCGTGAGAAAGAGAGAGAATTTCTAAGATATTGCAAAATGTCTTTTAAAATAAAAAAAAATTAAACTGTCATTTTAAGAACAAACCAGGAAGCTTCAAAGTGATGTGATAACATTATATTTGTTTAAATGATGTGTCAGAATGTGTTTTAGGACAACTACAATGTATCTTATTTTAGGTTTTATTCAATATTTATTTCAATGCATTAGAATTAACAGGCAATTCCTTTATTCAAGTTTAAACATAGTATTAGGCTGATGAACAAGTCATACAAAAACTTCGAAAGTCACGGAAAATTATTTTTACGATTCAAAAGCTTAAAAGGTTTGAAAATGTTCACACTCTAATGAAGCCCTTGAAAATTCCTGTGAAAATGTGAAATATCAATTTCTTTATTTACCTTTGTCTCTTTAAATCAAAGGTTCTTTTTTAAATATTATGGCTATGAAATCTATGTATACACACATGGTCCTCGTTTCGTTTACCAGGGAACTCTTGCAGCATCATTGGAGAACAATTGGAAAGTCACAGAACAAGTGTTGTTATCAAGACTAGTGTATGAACCCTGTATATAATTACACTTCTCCCACTCTTATCACAAAGCCAGACAGTATATATATGTATACAAAGGCATTGATTAATGGCCAAGTTTTGTCCTTGACTTATCCTCTTATGTTAGAAGTAATTCTGGTTTCCTATACATTCAAAGTATTCAGAACTGAATTAATAAGTACTGATTGGTGATGGCATGTATTGTCTTGTTAATTATACAATTCACTTACTAGTCATACAAATATTTTTTCGAATAATTTTGCTTTAAAATAAAACAAATTCAAATTCAAACTAAGTCAAGGAATGTCAGTGTACCTTTACCTTCAGAATCATGCCAAGAGCATACCTTTCTGATAATGAGAAATGGCAGGCATAAACAGAGGTCAATCAATATGCCAGACAGCCAGACAATTTAACAAGTCTAAAAGTGTGATTGGTACAGTCAGACAGGGAACGTAAAGATTAGACCAGGTCGTGGTCCAAAACGTAAGACAACACCCCGAAACGACCGCCAGCTGGTGCTGCTGTCCTTACATAACCGATTTAAACCAGCATCGAAAATAACCTCTGAGTTCAGGGCAGTAACGAGACTAAGAATTTGTGACCGTACTGTCAGAAACAGACTTAAAGCAGCAGGCTTAAAGTCACGTCGTCCTGTTGTTGGGGTAAGGCTGACTGCGTAACACAGACGTCTCAGAAGAGCATGGGCTACACAACATCGAGTTAGACAACTTCGACATTGGCGCAATACTATGTTCAGTGATAAGTCCAGATTCAATTTGGACTTCGCAGATGGTCGGATCCGCGTTTGGCGACGCCTTCGTGACGTCACCATCAGTGCACCATCAAACAATACGATTCCTACGGGGGCGGATCTGTGATGGTATGGGGCGACATAACCTACGACCATTGGACCAACCTTGTTCGACTTGATGGAAGGGTGACTGGTGTCCGTTACCGAGGCGAAGTGTTGCAACCTGTTGTTCTTCCTTTCCGCCGTAGAGCATCTTCACAACGTCACGGGCGAAACGAAAAAGTTTTTAAACCTTTCCATTCCTCCCTTGACATCATTGGCCGTAATTTCTGTGCTAGCATTTCAACCTGCAGTAGAATAGTCCAATCAGAAGTCAGCATGTTAAATGAACCGATTTGAAAAAATACTTTTGTATGCGTTTAACAAGGGAGAGAAACACTTTATTTGAGTGATACATTAATGGGTTTTTTCTTTGCATTCTCGGTGCTCATCAAAAACATGAAAACAACCATGCAGACTGAAGTTTAAAATTAAATTTCACTCGGATAGTTTTCAAAAAGATCGTCTGTTAGTATTTTGAATTTGTTCCGAATGTAAACGGCAATTTCATTGGCTATTGTTGAAAGAGCTGGTAAGGGGCATAACTCGTAATCACAATAGGTGTCGCTGCTCCAGATCACCGGTTTTCTATCTTGTGATGGCAAGGTCTAAACGAGGAGTTGCTCGATACGTTTTCACCTTGCCGTGGGAAGATGGTCGTAGAATGGGTGTAAACTTTGAGTATCAACATGACAATGCTCGACCCCACACGGCTCACGTGAGCAGGGATTTTCTCACGCAGAACAACTTCAGAGTGTTGCCATGGCCGTCCAAGAGCCCAGACATTAATCCCATTGAACACCTCTGGGACGTTCTTGGACGTCGGGTGAGGGATCGTGATGTTCTACTCCAAACACTTGATGCCATGTTCCAGGCTCTCCAAGAAGAGTGCCGCGCAGTTCCTCGGGCTGTCATCCGAATGTTGATCCAAAGTGTTCCACGACGGTGTGAAGAAGTGATCAGGAAACAGGGAGGACACACAAGATACTGAAATTTCACCTGTGGTGTACATATTTAATGAAATATACTTGATCAAAAACCCATGACAATAAAACAAATTTCACCATCAATACATGCGTTCCTTTATTCATTTCCATCTAATGTGGCTATTATGTATCAACAAAGGCATAATGGCCAAATACTCAAGTCAAAGAACATCGCTTTTATAACACATTATAAACCTCTGGTGACGTCATCCCTTTGTTTAGCACCGTTCCGTAACCTGGAGGTAGGACCTTGGCTACATCAAGTCAGGTCTATCTGTAACTTACGGACCTCGTTTGAGGTCCATCTGTGATTTAGAGACTTCATATGAGGTCTATCTAGGATTTAAAGACCTCGTATGAGGCCTATCTGTGATTTAAAGACCTCAACATTAGATTTTAAACTAATTTCTTTTCAAATCTCAAACATTTCCCATTATAAATTCATATAATTTAAAACACAAGAGTTTTCCAAATATATCACTCGAAAGTCGGGGATCGAACCACTGGCCTTTCGATTTGTAACCAAACGTGCATACCATTAGGCTACGTAGCCAGTTGAAGTTAGAAGGATTTTTTCATGACCAATTGATTACACTATTTCATTGCATTTCTGCATTACTTATATTTATTATTATTAATGTAGCAATATGTTTTATGTGCAAAAGGTCTTGTTACTATTGAAATTGTGTTGTGTTTGGGATAACTTTGATCATGTTGTCATTGGTCGAGCAGTTTAGTGTGCAAGCGTGTACATTTCAGCATTAAGCACAAGTGTCACGAAATGCACGGGCACAATGTCAGGTGATCGGCTGCGTCGCCTGATTATGACACTAATATTTACTGTCATCTTTTTGTTTGTAATGTTAAAGGAAAATATTTTTTTCAGCTTTTGAATACTTAACACATAACTAAAATTCGTTTTTAAAACGATTGTTATTAATGGTTTCCAAATCCTGTCACAAACCTATGAAGTCATTTGGACCAGTTCATTTTCATAGAGGGGTGTGAGTATGTTTGAACTGCTATATTTTTGTTTTATTTTTTAAATGCAATCTTACCTCAGTCCATAAGCCGGTTAAGGTACTCAGACTCGGTCTTGGTACCTGTAGATAGACCGCAGGGGGAGTCGGGTAGGACAGATAGACCTTGGCCCTCGGTCTATCTACAGGCACCAAGACCTCGTCTTCGTACCTTAACCTTTACTTATAGGCTATGAAATGAATTTTTTCTGGTGAATTTATAATGAAAGTGTTAATTGAAATCTTTGCATTCGATTCAAACTTTTCATGGTTTCACACTTTCTACCTTCCTGTAGCTGACCTGTTTGTGTTGGCCTCTCCGACAGAAGACTCATTTAATCAAACTTGACAGTATGTCTGGGTAATGATGCAGACATTTATTCAAAGTTCAATGAAGTGCAGCTTTCCATCCTGTTCAAGTTGATGAAACTTTTGTATAAAGAGAATCTCACGAATCATCTTCTAATTTCAAATATGTCAACATCAGTTGATAAATGTTACCTTTATCAACGAGTGTATATATTAGATCACACAAGGTGAGATCCTATTTATGACCCGCAATTACTTTTCACTGTATCAATACAATGTGCACATCTCAACAAATACTCTGATAAAACTGTCCCTCGAAGAATTTGACGTTAGCAAATAGACTTTTTTTCCGAATTTGTCAGTTTCTAGATGATGACCCTCTGAATACAGCAAAACATGCCAGTGCAAATTTTCCTGAACATGAAATCCCTATCAAGAGCAATATTGAAAAAAAATGTATCGTGTTTTGTATTATGCCTAAACGTCATGGATACATCATTTTGACATGGGGAGTAATTGCAATGTGTCAATATGTGATACGATAGGAGGTGTAGGTGTTCACTCTTTGTTATTCACTGAATTAGCCAATAGCGCTCCCCTATCGGCAATACTTTAAACAAATCAATATCTGAAAACAAAAGAAACAGTTCTCTCAGTGTCTCTCCATTGTGTCAAAATGTGATACGGTAGGAGGTCAGTATTCACTGAATGAGCCCAATATCGCTCCCCTTATCGGCAAATCAATAAATAAAAACAAAGGAAACAGTTGTGTTTCTCCATTGTGTCTAAAACTAGGCATGACCAGAACTTGATTTGTGGGAGGAAGTGAAATGTGAGATAAAAGAACCCGCTTGACACTTAACAGATCTTAATCACCAATTCATCATCAAGACAGCAGGGTATGAGGACGGCAACCTTCTCATTAATCAAACTCCTTATTTCAATCGGCAGACTGCCTGACCCCTAGTTGAGAGTGGTAGTAGTGTAATAGTCAACATGAATTATGTAGAGTTATAAGTGAAACACGCGAGCATCCATGGATACCACTCTGCAATTACAGGTTTTGTATTGGTTACTACCTGCAAAACTTACATAATGGTCACACAGAGTCTAATGTTCTGATGCACTTTCCATATAACCCGGGGAACTTTTCAACATCATTTGTACCTTTGTCTTATTCGTGTATGCATTATTCTTTTAACTGGAACCTATGAAGTTTTGTATATTTAAACTTAACTTAACTACACTATTAAAAGCTGATGAGAATAGTTACCAATTACAAAATTGAAAGGGTCTTTAAAATGAATCTGTTAAGCATGTAACATGTCACGTCGACATGTTCTATCAATTTGCTCAAAAGTGATTGCAAATAACGACTTACAGTAAGATGGATCTGAAAGGTGATTTTCTACACGTAACTTGTGTATTGTGTAAACGAAACTTAAATAGTCAAATACAAAATTATGTTGTCATCCTCGTGATTTATTCCATTAGGTTCACATTCATATTTTTCATAAATATTTTAAATTGATGTACAGGTATTGGTAGTAAGATTCTTATCATCATAAGGCCTGAATGTTAATGTTTGTTGACTACGTTTCCATTAACTTATTTTATTGTTAGTTACTAAATGTCTTGATTCATTCGAAAACACGTTAAACCCAACTCACTCTCTAGTATTCAATGCCTTTAAGGTAGATAAGAAGCAGTTCGGAAATTGTTCAGGACTTGTTAGCTTCAAATGCGATGGATCCCTATCACAACTTACCTCAGGAAGCTTTTATACCGTTATTGTATCCACTGCTTATTTCTGAACTTTTCCTTCAGATAAAAGAGCACTAGTAAAAGGAAATCATACAATTGGATCACCACAATCTAATCAGCTAATAGTAAATTCTTTTAATGAGACATAATCTAATAGCTAAAGGCATTATAGTGAAATATGAACTAACCTAGATCATGTTCCCTCCAAAATGACTCTAAAGTGATGATCCCATGGAATGAATTCAATTCAGCAAAACAATTTAATGCTCTCAGGAAAACAATTCCCATGTCATTTTGGAATTATATATTGCGCCGATCTTAACAAAACCTCTTTTAATATCACCTTTTTCCAATGCCATATAAAAATGTAAGAAATTGTTTACCTGATAGAAGATCTCTGGATAATGCAATGCTGTCATATATGGTTGGTTTATTGAGTTAGAACTACGTCACAAAGACGGTTAAAAGTCCAAGGAATATTTCTGTACCTAGATAATGTCAAGGATACCTGCTATCGTTTTTAACTGTCACGGAATTCTTCTTCATATCGTTTTTTAATTTCTTAGAAGTCATGATTACGGATTTATAATCGTTATCTTATTTATGCCTGGTTGCTATCCTTTCGAATTTGATCTACTTAAAATGGTTCAGATGAGTTGCTGTAATAAGACTTCTATGAATTTAACACAGATACAAACATATAGAGATATAATTTTCCGTAATATGCAAGGAAAATAATATCTTTTTGAAACATGTGATGATAACCATAGGACTAGCAACATAATATGTTTTAGAGTTAAGTTCATCTTATAAGAAACAAAAACAAACATGTGTTGTTTATTTGTGTAGAATGAATTCTTGATGAGGCGATCCACAAAGTGCTTACAAAAGGCGCAAATAAAGTTTTAATGTAACTTTCGAAGACAAGAGTAATTCTATGGATGAACAACTTCTTTATTGGATGGTGGCGACGTTTCGGTATAGATTCTTATACCGTTATCAAGCAAACGTCGCCACCATCCAACGTCGCCACCATCCAATAAAGAAGTTGTTCATCCATAGAATTACTCTTGTCTTCCTCATACCATCAACTTCTAGAATGCCACTCAAACAGCTCTTACTTTAGAAATTATGTTAGAAACAACTTCATATTTAATTATGTTTATGTATACTTTACAAAAAGTCAATCCTATATTCAATTTCAATTTATTCAGATTTCTTATATCTACGGAGATATCACTTTTTTGATAATTCGACTAAAATCAAATCAGGTATGAAATCAGACCTTAGTTAACATATTCACCAAATGCTGATTGCTTAGCAGCTAAAACTTGTCAGTGGAGTAAAATTGATAAAACCCAAATCATCAGAATTTGTAAACTATGAATATATGTTTCCACCAGTGACAAATTCCATTTGTTTTAGCCTCCTCGGTGCATTCACACACAAAATACAAATCACTCATGTAAATCTTTCTTCCGTTCTGTGCTGTACCTGTATTTTTATAAAATCTATTATCTTCTTATATTTATTTAATATGTATTTATGGAAACTCAAAACATGATTACTTGTCTATTTTCATGTGTGGAAAACAACATACAGAACAACAAATATATCTATATAACTTTTAAATGGTTAAGGAGTACAATGACTGCTAGTAGTGACCAATTGTGGAGCTGTGAAAGATATTGTACCTTCCTTTAAAAGTGGAATTTGTGTCAAGTTTGTTTACAGGTATTCTGTAATTGTAAACCTGAATATTGACGATTGACGGGAAAGCCTACTTTAAAATTGAAACCACTGCATCACGCACTTAATATCTTCATATCATGAGGTTTGGAATCCTAAAGGATTAAATTATATTGATTTTTAGAGAGGTGGTCCGATGTAGTCTCATTCACTGAGTTCTGGCTGGCAGCTTGATAAAAATATTAAAACATTGTTCCTTTTACGTAATTAATCCGTGCTACAAAAGTAATAAGAATCTAAACATGATTTGAATGGAAACCAATTTCACTTCCAGTTCTGATTAGAACGTGTACGATTTAAAGACGTGAGAAAATATGATAAAATAAAATCAGAACAAGTCAAGTGTTACCGTTTATGTTTAGCTTCAAAACATCATGTTTGCAGTACACGTTAAAGTCAGATGTCCTGAAAGGAAAATGTGAAGAGATTTAATTGTAAGAAAGGAAATGAAAATAATGCTCAGTATCCAAAACATTGTCATTTTCTCGCAATGGCATTCGATAATTCAAAGCCTCAGCAGAAAACTCAAGTGAACCCTTTTTTTCTTTGACAGAAAATTATCAATTTTTAAAAGATTCATATTGCATACACATACATTAAGTAAAATATTTCAAACGAATTATATCCTTCATTCCCTGATTATACTTCAAATAAGCTTTAATTATTATTACTTTAACATGATCCTCGAAAAGGCAATTAAATTTTCTCCTTCAAATGTGAAAATCTAATCATTTACCTTCATTTGACGCCAAGTTAAGGCTTTTTATGAGAATCAAAACAATCAGCTTAGGAGGATCAAATATCACAGTAATATGTTCAGTGTTCGAGGGTATGTTTGTACATATTGATGTTTTTGATAATGTCCTCTTTTACACTTTAATTCCTATTATTTTGCATTAACATGCAAACACAATTCACAGCAAATCTTCAGGACATAAAAATAGATAATGATCTGATTGTAAAGTTACCAGTGAGAAAATTTCGTTAATGTTGGTGTATGTATTCGCTCATGGCAAAAATGTTCAGGATAAATAGATTAAGTTCATACAAAACCTGATTCTTTGTTAATTGGACAAGTGAACCAATAAGAATCGACCATCATCATCAATCATCATCATGTAATTAAATCACCAAGGAATGTTTTATTCATCTATATGATCTTGGCCTCATTATGTTATTCATTCACCGCATTGAAATTCAATTTTCAATGTTAACCAAGTCACATTCTTATTTGCATTCTACATCATGTGTAATTCATTTCGATAAATGAAAAAATCCTAAAAGCAGTCATAAAAAGGGACGAGTTATCATAAGCTGCATAATGTTTATGACACGGTTCGGAGCCGAGTCAATTAAAATCATATTTTATATATTTACTCTCAATAATTTACTTATACCAGTGATCCCCCAGTGAGTGAGTGAGTTGGTGTTAAACGTGTTTTGAACACTTTAATTTATCCCCAAGAGCTTTTCAGTTGGAACAGAAGTTTGTCTTTCAATGAAATATATCTTATGATCATATACGAATTTACGGGCATGTGAAAGATAATAAGATTATAAGAATTAAATATTTGCTTTTTATGAATCAGTTTACAGGTTCTGTCAATTCAAGAGGCTGTAGACTGTAATGATGATAAAGATGCTTATAAAGGGAACACGTTTAGGTGACCTTTTCACATGGATTACACACTCATGGCGTTCAAATTGCTATAACATTCTAGTTGATACATCCAGACAAACGTGGTGCAATGACGCAATTTATTACAGCAATGTTTGTTTGCAAATGAAAACATTCCTGGCGTCATAAAAAGATCACTTAAACTAAAACGTTCATTCATACAAGCGTTAATTCATTAAATATGCTTTTGAAGTTTTCTTCGCATTTCAAATCATCCACGATATAGGTCCGTCTTCTTTCAAGACCAATGCCTTTAATGGCTGAGATACTGCCCAAGAGGAGTAAAACTTTCACTCACTTTTTTTACAGAGCAGAAGTACCAGGGAAAACTCATTTGATGGTTTTAGAACTTCACTTACATTATTTAACGTAACGGTGTTTATAACTTTACGTCTTTCGTTATCTTTGAATTAAGCTTCTTCAAGCATCTCGGTATGTTATCAAAGTCCTGATTTAAGTTTTTTTAAACTTAATATTTTATCTTAATTCAATGTAGAAAATAACAGCTTCAGATGCTCTAAGGAAAAATGTAGTACTACAAATGAGGTTACATGTACCTGACTATACTTCCAAAAAATATTTGTTAATATGATCCTAAGATACCTGTTACAAGTATCTAATGACAGGTATTTTAAGGCATGTTTTTCTATACTTATTTCCAGCAGGTTTAATGGAATTTTAACTTTTGAACGACAGATTTCAATTTTTATAAAAGAAAAATATAATTGACTTTCAGGAAATAACATCACAACAGAGAATCATGCATTTTTTTAAAGAATTATATGGTAAATTTCTTTGCATGAAGATGCCCCCTGCATTCATTTCGTGACAGGAAACTAATTAGCCGTGTCATATACCGACAAGTTAAGCTATGGAGATGCCCCTGAAAGGAACTCCTGCAATAGATTAGCGTGTTTACCTCATGTACAAATTTGAAATGAATTCTCCATTTTCCATTATCTGAAATGACATGATACTTTCGTCTTCAAAATAAGTGAGTTTATACAATAAAAAATATGACAGCGATAAAGTGCCAACCATTTAGGATTTTATTAAACAGTATAAAATAAATTAACTGTGGAATGGTGATAACATAAATTAGGTTTAATTATAAGTCATTACCACTGATCAAAGTTAAAATTGGATTATGAAAATCAAAAGTCGTTGATTCATGACATTGGCTTGAAGTGGACTACGCGTTTAAAACATTCCCAAGATGATAAAAGCCAGGTCACATAAGGTGATATAATATAAGGTAAATCGAAAGTATGTTGAATGAATAGGCATGCATACCAACATGTTTAAAGATATATATTTAACAAATAAATACAATCAAATTGAAAGGGTTAGTGAGTTAGTTGGTGTTGAACGTATCTTAAACAATATCTCCGTGATAAAACACCTGGATGTTGTCATCCGAAAGAGAGTAGATATATCAGGGAGAAAGGGATCGAAAGGCATAGTGGGAGATAAAAATAGAGCCATGGGCTCCATAGCTCATTAGACTTTCGATGGAAATAGGTTTAAAGGTTTTGACCCCTGGGGTCACCAAATCTACAATTGAGAATCTTCATTGGCCAAGGAGTCTACACATATCTTTTCAGCTTTCTAGATCTTTTTGAACTGGAGAAGAAGATGAAAATAGATTTTTTAGGTTTTGACCCCTGTGACCCCATTTGGGGTCATGTGGTCATCAAACCTAAAATTTAGACCTCAATTGCCAAGGAGTCTACATGCAATTTTCAGCTCTCTAGACCTTTTGGAACTGGAGAAGAAGATGAAAATAGGTTGCTAAGGTTTTGACCCTTATGACCCTTATTTGGGATCAAGGGGTCACCAAACTTAAAATTTAGAAACCTCATTGGCCAAGGAGTCTACGCACAACTTTTCAGCTCTCTAGACCTTTTGTAACTGGAGAGGAAGATTAAAATAGATCTTTGAGATTCGCCCCCTGTGACCCAATTTGGAATCTACAATTTAGAATCCCTATTTGCCAACGAGTCTGCACATCAAATTTCAGCTTTCTAGAGTCATTGGTTCTGAAGAAGAAGTCGAAAAGTGAAAAGTTTACGGTTGGACGGACGCCGGACGCTATGCCATGCCATGACCTGATGAGCTAAAAATAAGGTTTTGGCAAGACTCAAATTTGGTATTGCTTCTATTCGTCGAACTGTCAGGGTCACCGATGCACTCAAACTATCACACCAAGATAAGGTATTGAGTCAAGTCGTTGAATCATGAAATGATAAAATTCTATAGAAATCTTGGAAAAGGATAATACAGCTAATGTGGTGATGTTATTGATGCCTTTAAAATATAAGCTTGGTTGTGATGCAGCTAACTGAACTGCTGTGTCTGATTAATTCTGATTAATGAGAGCGCAAATGAAATTGGGCTCTTCATGACCTCTTCAAGAGATGAGACTTTACGAAAAGCAAGTTATAAAAGACCTGGTCTGTGTCTCTGTATATCTGAATCTGACAATATTGGGTTCAAATTAAAAAGTTTTATATTACATGGGAGAAAGAATAAGTGATACATTTATCTGAAAATTGGTTTTGAATGTTTTCTTTTTCACAAATGACTGACTACATCGTCAATAACGTAATTAACGAACAACATTATCGTCTTTTTTCTGTGCTGTCGTTATTCAACACGAGTCACGATCTCATAAATGCAGATTAGCACCCTTAGTTACCCTTTTCATACTTTTTAAAATCTCTTAAAGCAATCACTGAACGTTTGATTTTTACCATGAAAAGACAGCTTTGATGTTTCCGGATCTTTGTAACACTGCTTGAAGTCATGTCAATTCAAAAGCAAATTCAAACATATGAATTAATTTTGCACTGGAGTGTTAAATGTTAAGTAAACACAATGAGTGATGTTTATTGGGCAAGTATGAATAAGTCATAGACACAAGCATTTTTAAGACATACTGGTTTGGAACACAGCAAGTTTTTTGTAATTGACAATGCCTAACAAGTTGCTGCGGGTTGTTAATGATGTTTTATATTAGGCAAACAGGTTTTGATGTAGGAACGGAGTACACACTCAGGCGAATGGTAGAATACATGCTGGGCTAAATTATCAGTCAGCCATGTTTTGCGTGTCTAGTATAGTTGTAATGGGTTTTCAACCTTTGACAGATTAATTTCAATTAGCTTCAGGAGATAACCTCACATCAGGGAATCAGTATTTATGCTTGGAAGAAGCATAATCAATATATCAATAATCCATCATATGTAAACTTTTTTAGAAAAAGGTACCCCCTGGAATCATATCGTGATACAAGAACAGGAAAATGGTACTATTCTCAATTGTCTCGAAATCCACAAGCATCTTGAAGAGTGAAGATCTAGAGATACCCGGAAGGAACTCCTGTTGATGAAGATAGAATTTTCTTCTTGTCCCATGTTACAAATGATTTTTCCCGCTTTTTTTATAATAACAGAAGTTTTGACAAATAAATTGTCATATTGCCATCTTCTGTTACTTCCGTTACGTATTACTTTAATGTGTATGTTTAGTCATCTGAATATATTATTCGAGTTAAATAACACACTCTTGTTCACATGTACAGTTTGATCGTACACCAAATCCTTGAAGTCGTTAACTCATGCGCCAGTCTCCGAATTTTTCACTCACTTTTTCACTTGTTGTGACGGCGGCACCAGCCGCAACAACAGCATCAGGAAACCTTATAAATCGACACACAGTTTAAGAGCAATTTAATATAGGAATCGAGTCCATAAACTCTAACACAAAGATTATCTGACTCTTCAGAAAATGTCATCAATTGACATGGACCAGATGAGTTATGATGTGTTGCAAATTTGGTGGCTGGCTATGTTTAATATGTTCACAGATGAGGTACATGTAGAACTGTCTATACACTAATGACAAATGAACAATGTTTCTTAAGACTTGTTGGTTGAGAATTTGCACTTCAATTCGACCAGCTCTATTGATGATAACTTAGAGGGTGAGAAAATATCTATGGTGATATGAAACAAGATTTATGATACTTAAGTGCACTAAAACACTAGGATGTTTATCATAACAGAATTTTTTTAAAATAAATCGTCATATTGCCAGCTTCTGTTACTTCGGTTAAAGTCAGAACAGAAACTATTAATAACAAACTTTGTCCCGTTAAATGAGCTGTGATACATTGTGAAATGCATACATCAGTATTGGATTGCAGAATTTCGTATTACTTTATTGTGTATGTTTAGTCATCTGAATATATTATTCGAGTTAAATAGCACACACTTGTTCACAGTTTTGATCGTACGACAAATCCTTGAAGTCAATAACTCTGACAATATGCTCCTTGAAGTCAATAACTCTGACAATATGCTCGGTTAAAAAGATCAGAAGTAAGTTGCAAGTATGCCCATGCGCCAGTCTCCGAATTTTTCACTCACTTTTTCACTTGTTGTGACGGCGGCACCAGCCGCAACAACAGCATCAGGAAACCTTATAAATCGACACACAGTTTAAGAGCAATTTAATAAAGGATTCGAGTCCATAAACTCTAACACAAAGTTTATCTGACTCTTCAGAAAATGTCATCAATTGACATGGACCAGATGAATTAAGATGAAGTTGCAAATTGGGTGGCTGGCTACGTTTAATATGTTCACAGATGAGGGTACATATAGGTCTGTCTATACACTAATAACAAATGAACAATGTTTCTTAAGACTTGTTGGTTGAGAATTTGCACTTCAATTCGACCAGCACTATTGATGATAACTTAGAGGGTGCGAACATATCTATGGTGATATGAAACAAGATTTGTGATACTTAAGTGCACTAAAACACTAGGATGATCTTGAACTACACCCTCTCTTCTCCTTTATCCTACATCATCCTCGGGGCTTTGTCCACCAGCACATGACAAGATAGAGTGACAATAGCCTATTTACTATGCTGATGTCACTGTGTAACGTTGGCTAGCATGTCCACTGGGCATGAATCCCATCGAACTCTTATGAGACTATCTAGACGGTCAACAATTCTATCAGTGTCACCTATCATCACTTAACAACTTTCACAATGTCTTCTGCAACAATAGCAACAGACGTCAACTGTCATCTTACGTTGTATGTTTTGACATTTATTGACGCCAAAAACTACATGTATGATTCTGGATTTCCATGGATACATGATAAAAAAAATTTAGTTGGTCTGTCGCTTCAAGGAGATCATAACAATGCTTTGAAAAGAGTGTCATTAATTATTTGTTTAACTCATTGAATCTATACTGTATACGATCAGTATTTGCAACAATCATTCAGATTCGTCAGGCCATAGAGTACAGACTGATGTTACAAGGCATAATATCCCAATATTGCTTAAAATACTTGCAAAGATTATTTAAGATGGAAGCTTTTACATCAAAAAAAGCTGTGTTTTGTTTACCTCCTTTGTGTATGATAAAGTAAAGAGAAAAGTTGACAGACATTCAAAATCACAGTTTCCAAGACTAAACAATTACAATATGCTTTCATTGTCTCTGAAATTCCGTACAGAATTCTATTCAAAAACCATTCTCAACTATAGACAACAATATTTCAACTGTGTAATAAGTTTGCGCCATTTACCCCCCAACAGCAGTCCCTTTTATTTCTTAAAAGTCGGTGCCATTGTAAAGATGACAATATCTATTAATACTTAAATATATTCACTGTTATCAGAATTACACTTTTTAGGCATTCAGTCAACCTTTATGAACCATAGGAGACATTGCTTAAAGTGCCATGTACAGCGAGATTGGGGGCTATTATTTGTCAGAATGTCCGCATACTATAATTGACGTCTCCAGGGAATCTAAATTACCTGGTTTTCCTTAGAACATCGTAAAGTAGGTGGGCAACTTATTGAGTTGCACTTGTACGTGAACACTCACCAATTGACACAAGAGTAGTCATCTGAAAAGTGACAAATTCATTTTGATACTGAAGTAAGATGGGGGGAGGGTAGGGGTTGGCTTTAATATTAGATGTTCAACAATATAGTCATAATGTCAATAACCGGTATCACCTGCAAAGATCTCACAAGGGGTTGAATTAATGACAGTTGTAAGTGTATGTGACACAGTAATGGGTAGATGGAGGTTAGTACTCTTACACTAGATGGACAGCCAGACTTTGTTCAGAATTAAAGGCCCCATTGCCCAGGTTACATCAAGAGAGCTATACACAGACCTTACTCTTGATGGAATGGGTTCTTTAGGACACGACTCATCTCAGTAAAACTAGAAGACTGAGAATATAATAATGAATCTAAAAGTTGAACATTTACTTAAGGGTAAATTACAAGAAGAATTTGACCATTTGTTGAGATTTCTCTTCTATTTGATTCCAGCGCTTTACGAGATAAGCTATAAATTAGTATTATGTGGCTTTTTTTCAATATCACTAACATTTACCAACAAAGCCCTTGCTTACCAATAGAGTAAAACTGTTATATATTTTATTACTACATAATTGGAACAAGAATTATTACACTGATACTTGTTTAAAAGAAGAAACTGCTTGTATTAGAAAACTGAATGACTTGTGGGATTTTAAAAATATAAATAGTTTTCACATCATGTGTACTTAAGAATTGAATGTCAGTTTGTGTGTTTGCACTGGAAAATGAACGATGTCAAGGCTACATTCAAACTCGTGTGAACCCAGCGAGCTTGCGTTCATTTTCCAGTGCAAACACACAAACTGACATTCAATTCTTATAATTTCGCACCATATATGGAATGGAACGGCGGATTGATATAAACCTTTTTGTCTTTTGAACGAGTAGTCTAACACTGCGACATAAGACAAAAATAATCCCAATTTGGAAACAATCTGAATGTTATCAGAATTTGTCAATGTTCTGTATAATTAGAGAACACGCTATACTACGATATGCTAAATGAAGCGCACACTATGATAAAATCTCTTCGCGCAAGGACGGGAGATCAGAGTTATCTGCCATATGCATAACGTCGCTTCACTGTCATGCTGGCCGCCATTTGCAGGGGTATCTTCGTCAAAATATGTAAACAAAAGTGGTATTTTTTATTATAATAACTGCTCTATCAGCACTCTTTCGTCTTTGGTGTATACATCGTGAGTATATGGTTGTCTTAGTTACGGCGTACAGAACCCTATATTGATCGTAATGTCAAATAATAAAGCATCAGTGGATGCATCTCGTTCCGTTCTCGATCAGATCAGGGACACTAACACGTAAATGCCTCTGATCAGATTTATTCTTCATCAATTGTTTAGCTTATTATTAAAAGCAAATGATACGATGAATGTTTTTACATCAAAAAATCAAAATACATTAGATTTCTACTTAGCAAAAATTGATATGATTAAAATCATTATAGTTTAATTGGTAAAAATATTGATAACATTTGATTTGGTGTTGGGCGAAGAATTAAAGTAGTTCCGGTGAACGTTCACACAAGTATGAACACTTTTTTTGTGAGTTCATGGGAAATGAATCGACGAAACTTAGATCACATGACCATGCCCTAGACCAATCAACGTTCGGGAATATGTGTAAACTTCAGAGTGTGAAATTCTACACTAATAAGGATCAAACACATTGATCTTGCTCTCGGGAAAACTACTTTCCGAATATGAAACATCTTGGTGATAAGTCCCTGAAAATATGCAGATGCACTAAGACACTATGAATGCTCTCATTACATATTATGAATATCTGACTTAAGTTGTATTCAAAAACTTTCATCATAGGTAATCAGTAATGAATACTCATATATAATATATGATGTGTATCCATGTGTGAATAATGCGCTTAAGATATAGTGATGAACAATTGGCATATACATATACATGTTTATGTACATGTGTATATGTGTGCACATGTATGTATGTGTATGGGATATATGAACTTATTTGTATGTATATGTACATGTATTTATACACACATACATGTTTATTATTACATGTATGTGTGTATTTGTGTGAACCTATGTGTATGTATGTATTGTGTATGTTTATATGTGTATAAGTTTATGTTTATATTCAAGTACATGGGTGTATCGTATTATGTGAATATTGATATAAGTAGTGGAAGTACCATACTGACACTATAAGCAAACTTCTACATTTGTCACATTTTAATTATATCCAGCACTTCATATAAAGTATTCCTATCCTCTCAAAATTACATATATAAGCTTTATCAAAATAACACGTATGATACTATCTCCCTAATCGAGGAACAAATGCACAATTCAATGAAAATAGATTATCATATTCCGGATGTATATTATTATATGATATCTTCCAGTTCTCATCAGCAATTAATATCAGCTTTCTACTAAATTGTTGGTTTTTGTGAAGATGGTCAAATAGATGTTAATGTACGACAAGATAATGTCCGTGCAATGATTAGAATAATGTAATGATATGATTGTTTTATAAATTGTTGTGCTTGTAAACTAGTCTCTGTCAGCCATTTTAGTAAATTCCAAACCAATTACATCTGAAAGGAATTGATTTTGTAGTACCCCTGTACCCCTTTCTTCATCATAAAACAAAATGAAACATAAGAAAATGAAAGGTGGCCCCTTTGATTTAATCTATTAAGCAAAGTTTGAGGCATTATTTCATAATTCAGAACCTCATGTGGCTGATTCAAGTTTTAGGTAAACGGTTGTTTTCGGTGATTGCAGTTGCAGCTTAATCCTTAAGGTGTAATTTAACAACTTAGTTTGTTTTTTTTACCTTTAAAGGGGCAGTAGCACGTTTTATAATAAGGTATGATATAAGGTGATGTTAGGAAAATGAAAAGTAATGGTTCCAATTGAAAGACAATGCATTTAAACTTAATGAAGCAGTACTAATTCAAATATATAACGTGAAGTTTAGCCATACGATTCCTTTTTCTTACACAAAATGAATTAAAGGTGTTCACACAAAATGGCCGCCAATGGATTTTAAGTGAAACTTCATACTTTGTCCTCTGACTATGGATGATTGGCTTGTGTAATGAGATTTTTGACACTGTCAAAGTAATACATTTAGCATTAACTTACAATTATCAGTGAAATATTCAAAATATAAAATTATCAAAAACCTTTCTACTGCCCCTTTTAAGGAAACTTGTTTTTTTCTGTTAACATGTAACAACACCATGATACTGATATTCTAAGTATAATCAAAGTGTTCTTCTTTATGTTCCTGTACTTTATCTATTTATTTGTGTACTTTGAATCACATTTGTAAATTTACAACCCATAGAAATCAACATTTATATTTCATATTTTTTCATTAAAGTAAAATATCTTTAAGAAACGCTCACACACGTTTATCTTATTAAGATGTTCAAAACACTCTCTTTTGTGAATAGCTACAAAGACCTAGTGGAACTCATTTGCAAACAATATGTCGTTGACCTGTCGTAATTATTCAAAATAAGAACATTTTGGTTAATTATATCTCTAAATATTGTATATTAAATTTTTTTTTTTTTATTGTGACTTATTAATCAGAAATATTTCCTTTTGGTTTTGTGATTTTTTTTCTTTGGTTGTTTGCTCATTTAATATTGATTTGTAGGTTAATGATTTTTTAATGAGGTATGAAATTCATTTTGCTACTACTTTATTACCTGACAGGGAAATATGATATATTTCAAAGTAAGGTATTATATATAGTTCTGAACTAGTAATATATTATTTCTGGTAGTTAGTATCACATTCTTCGACAAATGTTATAAATCAACACCTACATGTAAATGACAACAATATCACAGTTTTGATACTTGTAACTAAATTCAGTTGATTCGAATTAGACCTCAAACTAGATTTCAATACTAGATTCATACCTTTATCATTTACAATGTCTATCATTAGCTGTTTGAGTGGCATGCCTAACATTTACTAACTAACATAGTATGAATTTTATGATTGGCCCGAATCCATCAATGACTAATAAGATTCTTCACTTTTTACAACTTCTCTTACAGAGAGTGTATGTCTTTTCAAGGGTTGTCTTTTCTTCATTCATCAATGAAGAAACAATGTTCAGAATGGTTTTCCTAAACAAAATGCTTATACTTTTCCTGAAATCTTGAGCTTGATTTGAAAGCCTTTTTTAAAAGGCATTAAATCTTAAATTGAACCTCATCTTCTACGAATATTATAGATTTGTGGTGAACATGATTACCTTATGTTTTAGACTTCATTTGCACTTCAAAAAACATGGCTACATGTAACTTTGGCATGATTGATTTCAAAGATACAGATACTTCTTTGCAGTTCTATCAAACTTCTATTAAACAAGTGTTACAAATAAATCTATATTTGTTTCTATTTCAAGCACTTAGATCAAGAAATGTTTTCTGATATTATATACGAACAGCTGTTTATTTATCAAAGTGAAGACACACAAATGAAAACTACATATGAGTGAATTTATTCCGGTTTCCTTCCTTATTTTCTATAATATGCTCAAACTGTCTTTGATTTCCTCTTATGTCACTTGAAATCAATCTTCAAACTCATGTACTTTGTGATGATACTGTTGTCTACTTAAGAAGCAATATATCATCTACTTTATCTTCCAAAATATGATGTTTGTCCCGAATGAGTGTATATAAACCAATGTTAAAGAAGGGCTGCATAACCTTTTTTAAATATATTTTTCAAAAGATATTGGTCTAATAACTATATAACATAAATATTAGGCCAAAACAGCAACGATACACAGTTTCTCAATGAAGCTACAGCTAAGTAAACATTGCGTAACAAGGCGTCTGCTTGTCGCCGTCCAGCGACAAACCAAAACAAGGTTGAGAGGCCACGGGCAGGGGATACCGGAAGTGACGTGGCAGTAGGCGAAGCGTTCGTCTGCTTATATGGAAAATGATAGGCGAAATCCGCAGTTCTGCCTTTTCAAAGCGATTAACAGTATGTTATATCATTGTGTTGCTGTCAACTGTCCTAGAATATCTCCTGATGAAGTCTCCGTAGACAAATTCCAATCATATTGATGGTTTCACGCCAAATTGACCCGCTGTGTTAGGTCAAACAGAGCAATGTGACTATCTACATCGAACTCACGTGTTCCGATCACTACACCGATTTTCTGCGTCGAGCTCGCATTTTCACTGAATGAACAGTTTGGCATGCAGAGAAAAGGGAGATTAGTAAAATATAAAACATAGCACAGAGTTTTGGGCTGATTTATGGTAATAATCCGAATATACAATGCTCACATTTAGATTTGAACGTTGTGTAAAAAGGTTGAATAAACAATGACATTGATCTGCAGGTGTTACTTACTTTCTTTATATCAGATACTCACTTATTACACAATTATTCTCTGTCTATCGTATTTCCTGTCTGTTTCCTAATTAGATGATATCAAATGATGACTATAGCAGGTAGGTTATATAATGCACAATCATCAACACCTGGCTATTTATGACATCAGCTAATTAGGTAACATCAAATAGCAATTGTATTCCTTAACATCCCTTTTTTCTCCGATTGGTAAATTATGACCTTTTAACCTGAAATTAGTAATACCGTTTTTGCTCTATCTGATAATTATTTTGGATAAGGTTCATTTAATAAATCTTCATTCTGTTTGGCCATGTATCGGGTATTGTTGTGGAAAATATCTCCTCTATGTACAAGAGTAAAACATTAAGATTTTCAGTGAAATGCCCTATTATAATAATGTTTTAAACAAGACATCAGTGATCATCCAATAACTGTCTTTCATTGAGAATTGTAACTTGTCCATCACTAAATGAAATAACTAAGAAAAACGTATATATTTTTTATCCGTTACAAAATGAAGTCAAAGGCAATTCTAAAAAAATGGTTTAAATGTAAAAAAAAAATAGTATTGTATAATTACATCCTTTCTGCTGTGCTACTAAAGTAATATTCAATAACAACCAACAACTGTGCACGAAGATAAAACAGTTCACACGGGAGCAATTGTTCACATATACATCCGGGTTCTCACGTGCAGTCTTATGACAACATTGCGCAAAGCGAGACCATCTAGGCCTACATGCTATAGCATTATGCGCACAACTTCGTTTTTAATCAGGGTCTTACGTTTTCGTCAATACAAATTGCCAGTTGAATAAATAAACTACCGATTTATTGAAGGTTTGAGATGTTTGGATGTTGTTTAGGGTGTTTAATCGACGGTTAAACATCGAGCTGTACTGTAAGCTTGTGTTGTTTTACATAACGAGGGCACACAAGGGGGTATCACATCACCTACTAACACGTCACGAGGCAGTCACGCTTCAGTGCGTTTTATTCTGTTCGCCGGCCTAATTAGGCGGTGTTCTTTATACAGTCGTAATTAAGCCGTTTCTAGGTCGATTTCAGAAATTTAAAGTTGAGTCCATGTGAAATTGTTATCACTATTTCATGAATCCCGAAAGTTGCCATATAGCATTTCAGTCCCTCTTTAACATCAAAGTCCAAGGGCAACAAATCGCCCCACAAAGGCAGATCAAGTCATGTTGATTTAGCCTCTTTTATATTACGCCGAGTTTGTGGGATAGAATGGGAGATGCCAGGCAATCAAAGTTAGTTGTGCAATCAGCGACGCTGTTCTTAAATCATCGTTTTGGCTACCGAATCAAGGCAAAGGCATTGTGAAATGAACCACCCTTTCCATGCGAGAAGCGTTGTCATTTGATAACGAAATTCAAATGGATTGTGTTGCGTTTTTTTCCGCCAGGGGAAACTGCCGGAATCCACGGATTTCGGCGTAATAGAGCAGAGGCTAAATCAACATGACTTGATCTGCCTCTGTGGGGAGAGAATGTCGCATGTGCCGTCATGCAACAAACAATGCATTGGCATAAGTTTTGCCTATAATCTTACATTCTTTAGGGGCTGATGTAACGTTGAATTTCTATCGGCATTGAATTATGAAAGGAGTCGTTATAAAATATTTAATTATGAACCAAACCGTTGAAAAAATACCCTTGCATTTGAGAAGTGACCGGGGACTTTTTCAACAGCATGGCCTTGGTATTGTTGTTATTTATCAAATAATAATGACTTCATTGGTAACCCAGGGTATTATCTGGTGTCACTGAGATAAGCTGTAAAGTCGGAATCATAATGTCGTTGACAGGGGTTTGCCAAATGTTAATGTGCTCTTGTGAAGAGGTGGCAGACAAATAATCTTGTGTCATGTGTATCAGGTGCCACGACTCACCCTGTTCTAAATACGAAACTTACAATTTTCGAGATATTTAAGCATGTATTTGGGTTTTTCAACAACGTATACATGTACGCTATTATGGTTGCATGGTAATTAAACTGTGTCTATGATGTTTATAATGGTAATGTATTAATGCTATATTAAAAGGTTTGTTGAGGTGCATTGACAGGAAGTGACTTCCATCAGCAGGCGTGATCACACATGATTGACCTCCCCTTGGCTTGTCAGCTGTATCTCGTAGTCATTGTAACAGTCTGTTAAATTTGACAATTTGTTTTTGTGGACTCCTTTTTAGAAAATTTGGTTGCCTTCATTCTTTCAATAGGAAATTACATGTGTGTGTTTTTTCCTGTTGTGCTACTTAGGTACTACTGATTACTGTTTCATCCAATCGTTATGCTTGTACATTGTTTTACGTCGGAATAAGGTGAGTGAGATTGTGTTAAATATTTATCTTTTTTGCATTTTCCCCCTTTTTTATCCATATGCTATAAAACTTATGAGTAGCATGACATATTTGCGATACACATGGTACATGCGGGATGAGTAATTGGTTTCAGTCCTGTAAATTGTCCTGTTCGTCAGCACATGCCTACTCATGAGCATTCAAATGTACACATTAAATTATACTTCGTTTAGTTATGAATAAATCAGAATCAAATTTAAATCAATTGTTTGGTTGTTTAGTAAAATATTCCTGTGATGAAATATTTATCTTTCTTACTTTTTGCCAAGTATTTCTAAAATAGTGCCAATATAAGTTTTGAAAAAAGTTATTATAAGCAAACATTAAGCACCACAATTAGCACAATAGCGAAAGCTTAAAGTTCACTTTCGATATTCAAAATATTTTGCTGTACTTATCATGGTTCAAAGTTCATATTGTGTAATATTTATATCTATATCTGTCTATATCGCTTATGAAATGTCGTCTTTTAATACATCAAAAAAAGATAAGTTCGACTTGAGGGTAATAGCATTAACTTACTTTAATGTAAAGTCGTTTTCACATTATTGACATTTGAATCATTGTGCGTTTGCAAGTAATTCTTCAATATGCAACAAGTCAATTTAAATTGAACTAATCACCCGAAGGATGAAGTACAATGTGATTTTTAACATGTGTTTTGAGATCTACGTTTTTTCCCACCACTGGACTCATTACCTTATCGTGGTGTGGTGGTTTGTGTGCTTCGACGAGCCCTAGAGCTATGCCAGCTGGAGCTTCCATGCTCCTGGTAGGGTCACCCAAGCTGGACAGGTCGACGGAAAGAAGCCAGACCAAATTTGAGTCCTTCTAAAACCTGCTTTATCTCTTACTATGCCTTTCTTTCCGTCTTTTCCCTCATCCTTTCGATCCCTTTCTCTCTGATCTGTCTACTCTCTTTTGGATGGCAACATCCACGTGTTTAATAACTGAAATATTGTTCAAAACACTTTAAACACCATCTCACTCACTCACTCAATTGAACGATTTTAATAACATAATGCAATGTATGTCTCTAACAGAAGTTGTCCGACAAACAGCAACCATTGTTTGCTGCGATCCTTTTTGTGAATCTTACCGCTATTTTTACCTAATTTACCTGTTCTTGTCCTAAGTAATAGAAACAAACTTGGTACTTTTGACGAACCATGGACTTTGAAATAATCACCGCCTATATAATTGACGAACCATGGACTTTGAAATAATAACCTCCTATATAAAGACCTTCCATTAGTCAACGCTTGGTTTAAGGCAACGTTGGAATAATTATTCACTTGCCTTAGAAGGTTTCCCTGTAATTTAGCAATGTTAAAAAATGTTGAACATTTTGCTATTATTTACACTTTCTGGCATATACATGAAAGTTTATTTGTGAAATATAAATCCGTTGGCAGGAGCCTCTGTTTCAATATTTACAAAAAGAAATTATCGGTTACAATGGCCTTGTTTCCTTATTAAAATGCACAAACATAATATGGTTTAGAAACATTGATTATTAGCAGGTGCTTTGTCTCTATGTCTCGTGTTATATAAAGTATCAAGGTCAAGTGATTTGTACCTTTTATGGTTTCCTTTAAAACCTTTTATTATTCAAAAGTATCAATAAAAATATAAAGAGCTTAGACTTCGTCTCGATGTATCTATTTTGTTCCATGTCCACATTCATGTTATCATTTAGATGATGACTCTGAGCTGGTTTATCTTAATTCTGACACTTGCGCCACGGTATAGTTCCAACTGCCTTCTGATCTTCTATTAACACGATAACACAATAAGAAGAATTCACCCAAAAATATCTAGGCAGTAAGATTATTTTCTGAAATTTTTAGGCAATAAGTTACTGCCTAGGCAGTAGCTTAATGCCTAGGAAATAACATTACTGCCTGATTCCCCTTATTGCCGCTAACATATGCATTTCACAATGTACCACAGAAGATATACTGGGACAAAGTTTGTTATTCAAAGTTTCCGCATTGAGTATAACCTAAGGTAATGAAGATGTCAATACGACTATTTATCTGTCAAAAAAGCTGATTTGATAAACAATTCGGAAAAAATATTTGTAACATTGGACAAGGAGTCAATACTATCTTCATCAGCAGGAGTCCTTTCAGACATCTCTTCACCAAGATGCCTGCGGATCTTTAACAAATTGAAAATAGTACAATTGTCATGTTCTTGTATCACGAAATGTTTACAGGGGGTACCTTTTTCAAACAAAGTTGACATGTGATTGATTATGCTTTAATTGATAACAAGATCTCGCAGCTTTCTTCCAAGCATTAAAAAATGATTCCCTGATGCGAAGTTATTTCCCGAAACTGAATTAATATTTGGTTCCATCATAATTGAAATGTGTCCATCAAATGCTGAGAATCCATATAAACCATTCTCAACACGCAAAACATGGCACACTGATAATTTAACCCAGCATGTCTAAGAGGTTAACTTCTACCAATTGCCAAGGTGTGTGCTCCGTTCCTACATCAAAACCTGTTTGCTGAATATAGACAACCCTAGGAACTTTTTAGGCATAGTCAATTTTTTTTTAAATGCTGTATTTCTTTCATAAACGTGTTTTTTCAAAAAGGTTTTTGTCTATTGAATGATAACAGATTTATTCATACTTGATCAATCAATATCACTCATTGCATTTACTTAACTCAGTGGAAAATAAGTCAGTTCGTTTGAATTTGCTTTTGGATTAACATGACTCATAGCAGTGTCACAGAAATTCGGAATTATGCATATTAAAAGTTGAATGAAAGGGATATCTAAGGTTGCTTATAAGGATTTATGAGATCATGACTCATGTTGAATAATGATTTAGTATAAAGAGGATGATTTTGTTCGTTAGTGACGTTAATGTGGTCAGTGATTTACAGAAAACATTCACAATGTGATTTTAGTTGAAAAGAAATTTTCAGATAAAATGAAACACCTAGTTTTTCTCTCATGTCAAATCAAACATTATAATTTCATCCCAATAGCATCAGATTCAGATATACAGTGACATAGACATAGAAGTTTTTTGTTTGAACTTTTCGTAAAGTCTCATCTCTTGAAGAGGTCATGGAGGGGCCAATTTCATTAACGCTCTCATTAATCAGAATTAATCAGACGCAGCAGTTCGGTTAGCTATAACATCAGAATCAAGCTGACATTTTAAAAAATATCAATAACATCGCCACATTAGTTAGGCTATACTTTTCCAAGGTTTTATAGAAATGGTTCATTTCAATATTCAAGTCTTTTTAATTTTGATTGTATTTATGAGTTAAATATATCTTTGAATATGTTGGTATACCTGCTTTTCTTCTAACATACTTTAGATTTACTTCACTTTACATCAGTTTATTTGACCTCGCTTTTAACTCTTGGGAATAAAATGTGTGGTCTACTTCCGGTCAATGTCATGAATCAATGTCTTACGATTTTAGCTCATCCAACCAGTGGTGTATGGGCTTATTGCTTTGCATTTTCGTCTTATTCTCAAGGAGCATAAGGCCTAGAAAGCCTTTGTGTACTGACTCCTTGACAAGTGAGGATTATAATCTTGAGCTTTTTTAGCCCTAATAAGGGCCACAGAGGCCACGCCCTTAAAGTCTATTTTCGTCTTCTTCTCCTGAAGCATTAGGCCCAGAAAACTGAAACTGTGTATATAGATTCCTTAGTTAGGTAATAAGCATTCTAAATTTAACATTACATTTAAAATCCATTGAAGCCTGATGAGCTGCAAAGCCAATGGTTTATTTTAATGTTACAATATTAGGTTTGATCATTAGTAATGACAAGTCACTTATAATTAAACTTAAGTTATTTTATAGTTTTTTTTATCTTTCATCATGTTTACTCTCTCAAAACCTTAAATGGTTGGCTCTTAACTGCTTTCATATTCTTATTTGCTTATACTCATGAAAGAGGCAAGACGAAAGTTGATATTTTTATGTCATTTCAGATGATAACAAAGAGTCATCAGAAGATGACATATCCCACCGGTTCCACATGATCGTAAGATGAAAATCTTTGAAAGATTATTGTAAATTTCTCAAGCAAGGTTCATAAAAGTATAAGCTAATATATATGAAACGAAACCTTTCATGAACAGAGTCCCAATAAGAGCCGTTTCCATGGAAATAATAAAAAATAAAATTTTCAGAAATGTGAAAATATCAAAAGGCACCACTTCAGTAGGTGGGCAATACACATGTAAAGTTTCAGAAAGATATGTGGACCGGTTTTTGAGTTCTGCTCCGGAAACGAAATGATTACGGACGGACATACAGACGGACAGGGCGATGACTATATCCCACCATATTACATACCGGTGGGATAAAAATGATTGGAGAATCAATTTAAATTTGTACACGCTCTCCATAGCAGCAGGAGTTCCTTTTTGGGGCATCTCCATAGCAACCAGCCTTATATCTTTAAGTCGCTATATGATGAAGGCTTATTATTTTCATATGTCACAAAATGAATGCAGGGGGCATCAATTTGCAAACAACTTTATCGTATGATTGATAATGGCCCTTTCAAATTTAGATTTTCGGATGTCAGCAAAAAACGTGATTCCCTGTTGTGGGGTTATTTCCTGAAGGTAAATTATGGCTCTTTCAAATTAAGATTTTCGGATGTCAGCAAAAAACGGGATTCCCTGTTGTGATGTAATTTCCTGAAGGTAAATTATAATTTTGTTTTATAAAAAATTGAGATCTGTCAATCAAAGGTTGAAAGCCATTAAAACTGCCACAAACAAGAAAAACATTGAGCCTTTTCATGCTGAACCATAAAATTCTGCAAATTATTGTATACTTGTATCAAGTTTTTTAAGGATCATAAAAAATATACCTATAGGTCACTCCATTCCTGAGTCCGCCTTCGGTCGTTAAAGGTTAAATAGTGAGGTGCTCGACGAAGCTGAAACGTAAGGGTGTGATACATGTATAGTAATAACCACCATCTAACTATTGTGCTACACCTGTGAGACGAAAATTAAAATATAGGAGTTTTCCCTGCTATTTCTGCTTTGGGAAGAGTGAGTGAGTAAGTCAGTGAGTGGACGTTTTACTCTGCTTAAACATTACATTTGTATCTCAGCCATTAGAGGTGTGGGTCTTCAAATAAGAAGAACATATATGTTAATAATTTGAAATATTGAAATGTGAAGAAAAGGCTGTTGAATGAATTAACCCTTGTAATTATGATTTTATTTTAAATCTGATCTAAATATGAGACCCTGAAAAATTCAATTTACAAACAAAACTTCAAAAATAGAACATTTTGCCTCATTGCATCACTTTTGTTTGGATGTAAAGACCAGAATGTAGTAGCATTTGGAACGCCATGAGTGTGTAATTTGTTCCCATTATCAACATTATTATCATCATTACATTCTTTACTCTCTTCATTTGACCAAAGTCTTATACTGTTTCATAGATAGCAAATATTTACTTAAAAAACAGTTCTTCGAATGTCTGTAAATAAATATATTACAGATTACAAAATTTCCAGACAAACTTTTATTGCAACTAAAACATATTTTGCATTCAATGAAACTCTTTCGGGAAAAGTAAAAAAGTTAATTAAAAACTTTGTTAGAGAAAATACTGAGTTTAATTGACTCGGCCCCACAACCATGTCGTTAACATTATGCAGCTCATGATAGCTCGTCCCTATGTGACTGCTTTTAGGAAAGTTTTGATTAATCGAATTTAATAACACATGATGTTGAATGCAAAATGAGTATTTGATGTGGTAAACATTAGGAATTGTATTTATTTCGGCGAATAAATAACATAATGAGATCAAGACCGTTTGAATAAAAAACATTCCTTTGGAATCTGATTACACTTACTTTTCACCCATTTGCAAGGGATACCTAAGCTACATGTAAAAAAATAAGAAATATCATTATTTCTAGGACATTGCTTGATAGTCGATTCTTATTGTTTGATATGACCAATTAATAAGGAATCAATTTTCGATTGAACTTGCTCTATGCATCCCAAAATTGTTTTGCCATGAGAGAATACAAACACCAACAAACGAAATTATCTCACTGGTAACTTCAGAATCAGTATTCTGCTGTATACCGAGATGACATTACCTAAAGTAGTGATGAGTGATATTTTAGTGAGTTTTGTTCGTTATTTAAAACAAATGCAGTGCTCAATCAGCGCAGACTTACCTCTCAGTCATAAGTCATGAAGCGGGCTTCCTTTTAATCTGGAAACAATACAATGACGTCATTTACCAAAATGAATCTAATGTCAAATAAACAGTATATTTTGACAATCAAGAACTAACAAACTATTTTTAATCTCAATATATTGATAAGAGCTTCAAAACGAATTATCACTTTAATGTAAAAACAAAAGACAAATTTCAGCATATATAACCATAAATGATCGAAAAATCATTTGATGTTTGTAAATCACTGGTATGGGTATAATCACATTAACATATATATTGGTTATTTGCATCCGCCTGATGCAGATGACACAATCCATCATAGGAATCAGGCATATTTGATCTTGTTTTTAAACCTTTGTGTATGATTATGCACGCAGTAGTGCAAGTATGATTGACCTTTAACCCTCCCGATGCATCACAATTTTACTGTGCTTCGGGGCTTCCCTGGGCCTCTGAGGCCCGGCCATACCACATGTTTCTTTATCGGAGCTTTTGAAAAGACTAAGGAGCTGTGATGTCTTATGATCAATCCAATGCAATCATGGAACAGCTGAGAGCGAAATTCGAAGTGATTGGGTAAGTATTATCATGTATTAAATTTTACAATACCTGTTAAAGGAGCGGTAGCACGTTTTCTTGATTTTTATTTTTTTCGTTTAATTCCAAATACATTTTAGTTTATGCCACATGTTTAAACTTCACAAGGTCAAATATTTCATTAGTCAGCTCGATAATGCGTAGTCGTAGAAGAAATTATCAAGAATCTGGCAAAACTATTATCGGCCTTTTTGTGTGAACACAAATTAATCACTTGAGATAGAAAATTGATTTGTGTGGCTTAAATAAACTTGGTATGTTCGTTTTAGAACTGTATTCTTTGATTAACCCTTGTACGACGTTGCGAAAAAATGGCACTAACAAACGTCGTACAAGGGTTAATAAACATTGTCTTGCAAATTTTAATAACATCTATTATTTAACCTCCAAAAAGGTGCTACTGCTCCTTTAAGAATATTTATTTTCATTTTAATTTCATTTCAAGCTAAATTTATTTATACATTTGCAGAAAGAAGATTCCTGCAGGACTTCTCCATGACCTGCTCCATCAAGGACGTCTACAAGTGTATGTATGGACAGCTTGTGGTAAGTAAAAGATAACAACATCCATTTTGCCTGTATCAGGAAGATTTTATTATTTTACAGCGGGGAATGTAAACAATATGGTCACACACCTTTGAACATGAGCTTTCTTGCCCCAGTCATGATAAACAAAATCAATTCTTAAACTTTTAATAAAAAAAACAACATTATTTTTACAGTATGGGGCGAAGAAGGCACCCCCTGGATCAACTCTCATATACCCAGAGGAAATCCGACAGGTGGTGAGGGAACGCTTCCCAGGTGAAGCTGGTGCCTATGATGAGCAGTACAAAGATATGTCAGCTGCCAAATGCTTGTCTTGCAGACAACAGGGACAGAGCCGCTACCAACCATACTAAATGAAACTTTGATAGTGAACATAATTTCCTCTTTTAACCATAATCTGTTCAAGAAAAAATATCAAATAAAGTTGTACACATGAATATCCTTTCTGTATTTTGTACATATAGTTAGATGAAGTCGAAGTTACAAACTGAAACTGACAAGCAACAATGAATGACCACAATAAGATCAAGTTATGAACTAGAATGAACCATGAATAAGAACTAGCAGTAACATACGTCCTTTCATTATTATAAGCAAACACAAATCCGTTGTCGAGATCAAAACCTGAAAACACAATTTTCAGATGAAGTGAGTCTAGTTAGTATTGGACATGAGGGAAATGTTTGCCTACATGTAATATAGGACGTATGTTCACGCTTGGTTGAACTTGAATGGTCAAGGGTTTCAGACATCTGCATACTGACAATCATCATTAGTCCATACAGTCCATGCAGATGATTGTCTGAACACTGCGCTCCCTGCACACAGTACGAGTACACACGCCGCAGTTCTGTCGGGATTTTCTGTCTTTCTTCGTACTGCAGATGCAACATCTACGGCGTTTTCCGAGATCGCTTGGGTCAGCATCATCAGACAGAACATCGTTCACATTGCTCTGGAGCTGACGTGATATCGGCATTCCTCTTCTCTGGCTGACAAGAGGACGCATCAGAGCTTCAGCAACGGCTTGGACGAACTGTCGTCTTGGACCTCTAGCTGATGCATTCCACTGAGGGAATTTGACTCTCCATGCTGTGTAGGCTGCAATACCGGCAATATCAAGCATATTAGTGAACATCACCATTGGCCATCGCTTGGTCCTCCGTTTTGTGGTGTATCCATGGGCCATTTGAACCAGAGTATCTACTGCCCCTTTTGTTGTGTTGTAGTAGAGCACTATTTCTGGCTTCTTCTTTTGAGAACCATCAACATCAGCCGTCTTGTGCATTGTGCTCAGTAGAGTGACACTCTTGGACTTTTTACATTGGTAATTGACAATTGTTGCTTTGTCTTGAAATGCGAAGACAGATTCGTGAACACCTCTAGCTTTCTTGGTGCTAAATGCTGCAGGTAAGAACCGCTTGTTCTGTCTGACAGTTCCAACCAATGTGAGACCATTAGAAAGAAGTTCCAAGGCAAGTGCATGATCAGTGAAGAAATTGTCTGCAGTGATGTTACGGTTTGACTGAAAGTAAGGCCTGCAGAGCTCCAATGTGATACTTCTACCCAGTCCCAGTTGGCACTCTTGCCTTCCTTTCCAAGATATGGCACACATCGAAGTGGATAACATTTGTTGGAGTCTACTAGCCAGAAGAGTTTAATTCCATATTTGTCGGGTTTGGATGGAATATATTGGATAAGGGAACATCTGCCACGAAATGGGATCAACTGTTCATCAACTGTAAGGTTGTCTCCTGGTACGAAATATCGCCCCAAACATGCTTGGAACTCCTCCCAAATCTCACGGATGGGTGCCAGCTTGTCCTTTTGACGCCGCTGACTTCTAGTTTCTTTGTCATCAAAGCGTAGTGTGGCCATGAGATCCTTGAATCGGCGTTGAGACATTGTTGCTCGTACAAAGACCATTCCATACTGCTTGCTCCACAATACATCAGTATCAACCATGTCCATTTTCATATGTCCAAAAGTGAGTAATATTCCAACAAGAACCCACAGCTCTGTCTCATCTGTGTTTGCCCATTCATGTTCATCTTTCCCTTTTTCTTTCATTACTCTCCTTCCTTCCTTATTTGTAAAGATGACAATTTTGTTCATGATATTCTTAGTGATGTACAATTGGAACATATCTGTCTCATTGTTGATATGATCTGCATGGACAACCTTCAATATTGGTCCTCGAATTATGTTGCGTTGTGGAGTTTGAGCTTGTGCTGGTGGTGTGGTAGACCACATGTTTCCATCTTTGCCGACAAAAACGTCATGGTCATCAGCGTTATCCTCAACATCAGATGATAATAATTCAGAAGTGTTTGAATCTGTGTCATTGTCAGAAGTACCCGGAGGTACAAAATCACTATCTGAATCACTTTCTTCATCGAACACTATTTCATCAATGCTACTCCCAGCAGACATCACATCATTCTGCATTTGCCCCAAAGGCTTGGTGTTTCTCTTTCTCTTAATCATCTTGGATTGCAAGGACCACGTGCCACTTGTTAGCTATATCAACAAATCTTCAAGACACTTAACTCTTCAAAGCCATGACCCTGGGCCTAAGAGGCCCACAATGCACTTACTGTCTGTTTATTTTAAAATCAACATAAAACTTTTTATATTTTTTTTCCAGAGTCAGTGATGTTTGAGCAAACTCAAGTTAAGGTTTTAGAAGATTATATATTGGCATATTATTTTAGCCATGATATAACCAGTTTTACAGACCTTCAAAGTGGCTGTCGGGCCTCTGAGGCCCCAGGTAGCATCTGGAGGGTTAAGGCATGGACTGTTTACGAAAACATTTTGTATCTTATGTATAGTTCATATGGATATTATTCTCATTATTGAATATATGATATGCAGAAGCTATGAGTACATGAAGGTGATGCGAAAAAAATATTAATGAAAACATTCTTAGATTGTGTAGATGTTTCTTGGTTGAAAACCAAGATATAGCTTCAACCTAACATGCTTCAATTAATTGATATTTAATTCTGATTATATAAACTTGACCGTCAGCACTTGCAGGCGAATTTAGACGATTAATTGTACAATAGTTGTATACATGTTTTGTCATCTTAATTGGACAATAGTTGTATTTATAATTGGACAATAGTTGTATTCATGCTTTGTCATCTTAATTGGACAATAGTTGTATTCATGTTTCGTCATCTTAATTGGACAATAGTTGTATTCATGTTTTGTCATCTTAATTGGACAATAGTTGTATTCATGCTTTGTCATCTTAATTGGACAAAAGTTGTATTCATGTTTCGTCATCTTAATTGGACAATAGTTGTATTCATGTTTCATCATCTTAATTGGACAATATTTGTATTCATGTTCTGTCATCTTAATTGGAAATAAACAATTTGTATCAACCATGTAGGATAATATATGTAATATTGGCATGGAAATAAACAATTTATATCAGCCATGTAGGATAATATTTGTAATATGGGCAAGGAAATAAACAATTTGTATCAGCCATGTAGGATAATATATGTAATATTGGCATGGAAATAAACAATTTATATCAGCCATGTAGGATAATATTTGTAATATGGGCAAGGAAATAAACAATTTGTATCAGCCATGTAGGATGATATTTGTGATATGGGCAAGGAAATAAACAATTTGTATCAGCCATGTAGGATGATATTTGTGATATGGGCAAGGAAATAAACAATTTGTATCAGCCATGTAGGATAATATTTGTGATATTCGCAAGGAAATAAACAATTTGTATCAGCCATGCAGGATACTATTTGTGATATGGGCAAGGAAATAAACAATTTGTATCAGCCATGTATGATACTATTTGTGATATGGGCAAGGAAATAAACAATTTGTATCAGCCATGTAGGATAATATTTGTAGTATGGGCAAGGAAATAAACAATTTGTATCAGCCATGTAGGATAATATTTGTGATATTGGCAAGGAAATAAACAATTTGTATCAGCCATGTAGGATAATATTTGTGATATTGGCAAGGAAATAAACAATTTGTATCAGCCATGTATGATAATATGTGTGATATGGGCAAGGAAATAAACAATTTGTATCAGCCATGCAGGATACTATTTGTGATATGAGCAAGGAAATAAACAATTTGCATCAGCCATGTAGGATAATATTTGTGATATTGGCAAGGAAATAAACAATTTGTATCAGCCATGTAGGATAATATTTGTGATATGGGCAAGGAAATAAACAATTTGTATCAGCCATGTAGGATAATATTTGTGATATGGGCAAGGAAATAAACAATTTGTATCAGCCATGTAGGATAATATTTGTGATATGGGCAAGGAAATAAACAATTTGTATCAGCCATGTAGGATAATATTTGTGATATGGGCAAGGAAATAAACAATTTGTATCAGCCATGTAGGATAATATTTGTGATATGGGCAAGGAAATAAACAATTTGTATCAACCATGTAGGATTATATTTGTGATATTGGCAAGGAAATAAACAATTTGTATCAGCCATGTAGGATAATATTTGTGATATGGGCAAGGAAATAAACAATTTGTATCAACCATGTAGGATTATATTTGTGATATTGGCAAGGAAATAAACAATTTGTATCAGCCATGCAGGATCATATTTGTGATATGGGCAAGGAAATAAACAATTTGTATCAGCCATGTAGGATAATATTTGTGATATGGGCAAGGAAATTAACAATTTGTATCAACCATGTAGGATTATATTTGTGATATGGGCAAGGAAATAAACAATTTGTATCAGCCATGCAGGATCATATTTGTGATATGGGCATGGAAATAAACAATTTGTATCAGCCATGTAGGATAATATGTGTGATATGGGCAAGGAAATAAACAATTGGTTTCAGCCGGATGATGATGCCTTTTTAGTATTTTATGATAATACGTTTGTTAGTAATTTAATGATACTTTTGTGTATCGTTTAACAATAATAATCTCTTTATTACTATGTTACAGTAAACTTTTCAAATATGAAACATAATTATAGATAACATTGAATGAATCTTCACATTGACGTTGAATGAGAGACTGTGTTTCAGGCACAATATGATCCTGAGGATCACAAGGTGATCATGTAAACTATCAGACTTACTGAGTCATATGAACATTTTATTACCGTAATTATCATTATAGCCCCGTGCTGTTGAACAAAAGATATCATTAAAGGGGCAGTAGCACATTTTTAGGGGAAATATAAGGTGATGTCAGGAAAATGAAAATTGATGGTTCCAATTGAAAGATAATGTATCTAAACTAAATGAAGCAGTATTAATTCAAATATATAATGTAAAGTTTAGCCATGCGATTCCTTTTTCTTTCACAAAATTACTTAAAGGTGTTCACAAAAAATGGCCGCCAATGGATTTAATGTGAATCTTCTTACTTTGTCCTCTGACTATGGATGATTGGTTAGTGTAATGAGATTTTTGACACTATCAAACTAATTCAATTAGCATTAACGTACAATAATCAGTAGATATTTAAAATATAAAATTATCAAAAAACGTGCTACTGCCCCTTTAAAGGCCGTTGTATTATCTATCCCTTTTAGCCTATATAGCATGAGATGCCTGCTGGGCTTATGGATGATATCCGGCGTTCGTCCGTCCATCTGTAGATCTCTACTCTCCAATCGTTGCAACCAATATGTACTGGTGTGATAAGAAGCCCACCCAATCGTTCTTAAAAGATTTAAGCAATGTTTCAATAATGATCACTCCTTAACACTTTCATTTCCCAATATGAATCATTTTAATGCGCATTCTATATCTTATGTCATTTCGTTAAATGTCATGATCTTGGAAACTGTAAATAAGTATTTTTCAGTTTTTATTGATTTTGTCTTATATTATATAGACGCACTTTAAATAAACTTATATAAAGCAAAACTTTTTAGATTATTATTTAAACTGTGTTTAATACACCTAATAGAACGTTCCTATAGGGGTATTTTTTGTGAAGCCAAATTCAAGGTTTTCAAAAACCAGATGAGACATGTAACTAAAGGGTTAGATTTGACAACTTGAAAACAAAAGTTGGTAAAACAAAACACAATTGAGAAATTAAGCTTTGAAAATCCTTTCTATAGCAATACAAGGCATTTCAAAAAATGTACCCATTTTTAGATATAAAGATTTATTTTCAACAATGTGAAAGTTTATTCGTGTCATGTGACTTTGCGGACCAAAAACCAAAATGGTCTTTTTTAGAACATAAACATCCCCAATTCGAACAGTGGCATCTGCAAATCAAATGTGTTGAAATGTCAGTAAAGTTCAAAAGAGTTGATAAAATCAGGTGAACATTTATAGATAATCAATTCAAGCTAGAGTCTTCATAACATAGAGAAATTTGAAAGTCAGATTAACAGCTTCATAACGAGCAAAGCAAGTTGGGGCGACGAAGAATTAACATTTTCAGAACTTTATAAATAATAATGCTCAAACCGCTTTTTGCGTTTGTAAATCATCATAGATATTGCTTATTAACATCTGTCTTATCAGAAAGATATATTCTATCATAAAATGCTTAAATTGTTATTTTTTTTCTAATTTTGCAGATACAACGCAAATGATGTGTACTTGACAATAATTTGCAATTTGTTTTAAAGGAATTTTATCCAGATTGTTTGTTGTTCCAAATATCAAATACTATCATTTTCAGAAGCTGTGATGTAATTGGAAAAGCAAAATATACCTTCTAGCTAGTTAAATGTCATTAAGCTTTTAAGAAACTAATTAAACTAAACAGTTTGGCATTAGCAATTGAAAGTGAGATGTAGATAGAAAGGATGAATCCTACTACTGAACTACACAAATCTACTTATAATACAAAAAGTGACAAAACTGTAATTGCGCCTTAAAGCGCGCCTGGTCCATTTCGTTAAATATCATGTTCATTATACTTTATCATGATTTTGAAAACTTTTGTTTATATTCATTCTTCCCTTTGATAAATGGTTATGTTTTCAATTAATTCAGTTACTGTACAGTCTAAAATGCTTACAGCAGCATAAGAGTTGAATTTTGAATGAGTATGAAGTTTTAATCTTTATTTAGTTAATAATTTCTGTATAAGACCATGTGTACAAGCATGATACAATTCTTTGGTGAATCCGTACAAAGCACATGATATGTTATACATAGAGAATGGTAAACGAACGGTAATGTGATAACATTCTTAAGCAACGAGTGTATAGAATTAGCATCAGACGAACGAATGTGAGTCTGATTCCAAATTCTATTCATGAGTTTAGCTTTGTTATTTATTACTCAACTCTCATATTCATTTTAATGTAAATAAATAGTCAAAACAAGAATCAACTGACTTGAAACAATCGGGAAACAAGCGTATGAATTTCCATGAGTACAAATAAAATAATTCGCTATTTTGGAGTGTTCACACATGACATACGACTATAAACATGATAAAAATATATTGGTGGAAATATATTTCATTATCGAAAGATCAATTGATAAAACAAACACTAAGAAGCAACGAAAACTATCAACACATCATGCACTCGCAACGTGATGTCATCAGATCGCCAAGTGGCGTCATCGGTATGTGTACTGTTTCTATATCACGTTATAAAGTTTTGAAAACTTGGCAGAGGATGGATTGATTGATGAAATTGACATAAATTACTAAATTGTTGATAGGACAGTCGCCACTTCAAAAGTAGTTCCGTTTCTTTGCACGAGATGGTAACAATTCTTTGTTATCTAACGATTGATCTCACCACGGTTGAGTCATAAAAGTGATTATAACATTACAAGCATAATACAATATTTTGTTGAAGATGTACAACGCAATTGATATGTTATACAAGTGATTATAGCAAATATAATTATAAGAATATGATATAACAATATAAGAATTATATTTATATGATTACAGGAAATGTCTTTAATTAAACGGCACAGTTATTTAACAATGTTGATATCTTAGACAGCAGTTGCTTTAACTGTTATATTATGAACATTTCAAGTCGCCTACAGTAGTTCATCCAATAGCTTTTATAATCATGTTCGTATTCTATCTCTTTACTCAATTTGGACTGCCATAGCGCTCAGCTTGTGATACAGGTTTAGGTTTTCAAGTAATTCAAATAAATTCATAGTTGAAAATGCTTACGGCAGTATTGGAGTTGAATTTTAAATGTTGAATATAACAGCTACATGTATATAATTATAGGAAATGTTTTTTATGAAACAGTAAAATTGTTTAAATAATCTTGATTTTTCAGTTACTTCTGCTGTCATTTTTCTTTTCTACATTGCTAGATGTTCGTTAAATCGACGAAAAGTTTGTATTATTTATTATCAAAACCGTTTTATTGTTTAAAACAAAGGGGGTACTTAATTCAGTTTTTCGTGTATCCTTTGAATCACATGTTAATTGGAAAAAAGCCTTTGATTTTTGGAATGTGATTTGTTGCTTTACCTAATAGAAATAATAGTACTAATGATTTTAAGGTGGTTGAAAACATTTACAAAATAACTAGATTGCTTTTAATCATATTGATAGTTTTACTTTTCATCATATGATTTTGTATCTTCTTCGTTTAACAACTATAATGAACAATGTCAATGTCACTAAAGATGACTATCAATGTATAAAGTGACATTTTTGTAGTCTCGCCCTAATCGAGATATTGTTGTGAAAGTTAAATCCAATCTATCTTGTACACTGACTACTAACTCGCCAATGTAAAATTGATAACTTGTGCATAGTTTAACCTTAGTTGCAATTCCCTTTGATCGTTAAACGTCCTAACTATCGTTTTTGAAAGAAGGAAAATATCCTGAAGCATAATATAAGAACGATAAATGAAATTATCATTTTGATAGAATTTTCTTCGAAAAAGGTCGAGATTTAAAAGCAATAACAAGAATATTTCTTGTTAAATACAACAGTAGAAATTATATCGATTATTCTTTATATATATTGTACACAAGAAAACATGATTAAATCCTCAATTTTAGCAATAGCAAAATAACATCGAGTCATGCATTAGTCAGGCTCTTCAAATAAGTCTTAGAATGTTGCAAGACAAATAAATGGATCAGAATATCAGTTGACAAGTTATGCATTGTCTTGCACATACATGTCATCGACCAGTTACAACATATCAAATTCAATGTTGGTGAAAAAGCTAAAGAATGATCTTGTGTTTCATTTTGCATTATGAATTGTAGCCAATTGAAAGATTCAATGCCAAAACATGCATGTTTAAATAACAACCTGAAAATATGAAAACCAACCTTTTAGCCAGTTATTACAGTAATGAAAAACATGGTGTCATGGTAAGCAGTTTGGACATTTTAAGAAATGGAGCCAGTTCCTTAAGTGTTCTCTTCATCAATGTTGTGTGCCTTTGTTAATAAAAGGCCTTTGATTTCAAAAGATTACTTTGTCACGATATAGCAACAGGGGTCCATTTTGTCCAACATATTTACCATGTGATGTCATTTGGTTGAGAAAATTTGTTTTCTCTCAGCAGTGCGCAGAAAGCTTCCGGGAAAGGCTATTTTATTTCGGATGTGCATTATTTCATGATGTTTTGATATCATCAACCGCATTTAAAACATCATTTTAGTCAGTTATGTCATCAATAAAAGACATGGTGTCATGAAAAGCAGTCGGGACATTTTAAGAAATGGAGGCAGTTCCTTTAGTGTCCTGTATTTTTGTTGATAAAAGGCCTTTCATTTCAAAAGTTTCTGTTGTCACGATATTGCAACAGGAGATCCATTTTTTTCAAAGTAATTAACCATGGGTTGTCAATTGGTTGATCAACTTTGATTTTCTCTCAGGTGTTCCCTGAAAGCTTCCGTGGGAGGATATTATATCCCGGATGTGCACTATTATATGATATCTTCCAGCACTTATTGGCAATGAATATCAGTTTTCTACTGATTGAAGATATTTTTGAAGACACTAAAATAGATGATAATGTATGACCAAATGTTATCCGTGCACTAATTACACTAATGTAATGATATAAATGTATACAAAAATAGCTTTTTGTGCTTGTAAACAAGTCTTTGTCAAGCATCTTAGAAAATTCGTCAAAGAATGTTTGATGCTCAATGTCCAATTACAAAGCAGTTCATTCACACTGCAAACTCAAAACTAATCCCATTGGAAAGAAATGGATTTTGTAGTACCCCTATACTCCTTTCTTCATAACACAAAATGAAACTTATATATATGAAACGTGACACCTATGATCTAATCCATTTAGCAAAGTTGGAGACATTATTTCATAATTCAAGCCAACATGTGACAGTGATATTAGTTTTAGGGGAAGGCATTTATGGTCATATTTATGGTGCTGTGAAGTAGTTTGGTTTGTTCGGGCAGATGATAATAGATGATATGTATTGTGCTATGAAGTATTTTAATTTGTAAAACAAACTTAGGGTTATAAATAATGTGTATTCTTATTATTGATAAGGATAGATAACAAGGAGCTTAAAGTGTAATTCGAAACTATCGATGTTATGGTTCATTTGACATAAACGGGTTGAAGTTTTGAATAACTTTGGTCATATAGATAAACATTAACCCACAATTACTTATTGTTTTAATTTTTTCGATAATTGAGTTATACCAGGGATGTAACTCAGTGGTAGAGTGTCCGCTCGTCACCCAGAAGAATGGGCTTCGATTCCCGGTAGCGGCATACCAAAAGACGTTAAAAGATTGGAGAGGTTACTGTTTTGCTTGACACTCAGCATTGTAAATCAGAACAACGCATTAACCGGCACTGCACTGTGGCTGTCGGGTGTTTAGGTACAATTCGAATTTCCAATATGTATGTATGTACTGAGGACAATAAGTGTTGTTATTATTATTATCAAAATCTGTTAGTGAAATGCGAAATTTATTTCACATGAAAACAATGTGCTCATATTATTTGACAGTTTTGTCAAGATCTAATGACAATTGTTTGTTTTCCTTTTTACCTTATTGATACCGTGAGTTAAATATACATAAATCATTTAACTTGAAAAGATTTGACTGTTATGGCTTCATTTTAGCAACCTTGTTATTATCTTTGCAATCTTTAAGAAACATTTGTTTCTGTTAACACATGTAATGACCATACTAATATTATGAATATGATATTGTGAGAAGTGTTCTGCTTTATTCTTCTGTTCAGTACCTTAAATAATAGTTGCAAATTATGTTTGGTATCGCATACAAGTCAACATTTATATTAAATCATTTCTAATTAAATTAAATGTCATCAAACGTATTAAGCTTAATGTTCAAAACTCTCTGATGTGTGAATAACTTTAAATACATAGTGGTAAATTTAATGTCGTTGACCTTTATGTTTGATTTTAGATTTGTTTGAAATGGAGAGAATTCTGTTTATGATATCTCTAATCGTTGTAATTTGATCAGATTGATTGTGGTATATTAATGGGAAATATTTCCTCTCAGAATTTTTTGCTCATTTCGACAGTTTTATATATGAGTTAATTATTTTTTAATGAGTTATAAATTTCGTGTTGCAACTCCTTTATTACCTGAGAGTGAAATATAATACATTTCAAAGTTATTGCTTTGTTTTATTTTCGAAATATAATTCAGTTAAAGATATGATAAAAGAGTTACGGACTAGTAATATATACTCTTTCTGGTAGGTCGATACATATTTTAAACCTTTCACCAAAAATAACATGTGATATCTGAAACATCAAATTTACACATCAAATTTACATTGTTTCAATACTGAATTCAATCTAGTCAAATGTTATATATCGGAATAAAAAAACATTCAGATAATTCGAATTAGGCCTCAAACCACAACTAGACTTCAACTTCAATACCAGGTCAATAACCTGATCGTAAAACAATGATTCAAGTTTACATAGTGGTCTTATTGGAAGCTAACTTGAGCTTAAATACATAATGAAGGGAAATTTATCAGGTAATTAACATGACACGAATTTCTAACAAAAATCTCACTTTTCACTGATGAATAATGATTACTTAACACATACTATACTTACAAGTGATTAAAACTAGCCAACTTTACTGTATACATTGTAAAATTGTATGAGCGTGGTAGTGTTTGATATGCAACCAATAATATATTTATAATATAATTATGTATTCTGAATGTGTACATATATTAAATGTATTTCTGTATTATGGGCTGGATGGCCTTATTCAAGAATAAACATTGATTGAAAACTAGCCAACAAGAGGCAGGCAGGTTTGTCATTCAAAAGGCTTGACCATTGTTCTTGACCATTATTCTTAATCAAATGTTCATCTTCTAGATCCGCCATTGTATACTCGACCTTCTAATTTTAGTCGGTAATGTCATTTCACAGTGAGTCGTTTACAACTACTTTATTGTATGCCGTTTAGAGAAGTAATATTTCAGTTCTCCATTACTGTGTCCCACAAACTAACGTCTGTAATCAATTCAGCTTCTCTTAGATTTCTGCAGGTAATACCAGTAATCAGCAAATCAGTATTGACATACTCGACTCGCTTGTTACGAGGTTATTAACCGACTTAAATTACACTCAACTTAATGCCTTTTCAAAAACATAACTAAAATATTTAAAAAAATTAAATTACCAGTGAGAAATAATAGAGCGAGAGAACAATAGGATGATGTCACAAGTGTAGTTAAACACTGATGTTCATCGTTAATGATATTGGAATTATTCATGAAAGTTTTTAAAACAAAAAAGATAAATTGTCAAATGGTGAGCAAGAAAACTATGATATGAATGAAAAACAATCTAGTTATGCAAGTACACCAGAAGAAATTGTAAGCAGGAATATTTTGTAAATGTTTTCAATCACCCTAAAATCATCAGTATTATCATTTCAATTAGGTTTCGAAACACATTTAATTCATTTTGTGTAAGAAAAAGGAATCGCATGGCTAAACTTTACGTTTTCTATTTGAATTATTACTGCTCCATTTAGTTTAAATGCATTGTCGTTTAATTGGAACCATTAATTTTCAATTTCCTGACATCACCTTAAATTCCCCCTAAAAACGTGCTACTGCCCCTTTAATCAGTTTATAAATATAAAATTTGTACACATTCAATTTATAATTATGGCCACTTTAGGTGACTGCTGAATTGTTTATGATATAACAGTAAAAGAAACTGATATATATATATATAGATATGTAATTGAAATATCAAGATTATGAAAAGAATTTTACCGTTTCATAAAGATATTTTCTGCTATTATTTACATGTAATTCTTATATTCAACAAATAACGTTCAACTCAAATACTGCCGTAACGTTTTAGGCTTACACTTTATTGAATAACTTGAATACATAAAGCTGTTTTTTAAAGAATAGAGAAAGCAAAAAAAGCTCTAATTCACGAATAAGTAACATATTTAAACAAGTTTTTAACTAACTGGACAGGATGTGCGTTCTACAGTTTTGTCACTTAAATCATATTTATGTGTGTTAGTGAAATGTTTTAGTCTTGAATGTAAGCATTCATGGTTCACCAGGAGGATCTATCGTTTTGTACTCTCAATTGCTGATGCCAAACCGTTTTGTTAAATTAGTTTCTTAAAAGCTTAATGACATCAGGACATCTATGAACGGCTTCACTTCTCATTTTTGTTGCTTTTACCAACTGTGGGATCTCATTTATCCAGCTCACAAGTACTAGTAAACCAAAATGTTACTATCAGTAACATGTCTCAACTTGGTTGTGAAATTGTTTTTGTTTTTGGGGGGGGGGGGGGGGGGGGGGTTGTGTATTGTTCCCATAGTTACATTGTTACATAGTCATATAAATATGCATATTGACATAAAAAAAGAACAACAACAAAGTATGAAATAGACTAAGCATACAAAGACAAGGTTACAGCAATCATAATTAGTTGAATAATGGGATGAATCCATTTATTTTGGAATTTTTCAGTTTCATTATTTCTTATGAAAATAAATCTCAACAAGATATATCTGTTTTAATTGTTTTTTATAATGATCCAATTTTGGAATCCTTTTTTTTGATATTACATAAATGGATATATTTTTTGGCGGAGATAATGATTTGGGTCATAAACACATTTTTATGTAGTGTGACAAACCAAATCAAGTACTTTGAGAAGTTAATCTTCTTTGGGAAGTGGTTATTAACCCAAAGTTCAAGTTCACTCCAAACATTCTTGGTTTCGCAACAATCCCAGTCGACATGACAAATATTCTCAGAAGTATCATTACAAAAAATACATAACTCATTCTCGACCATATTCATTTGCAACAGTTCCTTTTTGGTATATACTACTTTTTGTAAAAATCTATATTGCAAATCAAGAAGTTTAACATCTTTAAGGCCATGTCTATAGTAATTAAAAGTTTTGTGCCAGTCAAATTCACAGTCATTCTATAATTGTTCCCACTTTTCACAAATCTTAAGTTTGTCATGATTAGAAATCAGCTTCTCATAGAATAATCTTGAGCCTTTTGTAGAGTTCAACAGATTTCTTTGGTAAACATTGGTATAAAAATTATAACAGGAAATTTGTCTTGTCTGTCTGATAACACATTTCAAATTTTCAGGTAAGATGTGAAGAAGATAGTTATAATCAGGTAATGTCCCTCTTATTTTGTAGTTTATCTTTATCTCATTAAAAGACATGAAACCATGTTCATTACATAGGTTTTTAATGGTCAAGATGCCCATATTGGCCCAGTGTTTAATAAAATGGTGAGGATTCTTGAAATTATGATTAAGCCATAATGGCTCTGCAAGGATATTGTCAATGCTGTCCATTTCAACATTCAACTTTTGATACATATTGGTTTTGAAATTATCATGAACAATAACATACACAAATAAACTAAAAGGCAAAAGAAAGTATAGGTCGGGTTTAAATGATAATAATGACAACAAAACAAGTCGTATCAGTACACTGTTTGGTTTATACAAAAGACGGGTTTCATATCATCATTGTGGCACAATATCATAAGCAAACAAAAAATACATGATACGTGGGATCTCATTGAACAGTGGTGGGGTCAAAATAAGTACTGTTCAGCGATTACTGAATCCACATGCTTGATTGCAAAAGTTCTCAAACCAACACAGCACGGGTTTCAGTAGCGTGTATGTCCACCATGTGCATCAATGCAGGCAGTGATACGTCTCCTCATCGATGACGTCAGACGTCTGATGACGTTAGGTGAAATTCTTTGCCATTCTTCCCTGAGAGCAATTTCCAGTTCATTTATGGTCAAAGTAGGTTGCTGACGGTTCCTTATTTGTCTGTCGAGATGGTCCCAAAGGTGTTCTATTGGGTTCATGTCCGGGGAACAGGCAGGCCATGGCAGTACGTGAACATTGTGCTGATTCAAGAAGTCCCTTGTCAATCGTGCTGAATGAGGCCTGGCATTATCATGCTGGAATACTGTTCCCTGTGGTTGATTTTGCAGGAATGGAAGCATTACTGGCCGTATAATGTCATCTCGGTACGTCGCAGCATTCAAATTCCCATGCACAATCACTAGTGGAGTCTTCTGCTCTCCACAAATGCCTCCCCAGACCATTACACTCCCCCCACCGAATTGATGATGCTCTTGTACGCACACTGGAGCCAACCGTTCACCTCTACGTCGGAAAACTCGTTGTCTGCCATCGTTCCTGAACAACCTGAAACGACTTTCATCGGAAAACAAAACTCTGCGCCATTCCCGAACTTGCCAGACTCGAACTCGTCTCGCCCATCGTACTCTCTCACGTCGATGTTGGGCGGTCAGGAACATTCCTCTGAAGGGACGGTAAGGTCTGATACCTACAGAACGTAGTCTCCGTAGGACCGTACGTGGACTGATGCGACGTCCCAGAGCCGTTGCCGCCGTTGCCGCCGCAGTTACGAATCTGTTACGAAGGTGAATGGTTCGTATACGGTGATCTTCGTGCGGTGTTGTCACGCGTGGTCTTCTGGTTCTGGGCCTGCCTGAGTCCTGCCTGTCTGCCGGTGTCGTTGGAGGAGTCTGGCCACCGTTAATGGTGTGCAACCGAACCTTCTTGCAATTTGGATCTGTGTTGCCCCAATCTCGTGCATTCCAATAGCTCGCTCTCGCTCCGCTTCTGTTAATCTTGGCATTTCTTTTTTGTGCTTTCATCAGCTGTGTATCCAACCTCTTGTATGCGCATATTTATACTCTACTTCAGCACGTGCATTTTGAGCTATTGGCTTAAAACGTGTTTTACCATTTTCACGTGAGGTGTGGTACCATGAATAAGGATCCGTTTCAGCGATGTGTTTCTCTCCTTATTGTACTCGGATAATGACATTGTGAACACATTTGGTTCACCTTTTAACAAAGTTTTAAAATAAAATTGATTTTTCGAACCTATACTTTCTTTTGCCTTTTAGTTTAAAATGTTCGAATGTTACCTTTAACTTTGTTTCAATTAAAAATACTCCTATACATGTACGGCTATTCTTTCAAGTCTTTAACGTGCATTTTAGATACGAATCTTAATGATTTGCTTTATTTGAGTTCATAATTGGAATTAACTCATTTCAATTAAAACATGAATATATTATCAACAATCGCCTTGGAGTAAAGGTATCATTGAGCTGCATCATGTTCTGAGATTTATATATAGGTGGTGATGAAGGTCATTTCTCTTTTTCATTTAACTTGAAAACAAATGTGACATTAGCCCTGTAGTTGATGAGACTATCTTTATTTCAGTTTTAATATGGCCAAAGATCCATAATATGTGGTGAAAGTCCTACTGCTGAGTAGGAAAGTGGTTCCTCTCTCTCCCATATGACATATACTCTCCCACGCTTCATTATGTACTACACAAAAAAAACCACTTCCTGTCATTAAAGCCATTTACTGATGTTGTCAGCTCAAATGACAGATTCAGATTTGCATCAATAGAGACTGTAACTAAAACTATAAAAAGTGCATTCATCTTATAAATACTATGCTGTATAGCTCAACTTTCATTAACCAATGAATTTAACTAGGAGAAAGGTCTAAAGCGTTTCAAAGTCAAGTTTACTTTCTCTATTTGTTAAAATGGCAACTATGTAAGAAGCTTAAAACTTTGATTTCTGTGATTGACCCACGAATAAAATGTGATATTTTCTGTTTAGGATGCAGAAAACGTTTACATTACAAGTACTTTTGAATGTGATAAAACTGTTTGATATTATTTTTATCATCCGTTTTTTGCCACTTAGAAAAAGTTGTGACATCATCTCGTTAGACGCCTGGAATATGCAAATGAATACACAATGCAATATTACTAAAAGAATCAGTGTAAGATAATGAAAGAAAAAACACTAATTGAAAAAAATCTTATCAAAATAAACCGACAGGAAAGCATTGATAAAATGTTATGAGTATATAAAAAACACTAATGTCTAATTGCACGTTTAGATTAAGTGACGATATACAAATGTATCATCGTTATGATAAAATGTCAAAATTGTAAATATGCCAACAAGGCATTTACATGTACAACAGAAAAAAGCTCATTCATATAACAGATGATTATCTTTAATCTTATACTCCATGGAAGGATATTATCAGTGTCATTCAATTTCAACCGACTATATGTAACTTGATATTTAATAGTTGCGAAATTGACCTCATAACCAATTAGCACTTAACGCAAACGGATACATGTTTCCCCTGCAGCAAGTCACGGTCTTTATGTGCTTTCCAGTACTGTGTGTCAACCTTAATGTTTCTTCTTTCAACAATTGTCTCATTTTCCTATGACATCAAGTCTTTTAGTGAAGAACAAAACTTGAAACCACATTATATAGTAGGTTTATATGACCTTTTCCTCTGGATATCAAGCCGATCAGATGACAGATGTGGGAGGCTTGTGTATTGGAAGAAATCCAAATGACTCATCTCAATTGTAGCATCTCAATTGTAGGTACCGAGCGTGAATTCAGTCAATGGAGAGCATTTATAAGCAAGTAAATAACGTTCCTAGAATAACTCTTGCTTTTGTTTAAGCTGCCTTTTCATATTTTTCTAATGTTTTCATTGTTTTCTCATTTTCCTATGACATCGAGTCTTTTTAGAACAAAACTTGAAACCATATTATTTAGTAGGTTCATATGGCCTTTTCCTCTTGATATCAAGCCGTTCGGATGGCAGATATAGGCAGCTTGTTGAGCTTTATTTTGTAAGAAATCAAAATGACTCGTCTAAATTGTAGCATCTGAATTGTAGGTACCGAACGTTGAGCTTTATTTTGTAAGAAATCAAAATGACTCATCTCAATTGTAGCATCTGGATTGTAGGTACCGAGCGTGAATTCAGTCAATTTATAAGCAAGTAAATAACGTCACTGGAATAACTCTGTTTTCATTGTTTTCTAATGTGTTCAGTATCCTTCCTAAATGATATTGACATTTCGAAAATTGGATTAGTTCATCTTCCATTGTCCTTTTCAATGATTGCAGAAACCACTGAGTTAACAATCAGAAAAGAAGGGCATGATCCATTGTTTCTGTATAAGACAACTTTGCATGGTCAAACAGTTTAATAGATTCGCTAACATTTGCCACGATTGAAGAATAGGTGTATAGATCTAATGCAACAGCGCGACATATCTATGTATATACTATAACCATCATAAAAAATGTCAGTGGGCATGAGTTGTAGGAGATAATATACACATACGTTGATAATAAGTGTACATATATCAATGCAATTGAATTATGTATTGTGCTGAGAAATACATACGGTTATACAAAATAGATTGGTATCCATGGTGATAGTATGCATTTTGTCTACGACTATGATCCTCAGAATTATCGTTACCAATGTCTAGAAACAAGTGATAAGAAACATTCACACATAATCAAATTCTTCAAAAAAATGAAAATAATAATTATATAATATCGCTTGTCACGAATGAACCCAATGTTAGCCAACATGACAAGGGATGAATTTCTCTGCTCTTTTTTATCTTAAGGTTTATCAAACAAACCCTTTCATTTCATAAACGAGTGCTTTGTGGATTGTTTACTTTTACATAACTTGTAATTGAAACACGAGGGTTATATGGAATATAGTATATTTAGAATAATACATATTTGGCATTTTGCTTTTAATGTCTGATAAAGATATGGCACTTAGATACTGACGTTAAATGAATATTCAGCCAACTGATTGATTTCATAAGCTTATATAAAATAGTGGAATATTGAACAATAAAAAAGATAGTAGAATGTCCGTGTGCATATTAATTATATGACCCATCTTTTTTTATCTTAACTGAATTGAAGAGCTTGGTGTTTTGAAGGGGCAGTAGCACGTTTTCAGATAAAATAATGGATACAAATTTGCACCCGTAGAGGCTGCTAACTAAAACTGCAGAAAGTGCATTAATCTTATAGTGCTTTGTTTGATGGATAAACTTTCATTAACCAATGATTTGATTAGCACCTATTATTCATTTTGTGTAAGAAAATGGAATCGCATGGCTGAACTTAAAATGAACATTAAATATTTAATTCATCACTGCTTCTTTTAGATTGTTATTACATTTTATTTTTGAGTAATTGCTGCCTCATTTAAATTAAATACATTGTTTTTCAATTTGAGCCATTTATTTTCATTTTCCTGAGATCAACAGATATTTGCTCTAAAAACGTGCTACTGCCCCTCTAAGGCAAGTTCGAAAGTAATGTCATCAACCTCTTATTCATTTGATTTGTTAACCATGTGAGAAAAAATAATGTAGTTATTGTCAGATAAAACCTCTGTATGGACCCTCCTTAATTACGATTGCCCACGGCCTTTCAGTTTCTGATATCCAATAATTGAATCTTGTTAGCTTGAAGCTATATTTTCAACCATGAAGCAAAACAAAAACATAAGATATTTATATAACTCAAGGATGCTTTCACTATTTCACTAATATCACAATTATTCAGTTACATTTCATAAAACCCTGACCACCTGTCGTCGATTCTGATTTGACAGCCTCACGTATTGATACAAATTTAGAATTTTCAATTGCTTCCAACTTTGTCGCTAGGTTTTAATGCTTCTCATAAATCATAACATAAAAGTCAAATACAACATTTTATGAAATAGATAACCTTATAGTTTGCCGTACTCTCTATCCAATGTGTCATGTAATATGGCGTGATTGCTTTGTTAACATACCATAGACCCGAGAGTCACGAGCTACTACAGTTTTGATTATTATTTAGATGTTTTTAAACATTCACCAAAACAGGATACGAAGAATATTGAGTACTCCGAACTACCTAAAATTAGCATATTTCTTTGCAAGTTCCTTCAGTATTCTGTCTCTTCCACCATGGCCAGTTGATAAGTGTGCCCGGAGTATGACATCATAATTATGTTTATTCAATAGTATAAGGGTAACGGTGTTTTTCAGGGCATTATCATTTGCAGAAGCCCAAGGTCATCAATTAACTGCCCGACGAAGGATTAAATTGGTTAAAAATATTCGAGTCGATACGCTCATATGGTCGCCATATGTGTTCAAGACTTCAAAACTAAATTCTAATGTGACGTCACTTGGCTACGAAGTGATATTGACCCGTCGTCAAGGTTTAGCGGGCCAATATAATTTGCAGCGGCCCGCTCTTTTCTGATAACATGAGGGCGTTTTCATGATAATTCCATCCATTTTAGCTATAATGGAAAATAAAACACCGTCGGGTCTCCTTGTTTACGCTTTTTTATCAGTTTTTCAATTCCGCCACATTCAAATACTTCATATTTGTTCAAAATATAATAGTCACTATTTGTCTTCTTGTCAGATTTCATGTTCTTCAGCCTGTCAATAATTGGAATTAAAACCTTCTTCATTGCCTCATACTTTTTTGTAATTCAATTTTGAACCTCTCTTCATGATTGCTACTGACATCCATAATGTTGCTCAAACGATAACAACTGACACATGGGAGCAACATAATTAGAATTATACACTGCGAGAGAAGTTGAAAAAGCTAACCAATTTGTCACAATGCAAGACAGTCTATGTAACAACATGTATCAGTGAACTCCAACTCACATTCTTATCAAAACATCAGTCAACTGTCCAAGCGCAAGAAAAGTAGACCAGATCTTTTGAGACACAAGCTTATTAACTTACGTGACACAATTCTTTATTGAAATAAATATGTTTAAATCGCATGTTGAGATGAATGCGAATCATCTCACACTTGTGCTTCCTAAATATACGCTTGAAAGCCGACCGCTTGAAAGCCGTCTTTGTCGTGCACGATTTGATTTTCTTTTCTCTTTTTTCCGAATCTGGTAATTCCCAAACATAGTGATTACGTCACTAAAAGCAGGTTTGTTTAAATGCTATGCCACTTTTGCATAGGGTTCTTTACTTCTGACGACGAAATAAATATGTTTTAGTTGATTTATGACATGTTAATATGATATCAAATTTTTGATGAAAGATTTGTTTGCCTAGTGATGTCTTTCTTTTTTAATAGCTTAATTTTATCACAAACAGCATGCATATATCATGATGGGGCTTTCTGGCATGTTTATCTTTACTTTGCAGCAGTTTTAATGGAGTTTGTACCTTTGATTGACAGATCCCAATTTTTATCAAACATAATTATAATTTACCTTCAGGAAATAACATCACAACAGGGAATCCCGTTTTTTGGGGTTTTTTTTGCAGGGAAAAATCCGCAGGATCTAAATTTGGAAGAGGCATTATCAATCATATAAAAAAGTTGTTTGTAAGAAGATGCCCTCTGCAATCATATCGTGACACATGAAAATAAGAAGCCATACCAACTTTCGGAGGACTCTTGTTAAGGAGATGCCCAACTGCAGAAGAAAAGATTGTTTACCCCTCTCCAAATTTGAAATTAATTCTCTAATAATTCAATTATCTAAAATTATATATAAAAATTTTAAATTAATTCTCCAATATTTCTATTATCTAAAATTATATATAAAAAATTGAAATTAATTCTCCAATAATTCTATTATCTAAAATTATATATAAAAAATAGAGCCATTGGCTCTGTAGCTCATCAGGCTTCATCATCAATTATACTGTAGAGTGTGGCCAATGTGATTCCCCCTTTGTAGAGGCTTCAGGGTCACCAATAATAAAATTAAGTATATAGGCGACAAGTTTCAGTTTTCTAGGCCTTATACTTTAGGAGAAGAAGATGAAAATAGATTTGAAGGACGTTCTTGTTGCCTTTATTAGGGGCAACAGGGTCACCAAAGCTACAATTCATAATCATCACTAGTCAAGGAGTCTGTACACACAGTTTCAGCTTTCTAGGCCTTTTGCTTCTGGAGAAGAAGATGAAAATAGGTTTTTAGGGCTTGGCCCCTGTGGCCCTTTTTAGGGGTCACAGGGCCACCAAAGTTACAATTTATAATCCTCACTTGCCAAGGAGTCTGTACACAAAGTTTCAGCTTTCTAGGTCTTATGCTTCTGGAGAAGAAGATGAAAATAGGTTTTTAGGGTGTGGCGCCTGTGGCCCTTTTTAGGGGTCACAGGGCCACCAAAGCTACAATTTATAATCCTCACTAGCCAAGGAGTCTGTACACAAAGTTTCAGCTTTCTAGGCCCTATGCTTCTGGAGATGAAGATGAAAATAGGTTTTTAGGGTGTGGCCCCTGTGTCCCTTTTTAGGGGTCACAAGGCAACCAAAGCTACAATTTATAATCCTCACTAGCCAAGGAGTCTGTACACAAAGTTTCAGCTTTCTAGGCCTCATGGTTCTGGAGAAGAAGGTGAAAAAAGGTTTTTAGGGCGTGGCACCTGTGGCCCTTATTAGGGGTCACTGGGCCACTAAAGCTACAATTTATAATCCTCACTAGCCAAGGAGTCTGTACACAAAGTTTCAGCTTTCTAGGCCTTTTGCTTCTGGAGAAGAAGATGAAAATAGGTTTTTAGGGCTTAGCCCCTGTGGCCCTTTTTAGGGGTCACAGGGCCACCAAAGTTACAATTTATAATCCTCACTAGCCAAGGAGTCTGTACACAAAGTTTCAGGTTTCTAGGCCTTATGTTTCTGGAGAAGAAGATGAAAATAGGTTTTTAGGGTGTGGCGCCTGTGGCCCTTTTTAGGGGTCACAGGGCCACCAAAGCTACAATTTATAATCCTCACTAGCCAAGGAGTCTGTACACAAAGTTTCAGCTTTCTAGGCCTTATGCTTCTGGAGAAGAAGATGAAAATAGGTTTTTAGGGTGTGGCGCCTGTGGCCCTTTTTAGGGGTCACAGGGCCACCAAAGCTACAATTTATAATCCTCACTAGCCAAGGAGTCTGTACACAAAGTTTCAGCTTTCTAGGCCCTATGCTTCTGGAGATGAAGATGAAAATAGGTTTTTAGGGTGTGGCCCCTGTGGCCCTTTTTAGGGGTCACAAGGCAACCAAAGCTACAATTTATAATCCTCACTAGCCAAGGAGTCTGTACACAAAGTTTCAGCTTTCTAGGCCTTATGCTTCTGGAGAAGAAGATGAAAATAGGTTTTTAGGGTGTGGCCCCTGTGGCCCTTATTAGGGGTCACAGGGCCACCAAAGCTGCAATTTATAATCCTCACTAGCCAAGGAGTCTGTACACAAAGTTTCAGCTTTCTAGACCTTATGCTTCTGGAGAAGATGATAAAATAGGTGTTTAGGGCTTAGCCCCTGTGGCCCTTATAAGGGGTCACAGGGTCACCAAAGCTACAATTTATAATCCTCACTAGCCAAGGAGTCTGGACACAAAGTTTCAGCTTTCTAGGCCCTATGCTTCTGGAGATGAAGATGAAAATAGGTTTTTAGGGTGTGGCCCCTGTGTCCCTTATTAGGGGTCACAGGGCCACCAAAGTTACAATTTATAATCCTCACTTGCCAAGGAGTCTGTACACAAAGTTTCAGCTTTCTAGGTCTTATGCTTCTGGAGAAGAAGATGAAAATAGGTTTTTAGGGTGTGGCGCCTGTGGCCCTTTTTAGGGGTCACAGGGCCACCAAAGCTACAATTTATAATCCTCACTAGCCAAGGAGTCTGTACACAAAGTTTCAGCTTTCTAGGCCCTATGCTTCTGGAGATGAAGATGAAAATAGGTTTTTAGGGTGTGGCCCCTGTGTCCCTTTTTAGGGGTCACAAGGCAACCAAAGCTACAATTTATAATCCTCACTAGCCAAGGAGTCTGTACACAAAGTTTCAGCTTTCTAGGCCTCATGGTTCTGGAGAAGAAGGTGAAAAAAGGTTTTTAGGGCGTGGCACCTGTGGCCCTTATTAGGGGTCACTGGGCCACTAAAGCTACAATTTATAATCCTCACTAGCCAAGGAGTCTGTACACAAAGTTTCAGCTTTCTAGGCCTTTTGCTTCTGGAGAAGAAGATGAAAATAGGTTTTTAGGGCTTAGCCCCTGTGGCCCTTTTTAGGGGTCACAGGGCCACCAAAGTTACAATTTATAATCCTCACTAGCCAAGGAGTCTGTACACAAAGTTTCAGGTTTCTAGGCCTTATGTTTCTGGAGAAGAAGATGAAAATAGGTTTTTAGGGTGTGGCGCCTGTGGCCCTTTTTAGGGGTCACAGGGCCACCAAAGCTACAATTTATAATCCTCACTAGCCAAGGAGTCTGTACACAAAGTTTCAGCTTTCTAGGCCTTATGCTTCTGGAGAAGAAGATGAAAATAGGTTTTTAGGGTGTGGCGCCTGTGGCCCTTTTTAGGGGTCACAGGGCCACCAAAGCTACAATTTATAATCCTCACTAGCCAAGGAGTCTGTACACAAAGTTTCAGCTTTCTAGGCCCTATGCTTCTGGAGATGAAGATGAAAATAGGTTTTTAGGGTGTGGCCCCTGTGGCCCTTTTTAGGGGTCACAAGGCAACCAAAGCTACAATTTATAATCCTCACTAGCCAAGGAGTCTGTACACAAAGTTTCAGCTTTCTAGGCCTTATGCTTCTGGAGAAGAAGATGAAAATAGGTTTTTAGGGTGTGGCCCCTGTGGCCCTTATTAGGGGTCACAGGGCCACCAAAGCTACAATTTATAATCCTCACTAGCCAAGGAGTCTGTACACAAAGTTTCAGCTTTCTAGACCTTATGCTTCTGGAGAAGATGATAAAATAGGTGTTTAGGGCTTAGCCCCTGTGGCCCTTATAAGGGGTCACAGGGTCACCAAAGCTACAATTTATAATCCTCACTAGCCAAGGAGTCTGGACACAAAGTTTCAGCTTTCTAGGCCCTATGCTTCTGGAGATGAAGATGAAAATAGGTTTTTAGGGTGTGGCCCCTGTGGCCCTTTTTAGGGGTCACAAGGCAACCAAAGCTACAATTTATAATCCTCACTAGCCAAGGAGTCTGTACACAAAGTTTCAGCTTTTTAGGCCTTATGGTTCTGGAGAAGAAGATGAAAATAGGTTTTTAGGGCGTGGCCCCTGTGGCCCTTATTAGGGGTCACAGGGCCACCAAAGCTACAATTTATAATCCTCACTAGCCAACGAGTCTGTACACAAAGTTTAAGCTTTCTAGGCCTTATGGTTCTGGAGAAGAAATCGAAATTCAACAAAGTTTACGGACGGACGGACGGACGGACGGACGCCGGACACCATGCTATGCCATAAGCCCATCGGGCCTTACAGGCCAGATGAGCTAAAAATTGAAATTAATTCTCCAATAATTTTATTATCTTTAATTACATATAAAATTATCCGCACCTAAAACGTTTTCTAAGGTTTCATCATATGTACGGCTACTGGAATATATATTTTGAAAATGTCAATTACAAAGAGAATATGGATACATCTTGGTACTGACAATCAATGGTTGAAGCGTTTGGAAGCGTATTATTATAATAAAAAAAAACCTTAAGAATGCGAGGATGAAAAAAAGGGTTAATTATTGTAGCCGCAAGATTGTTACCAAATCAATATTTAGAATTTCTGTACTTCGTCACGTGATATTATATGTGACCGGAAACCAGTACAGGCCATGTGGTGTTTTTTCCGGTTTTATGAGTGAGTGCGAGAGGCCAGACTATAAAGTTTTTTAACCTACTTACAGTGGTATTTGTGCAGTGTTATATCCAAAGTATGTTGTATGCAGTTTTCAATGTGAATCAAAATGCAGGATTGTATAATGCAGAAAAGGAATAAATGCAGTTAACAGTCAAGTTGAGTTAAAATGTGTGGAACAAGGCCTCAGTGCAGTGGCAGTACATTAGTTAAAAAACTGTCAGCCACGTGCTCTCAGTGACAGTGTCATATTCATAGTGCAGAATGGACAGTGGATATTGATATAATTGTGATTCGTGGACTTAAGTATTTTCATGAATATGGACAAGATGGATATTGAAAGTGAAGGTGGGGGATTAAAACTCGTTCTGAAAAGGGATATCATTATGAAATTCAAAACCTTACAGACAATAGACGGCGGAAGTGTGGTTTTGTCACTGCAGAAATGAACATTATTCATGCTTTAATCGAACGTGATGAACATTTTTCAGTGATAGAGAAACATTATAAATTATGGTTGACAAGATATGAGAATTTTCTTGAATCACATGACAAACTCTATAATGCTATGAACTCAGACAATGTTGACCCGTCTTTAGAGGTTTGGTTTCGAGAAAAAAATGTAAAATTTCATTTGTTCAAGAGTGAAATGGAAGGATTTCTTGTGCATGAATATGATAAAGTTCACTCTCATACTGAAGAACATCTTGAAAACAAATCAGTGAAAGGTAATGCTGCTAGATCTTGTGTGTCAGAGTCCAGTCATAAATCTAGTAAACATTCCATAGCTAGTCAAAGGTCACAGAGTTCTGTGAAGAGTAATGCATCATCATCTAGAATGAGAATGGAGGCAAAAAGGGCAGCCCTTGAAGCTGAAGCTGTTCTGCTTAAGGAGAAATTGGATTTAGAGAAAGAGGAAAGTAAATTAACATATGAAATAAGAGTTACAGATAAAGACAGAAATAGCAGTTGCAGATGCTCAAGTTCAAGTATATAAACAGTTTGAAGACACACCTGTTTTCAAGGTCTTATGTTCCCATTGGAAAATCAGAAATAAAGCAAAAACCAGAGAACTTTAGAACACAAGTAAAGGGAAACAGCATGTTGAATCCATCGGCAAAAAGCTTCATACCAACTGAATTACCTATGACAAATACAACAGAAACAGAAAACAAATTTCGACCGAATAACACAGAATCTGAACCCAGAACTGACTGAATTGAAATGATGATGAGAAATCAAAGGTTGTCAAGTTTGCCAGAGCGTAAAGTTCCAGTCTTCGATGGTGATCCATTAAAGTTTTTGACATTCATGAGAACATTTGAACATTGTATAGAACAAAAAACTGACAAACCAAGAGATCGCTTGTTCTACTTGGAGCAATTTACTAGCGGTGAATCGAATGAACTTGTGTCGAGTTGTATGCATATTGCAGACCCATTGGAAGGATACCTCAGAGCTAAATCTCTACTTCAAAGAAAGTTTGGAAATGAGTACAAGGTTGCCTCCGCCTACATCGACAAAGCTTTGAGCTGGCCACAACTTAAGCCTGAAGACAGTGCGAGCTTGAACAGCTACTCATTGTTTCTAATTGAATGTTGTAATGGCATGGAAGACATGGACTATATGAGAGAATTGGAACATCCCAAGAACATGAAACTTATGGTTTCGAAGCTGCCATATAAACTGAGGGAAAGATGGCGCACAACAACGTTTTATCTGCAGCAAAGACAGGATCGCAAGGTGACTTTCGCCGACCTGGTTAGTTTCGTTGAAGAACAGTCTCTTATTTTATCGGATCCGTTGTATGGAAGGATCTCTGATGACAAAGTCCCTCTAAAATCTATGGAGCAACCCAGACCAACCCCAAAATCTACAAAACCATACAAGCATTATAATCTTGCTACAAGTGTTAAAGGTACAGACCCACAACAAAAGGAACAACAGATCAGATGTACTTACTGTGACCAAAATCACAAGCTTGAAGCATGTTCCAAATTACAGAAAAAAGAATACCAAGAAAAACTTGATTATCTCTCATCTAAGTCTCTCTGTTTTGAATGTTTGAATTCAGGACACTTCAGCAAAGAATGCCAAAACAGACTCTTCTGTAAAGTGTGTAAATGAAGACATGCCACAGTCTTGCATTCAGACTTCCCAGTGAATTCAAACCGGTCAAATAGATCAGAATGTACACAACCAAAGAGAATAACCAATAACAAGATCACTGTCAATGAGACATCACTTGATATTGGGGCCGGTAACCCGGAGGTTGCCGATGTGAGCATGCCGATAGTTCCAGTCAGAGTAAGGATGCAGAACAGCAACAGAGTGATAGAAACTTATGCTTTTCCTCGACAGCGGAAGCTCGGTGACATTTTGCGACTTGTTGAAGAGTTAGGTGCTCCTGTGAAAAATTAAGAATTATGCTCACTACCATGTCTCAAGATAAGGTTATGGACACTTACACTGTGAAAGGACTTGTCGTGTCAGATATACTCGGTGAAAATGATGTGCATCTACCTCAGATATATACACAGGCAAGTATTCCAGTTTCAAAGACAGATGTTGCAGACCCAGCTTGCTTGAAGAAGTGGTCATATTTGCAAGAAGTAGAACTTCCTGTAATTGACGCAGACGTACAGTTGTTAATCGGAAATGATGTTCCAACAGCCTTAGAACCAATACAGGTAATTAAAAGTTACAACAATGGACCATATGCAGTCAAAACTCTTCTAGGATGGACAGTGAATGGACCCATAAACAATGGTGATTATGAGGACAGTAACAATGGTTGTGAAATAATCTCAGTTTTCAGGACACATGTGACAGTAAATCTGCAAAGGCAACTTATTGATCAGTTCAATTATGACTTCAGTGAGAGAATAGGTGATGACAAGCCAGAAATGTCTATTGAGAATGAACAGTTTATGCAGAGAGTCCGTGAGGTGAAGTTTGTTGATGGACATTATGAGTTGCCTTTACCCTTCAGAAATCTGTCTAAGATCAGTATGCCGGACAACAGAATCCAAGCAGAACAGCATGCAGAACATTTGAAGAGGAAATATAAGAAGAACTCTACCTTTCATGAATACTATAAGACCTTCATGTCGGATCTACTCGACAAGGGATATGCTCGGAAGATTCCCAAAGAAAATCTCAGGCGTTTACCATGAACAGAAAGTAAAGTGTGAGTCGTATTCGACTGCTCTTCTAGCTACAAGGGAACATCTCTGAATCAACAACTTCTCCAGGGTCCAGACTTGACAAATTCGCTAATAGGAGTTCTACTTCGATTCAGACAAGAACCAATTGCAGTGATGGCAGACATAAAGGCAATGTTTCTACAAGTAAATGTAACACCAAATGACTATGACATGCTACGTTTCCTTTGGTGGCCAAATGGAGATATCAATCAGGAAATGGAAGACTATCAGATGACCGTGCATCTCTTCGGTGCCACATCCAGTCCAAGTTGTGCAAACTTTGCACTAAAGCAAACAGCAACTGACAACAAACAAAGTTTCTCAAATAATGTGATCAACACAATAGACAGAAACTTTTACGTCGATGATTTGCTCAAGTCTGTGAGTAGTGAAGAAGAAACCAGAACATTTGCTGAAGATGTTACTCGGTTGTGTGCTCTGGGAGGCTTTACATTGACAAAATGGATGAGCAACTGTCCGAATGTTCTCGAATCTCTGCCAGTTAACTGCAGAGCAAATGGCGTGAAGAATTTGGACTTGGATGACAGTCAAGCTATTGAACGAGCTCAGCTCAGTGGAATGTGAACAGTGATCAGTTCACGTTTAGAGTTGCAGTGAAGGATAAGCCATGTACTAGAAGAGGCATACTTTCCATCGTGAGCTCGGTATAGGATCCCTTGGGATGTGTAGGACCTTTTGTTCTTCAAGCGAAATCAATCTTGCAGAATTTGATCAAGCTGATATTTTCCTGGGATGATGAGATTCCTAATCAACAGTTGCTGTGTTGGAAAAATTGGCTAGGAGAAGTTACAGAGCTTGATAAAGTTGCAGTGGACCGCTGTGTGAAGCCACAGGACTTGGTTGTAGATGTATCATATCAAATCTATCATTTCAGTGATGCAAGTGAATCAGGCTATGGTACTGTGAGTTACCTGAGACTGGTTGATGGACGGGGAAATGTTCATTGCAGTTTCCTCATAGGAAAGTCGCGCGTAGCTCAACTTAAGCAGATAACAATCCCTCGATTGGAACTTACAGCGGCTACAGTCGCCGCAAACGTCGACAAATTGTGCAGAAAAAAACTTGAAATTCCCATAGAAAAGAGTTGGTTTTGGACAGATAGTATGTTGGTGCTGCGATATATCAATAACCAAACCTCCAGATTCCAAACCTTTAAGGCGAATAGACTTGCCATAATTCATGACAGTTCAGAAGCATCCCAGTGGAGATATGTGGAGACCAGGTTGAATCCAGCTGTCATAGCCTCCAGAGGAGCATCTGTTGACAAACTTTTAGACTCTGACTGGTTCCCAGGACCAGAATTCCTAAGAGAAGCCGAATCGGAGTGGCCAGGGACTCTCAAACTTGATGGAATCCCAAATGATGACCTTGAAATAAAGAAGAAGACATTCAGCACAAAGTTGTGTGCACTAAGTAGTCCTCGTCCAGTCGACAGTGACCCAATATTCAGACTGTTTCGTTATTTCTCAGACTGGCACAAAATTAAGAAAGCAGTGGCATGGATCCTGAAAATTAAAAGGTCCTTGCTCTTCAAGGTCAAAGGAAAGGTTATGAAATGTTTGTCATTGACACTGACTGACATCGGTGAAGCAGAGCATATCATCATAAAACAAGTATAGAGAGACTCGTTTATGATGAAAATCAATGCATTGGAGTCATCAGGTGAAATCCCGAAAGGATGCTGTCTCTTGAAATTGGATCGTTTCATTAGAGATGGTGTATTGAGAGTTGGTGGTAGACTTAACAGACTGACAATGCCTGAGTCAGTGAGCAATCCTATTGTACTCCCAAAGGACAATCACATTTCTACACTGATCATTCGCAAAGTTCATGAAGATCTGGGACATGTGGGTAGGAATCATGTGTTGTCTCAACTGTATACAAATTACTGGATAGTTGGTGCCAATACAGCAGTATGAAAGGTGTTGAGGTCCTGCGTCAAATGTCGACGTCAAAGAACTGTTGCAGAGCACAAAATGGCGGACTTGCCGATTGATCAAATCACTCCTGATGATACTCCATTTTTATACGTGGGTGTTGACTATTTTGGACCTTTCGAAGTCAAAAGAGGACGTTCCATGGTAAAAAGGTATGGAGTCCTATTCACTTGTCTTACAGTTCGTGCGATTCACATTGAGATTGCACAATCCTTAGATACAAGCTCTTGTGTTAATGCCCTTAGGAGATTCCTATCTCGCAGAGGACAAGTGAAACTGATTCGTTTAGACAATGGCACCAACTTTGTTGGGACAGAGAGAGAACTGAAGAGTGCTATTGATGGATGGAACAAAGCCCAGATACAAATTGCTAAATATGCAGAAACATGTTGAATGGATTTTTAACCCCCAGACTGGTTCTCACCACGGAGGAGTGTGGGAAAGACAAATCCGCACAGTTAGGAAAATACTAGCTTCCGTTGTGAAACAACAAACTATGGATGATGAGGGTTTGTTGACATTGATGTGGGAGATTGAATATATTGTGAACAGTCGGCCAATCTCAAGAATATCAGATGACCCAAATGATTTGGAAGCCTTGACGCCAAATCATTTGTTGCTATTGAAGAGAAATCCGGTTCTCCCCGCGGGTTTGTTCAGCCCAGGTGATGCGTACAGTCGGCGTAGATGGAGACAGGTGCAATACATGGCGGATCTTTTTTGGGGCCGCTGGACAAAAGAGTATCTGCCCCTCCTCCAGACCCGGCAGAAATGGACAAAGGTCAGACGCAATATGTGCGTTGGTGATGTGGTACTCATAGTGTACAATTCAGTGACAAGAAGTGTGTGGTCCATGGGCCGCATCGTGAAGCTGTATCCGGACAGTAAAGGACTGGTTCGAAGCGTTGATGTGAAAACGCAAACTAACACTTTTCGAAGACCTATCAGCAAACTGTGCTTGCATTTGGAGATTAGCAAGTACTACTGATTAAATTTATTAGAGGAATATAAAAGAAGTCGTCAATTCATGACATTGGCCTTTAATAGAACAGATTTTTTAATCATTCCCGAGACAATATAACTGGGGTCACATAAACTGATATGACAAATAACAAATTACTTTGCAATATAAGTTATGTGTACACACATATTTGAAGAGATTGTAACAAATAAAAACCTTCAAATTGAAACAGGCCTGAATATTATTTCTATAAAAACTTCGAAAAGGTTAACCAACATAAGTTTTGAAATGTAAGCTTGATTTGGATGTTTTGCTATCTAAACTGTTGTGTCTGATAAATTCCCCTAATGACAGAGCTAAAACAAAGGCCTCTTCATGACCAGGGATGATATTTTGCTCAATATTTTAACAAACAAGTAAATCAAAAGCAATTCCTGGTCTTTGTCTCTGTGTATCACAATCTGATAATATTGGGACCAATGTTGATTGTGTTTTGTTACATGAGAGAGACACTAGGTCTTTCAATTCATCTGAACACTGATTTTCAATTAAAAATCTCATCATAAATGTTTTCCTCTTTACACAGCCACCGACTATATTAACACATTAAACGATCGAATTTATCATATTTATGCTGCGATATCGTCATCAAACATGTGTAACATTTCATGAACATTCCTTAAAGCAATCACTGCACCATATTTCATTTTTGGGAGACAACGTTTAGTTTCCGAATTTAAGTGACACTGCTTCGAATTTAGTGCACTTACTTCAATGATGTTGCAAAAAAACTAAATATAATTCTTTTAATATTATATATTAAGAACCTCAATTGGAAAGAAATACAGAAAACTTTCATAATTGACCCAAGTTAACCTCTCAGACATTCTTCATTAAAGGTGCAAAGACAAGGTATTTAAACCCAATGAAGGAGTAATAATTCAAATATATAATGTAACGTTAAGCCATGCGATTCCTTTTTCTTACACCAAATGAATTAAAGATGTTCACACAAAATTGTCGCCAATGGATTTTGTGTGAATCTTCAAACTTTTTCCTCTGACTATTGATGATTGAATTGTGTTATGAGATTTTTGACACTATCAAGATAATACAATTAGCATTGACGTACAACTAAAATTTTCAAAACAACGTGCTACTGCCCCTTTAAATGGGGTCCCAACCTTTGTTGATAACGTTAAACTATGATGAAACAAAATAACACTTAAGCTTCAGGTAACAACCTCACATCAGGACATCATTCTTCTATACTGAGGGGAAACCTGCGAGATCTTATTATCAATAGAAGCATAATCACTCACATGTCAAATTTGTTTGAAAAAGATACCCCCTGGAATCACATCGTGATACAAGAACATGAAAATGTTACTATTTTCATTTTTTTAGAAAATCACAGACATCATTGTGAAATGATTCCTCGGAAGGAAATCCCGCTGCTGTTGAATATACTATTAACTCCCTGTCCAATATTACATATTTTTTCAGAATACATGGGCTTTATCATATTAGCATTTTGACAGCTAAATCGTTATAGTCAGTTCAGAAACTTTGAACAAGAAACTGTGATGCATTGTGAAATGGATACATTAGTGGCTAAGTAGATTACAGATGTTCTTATTACTTAACGTGTATGTTAAGTCATTTGAATATAGTTAAATAACACAAAATATTATTTGACTCCACAACTAGGTTTAAGTACAGGTAAAACATCTTTTTACAGTAAGTTTCAACAAAAGTTTTGATTGCAGTAAACAATACTTTCGTCTGGCTAATGTTTGACATTTATCGACCATTCTATTATAGACATTTATTGAATTATCTTACCTAAACCATTTAAACGTCAATCGCAACAGACGTTAAACATAGAATTGAACTTCAGGTAATTCAATGAATTGAGAATAGCAAAGTTAAGCTATTGTATATTGATTAATCACTAGCCTGTAACAATAATGCAAATGTCAGTTATGTCAAAATGACATATGCATAAACGTCGGTTTAATGCTATTAGCCTGAATACGAACTTACCCTTTCCATGGTGTCCAAGATTATATTTGATAACTGATTTAGAAACGACATTCAAAATTTGATGATTAAATGATATGTTCAGCAAAATAAAAATTAACTTTAAACTTAAGTTTATGTGATGAATGTGGTGTTCAATATATGTTAGTCTATCGTAACCGATTTCCACAATTATGTGATGAATGTGATGTTCAATATTTGTTAGACTATCGTAACCGATTTAAAAACTCTGACAGCATTTATATTGACACTAAATATTTGAGAAATACTTGACAAAGAGTAAGAAAGTTTTTTAGAAAATAGAGTTTGATATGATTCTGAGTTCATAGTCCAGCAGATAAGTGGGGAAATTGTGCTATTTGTGATACAAGCATGAAACTTGGTATACTGATAGAGCATTCTTTTATGAAGATTTTGAGATATGGGGACATTTTAATTTATTCCTAGAACAAAAATGGCGGCCATTCCAAAATGGTGGCTTTTGGGTAGTGAAATAGCATTATCTAAGTGATTGTACTTGGAGAAAAAAAAAGAAGATTCGTTTTGTTTATGATGATAATTTAAGTCAAAAGACTCAAAAAACATTATTTGGTTTGTATTTTTAACAAAAAATCAAGAAATTTATAATATTCTCCCAACAAGATTACACAGATCAAAGCAAACGGGAGTTACTTGTCCCTGGGTCGGCTTTGGTCATGTGATCAAACCTCATAGAACGGACACCAGACCCAACCTACTCGCAAGAGGGGAGGCAAGGGTGGGAATGAAGGATTGGTGAGTTGTCAACGGAAAATATAAATAATGACGTTTGCTAAAACACGTACTATTATTTAACTTACTATTACCATCTCCGACTCACTGTAGCCCAGACTACAACAGCGGTGGAGGGGTGGGAGACCCTACCAGGAAGGTAACCACCTCAACAGTTACAATGCGAAGTTTTTAAAAGAAAACAACAACATGATGTGAATGCGACCAAACGGTGAGCTGCATTCCCTCTGGGTAAGCAAGACCTGAAGTGCGTTGCTAAGCTTATACTTGAGGCATCATCCCGTATGGTCTTCCATAGAAACGTCTCGAGGGTCGTGGTTGGCAAAGACCATCCATGACTTCCAAAAACAGCCAGACGGGATGTCCGCCACAGCAATATTGATGTGAAACGCTATGGTGGCAAAGACTGCACTGATCTCGTAAAAGTTTGAACGAGCTGGTCGCGGTCAACCCATGGCTTTGTAAGCCTCGAGGATAGTAGACCGCAGGTAGACACTGAAGGCACCGATTGTCTCCTGTGTACTCCACTACAAATGGGGAAGGCCTTCTACTCCCCTACCAGAGGGAATGCGTACGTTCCGAGTAGATGCGGAGAGCTGGAACAGGACAGAGAAACTGCACTTTTCGTCCATGGGGAATGCCGATCATGCAAGGGCGTGAATGTGAAACACCCTTTCTCACCCTGGTGAAAAGTCACGGAGCGAATGATATTTCAAATGGGAGCACATTCAACTGAGAATTGCGCTCCGACAGAACGAAACTGAGGTACTTGCGATGGTCTCGGAAATGGGAATGTGCAAGTATGCGTTCTCCAATTCTAGGGTTCCAGCAACCGCATGACTGATGACAAAAACAAGTAACACAGATATGGCGGCAGTACGAGGAAAGAGGGTTAATTTCGACATGTCGCTATTTGCTCCTGTTTCTCTTGGGTGGAACAAACATCGGGGAGCAGAACACCGACTTGAGGTATCGGACCGGGATTTCCTCCACTGTCCCCTTGGGTATAAGAATCTCCATCTGTTCAAACATAACGTGGAGCCTGTCTGCCGTCCGCGGTGATCCGTTGAGTCGTAGGTGAGAGGTGGGCAGAGACGAAACTTGTTTCTGGAACCCCCACTTCACAAAGTGACACACATAAGGCTCCAGCCCCAGCTGATGCCAATACACCAAGAACCCCGATACGAAAGGAGGAGTAGGCAGAGGGCTTCTTGAATGACTCAGATGAAAAGCGTACCTTCAGAACCTGTGCCATACCTAAGGTTCCTACCGATCACCAGATCAGACCATCCCAAAATAGAAATCCCGCCACAGATTTGCTTGAAATCATCGGGACAATAAATAGCCTCTACTATTTCTTTCTGACATAAAACGCACTTCTTCCAATCAGAGTAGTATTCTAGACTGTTGATTCAAAAGCTTGAATTGTTTATTAGCCATCACATTGGTCACGCAATATGCAGCACCACTAATGCAGTCTTGGATGGAAAATATTTTGAAACATCATAATTGTTAAGAGAGTTTTTGAACAAATGTTTTATCAACAAGCAAAGACTGAAGTCCTTTCGAGTCAGGTATCTAATCGGCGGGTCGAATTCTGCAATAGCAATTAGGAAATCTTTTTTTGTACCCTTATGAAAACTGCAGATGGTTTTTTTTTAGCTCAGTATGAAATAATTGCAAAGCATATCAGTCTAAGTAAACCTAGCCTAAATAATACTCACGTCACTCCGATATTGAGTCTAGCAAGATGTAGTAGCAGGTCGCGTCAGCTGACATTTCGCTGACTTATAACCCTCCAACGTTATATGGGCGAATGCTTGCTAATACGGCTTGGTTAGACGATCCCTGATTGTTCAATTCCAAAGATCACCTGACGCGACCTTCTAATACATCTTGTTAGACTCAATATCGGAATGAAGAGAGTATTATTGAGGCTAGGTTTACTTCGACTGATAGCATATGTACAACAAGTAATTACATAATACCTAAATTTTGTTTTACACCAAACATACGTGAAATTGTTTAAACTGGTTGGTATTATTCATTAACTAATTTCATTCATTAATTTGTAGCCGCCATTTAAATCTTTGAGGGAATTTGCAATGTCCCTATATCCAAATTTCACTTTAAGGGTACCCCCTAACTGTGTACCAAATTTCATGCTTGTATCATTAAAGGCACAATTATTTATAAATTCTTCACATATCTGCTGGACTATAATGACTTTTTTGCAATTTGAAATATTATTTTTTAATGTTTGTTGACAGAAAAAAAACCTATCTCTTGCTAACTTGATAAAGTGCCAGACTGACCGAATTTATTAAATCTATCTTGTAATTCAGTAAATAAGTGAGTTCAATAAAAGTACAAATGTTATATTATGACATCTGATAATTCTTTAAAGCAATTACTTTAAAGCACAATATCACAGAAATGTAAGCTTAATAATGGTGATATTCGTGACACTGCTTAAGACCTTGTAAAATAAGTAAAAAGTAAAAAGATATCACTTGAATATCCAGTTTAAGTGATAGCCGTTAATTAAACACATTAACTGATTTACCATGAACCACTATTGTTAACTAAAGAAAAGGAGTAATGTAACGTTACTTAACTTCCCTATTCGGATATAACAAAACATGTACAGGCATTTGTCAAATATTGATAACACATCAGATAAGCCAAGAACATGTGAAAACGCCCGCTGATGGAAGTTGATGAATCCAATTCCGGTCAATGCACCTTCAGAATTTTTGTGTGACGGCGACAGCACCAGGAAACCTTATAAGATTGACACACAATGTACGGTCACCTAAACAATATGGGATTGAGTACATTTAATCCTAACAAAAAGTATTTAACAAGGCATACATTGTCTCTGAAATAATCTCAACTTTATAGAACAGTATTTCAAGTGTGTCATAAGTTTACATCTTTTTTCATAAACAGTGGTCCATCTCATCTGTTTAAATGGGCGCCTAAGAATATAATATATATATATGAGTATTTAAATATCTTCACTTTTATCAGATTGTCATTTTTGAGGCAGACAGCCATCCACTCACTAAATCATAGAAGACAATGCAAAAAGTGAGATTTGAGGCAATTATATGTCGGAATGGCGACAGGACTGTAATTGACGTCTCAAGAGAATCCAAATTACCTGGTTTTCTTTAGAAAACTGTAAAGTAGGTGGTCAATTTATAGAGCTGCACTTGTAAATGAATTCTCATCAATTGACAGAGAGACACTTGCTATTCGATACTGAAGTAGGATGTTGAGGATCTTGAAGGGAAGAATGTGGGATGTTTAACAAGAGAGTCAAGTATGTCAATAATGATTCGCTGATTACTGGTATCATCTGCACATCTTACAGAAGCTGAATTGATGACAGACGTTAGTGTGTGTGACACAGAAAGTTGGAACTGAACAGTTAGTGTTAAGCATTGATTAAGCTTTAAGCTCTTGGAGAGCACTTTTTTATTTAGCGGTATTTTTTCATAATGTTTGGATGAGAGTTCCCTCCCTTACTTTTTTGTTATGTGAGTGAAAGCAAACCACATGGTGCTATCATGAAGAAAAACAAAGAAAAGGATAGATTGATTGAAATGCGAACAATACTGTGACAGTGAGTGATATAAACACATGTTATTCAATCAATCTGGCAATGTCTTTCTCATGTAATCTCGGAATAAAAAGGACAATTTCAAGCAAATAAAAATCGTCACGTTCTCTCACGAACAGTTAGTACACTTACTCTAGATGGAATACGATATATTAGTTGTATAGGAATCACTGTAAAATGTCATTACCTAGTATAACTAGAAGATCGAGAATACAATGACGGAACTAGAAGTTGAACATTTAATTAAGAATAATGGTCGAGAACATTGTAACCATTTGTTGAGATTGTTCATCTGAACAATTTGAAAGCAAATTGAAAAACAGTTTGAACATGTTATACACTGAGAAAGATCATGTGATGAAGTTAACCCTGAAAAGCTCACTTAAATGTAGTTTTCATCACGGATTGCCCACTTTGATGAATAAATAGATATCTGTGCCAATACAAACTACAAGGAACTAATATAAAGGAATATTTTCTTTATCTATTTTCATGTCCATACAGACAATAACCAAAACGGTCATGTTGAAATGAAGATAGATTAACGAGCAAGTCATACTTGTTTAAAGTTTAAACTAACCACATGAAGTATCCGTTTCTGATAACTTTTATCACGAGGAAGTTAAGCATGTAGTGTTATGACTGTAAAGGAAGTATCATACGATATAATGTTCAAAAAGATAATAATGTTCAATATAAATCAGTCATCAAGGTATTCACAAGAGTTGATGTTGAATGAAGATACAAATTATTTTTACAAAACAGGCTATCAAATCAAGCTCATAATTTTAGGGAAAAGTTAATTACTATTTTTATTTCTTTGTTAAGGAAAAGCATTATGAACATTGTTTCTAGGATCATGCCAATTCCAGATGTATTTATGCAGAACAATTGCTGATTCAGAAACATTATTAGGCCAAAAATAACATTCATGATTAAACATTATTTGACAATAACTATATAAGCAATTAAAGAATGGCTTGCTAAAGTTTGGTTTTTCATGGATTTAAAATGTGTAATTACAAATCCCTTTTGAATGGCAAAACTGTCTCTCAATGAATGTTTCTAATCATGTACATACTGTGTGTGATAAGTAACAAACAAGGATTTATCAGTGAAAATTGAAATTTTGGTTAGACATTCCTGTTATAGTATTTCAAAGATCAATTTCCCTTCATTGTATAATTGAGCTCATTTTGGAACATTAGATTCAGACAATCTAACTTTTTAATTGTTGAATGATAAGGTGATTCAACTTGTATTGAATTATTGAAGTCTAGTCATTGGACTACATTGAATTCAGTAAACTATGTAAAATTCAAGTCTAAAAGTTCAGATGTCAGATGTTGTCTTTGCGGTAAAGATTTTAAAATTCTTTAATTTATATAATAATAATATTAAAATTAGTAACTCCTATATCATACCTTATAGTAAGTTTATTTGATCTTTATTTATTTAAACAAAGTATTAAACTTTAAAATGTATCATATTTCACACTCAGCCAATAAAGTAGTAGCAACATGAATTTGATAACTCATTAAGAATTATTAACTCATAGCTAAGACTCTGAGGAAATAAGCAAAAAACAATAACGAAAGGAAATATTTCTGATTAATAAAACCACAATCACAAGTATCAAAATACAACAGTTTGTGATATTAAAAAATGAAATGTTTCTATTTTGAATAATTATGACTTTAATTATAAATCAAACTAAAATGTCAACTACATAAAATTTGCAAATGAGTTCCACTAGATCTTTATAGGTATTCACACATCAAAGACTTGTAAACACGTCAATACGTTTGACGTGTGTGAAACGTTAGCCTTTCTTTGAGATATTTCACAAAGATATTGTCTTGAAGGTGTTGGTAATTTACAAATGTGATTCAAAGTACTAAAATAAATAATAAAGAACATGAGAATAGAGAAGAATACTATCTAATGATTATGTTCAGTATCATGTTGACAGAAATACAATTTACGTAAAGATTCGAAAAATAATAACAAAGTTGTTAAAATTAAAATGACACCCTTACATATTTCTTTTCTAAGTCATTGGTGTACATTTCACTCACGGTTAATTGAGTTACAAACTCATTAAAAATGTGCAACAAACAACTGTCATAAGACCTGGACATGAACAAGTATCCTTTAAAATTATTAAAATATAAAATTTGCTAAATACTATCCTTTACGATGAATTTGTTTTATATATGAAATACATGTTCGTTTTTCACTAATGGTTTTAGAAGAACACAATTATCAAAATTATTTATTTTTTTGTGGATTGATATCACTACATGTTTCAAAATTAATTAATGTTTTCAATCCGTTTACAGTGACTTTGCCAAAAATATTGATGGTTTCAAAAAAATTATTTCGGGTAAATTCCATGTTATCTACCCTGTCATCAATATCAGATGTTTCTCAATGTCAACTGCAACTTCCTTAATGTGACCAGAGATATATGAAGATTGTTTTGTTAATTTCCTCTGTAGAGATAATATAAGGACATTATTGAGTGAAATTAGTATAATTTCAAATATTTGTTTATTGATTTTGAAATATCTCTCTACTCCTTTCTCCAATGAGACAAACTGACCAAAACAGAACATGAAAGGTAACCCCTCTGATCTAATCCATTAGGCAGAGTTGGAGACATTATTCCATAAATCAGGCCAACATGTGACAGTGATTCAAGTTTCAGAGAAAACTTTTTTTTGCAATTCTTTGTTCTGTAGCAGATGTACCATAAGTTTTGTGTTCTTACTATGACATAAGTAATGAAGCATTTTTAAATATGTTATTTCTTCCCTCAAGCTACAATAGTTTATGAAACATTTTATTCAGCCGGTAAAATATGTTCCTTGACAATCCATAGTCGTCGAAAAACTTGTGACGTATCAAGGAGAACTGTATGTGGCCATGTTGTGTGCACACCTTTGTGGTAGCGTTTTTTACCTAAAACTGTTTGAGGAATTCCTTAGTCTGATAAGCGATTGTGAACATTGTTGTACATTGAATCATCAAGAAATTGTTTTCCATCAGCTTATATCAGCTTATAGATATTTAACAAAATGAAAGGTCAACTCAATCAAAATGAGATTCACATGCATGAATAAATCAAAAACACCACAATGAATGGTGATCAGTGCCATGTGTATATACAGGAGCCTTTGTTAGTTATCACTTTGTGTTGACCTTTCATCAGCGTAATAATATTCTTTTCAGAGAAACTTTGTCATTTTGTTCAGGTTAAAGTGTTTGTTCATACCTTAGAGTAAGATGTATTAACATTAAAATACTTTCTAGCACCGTAAATATTATCCATTCTCAATCCTTTTCTTTAAAAATTAAAATGTTTCATAGCATAATACATATTATCTATCATTATACTTTGTCTGAACAAAATTAAATACTTCATAGCGCTATAAAAATTATCATAGATACTTTTCCCTGTAACTTGAATAACGGTCACATGTGGATCTGAAGTATAAAAGGATGTCGCCAACTTTGCCTAATGGATTAGATCATAGGGGTCACCTTTCATATTCTTTGTAGTTTATTTTGTTTAATGATGAAAATGAGAGTAAAATGATTTCCGATCAATAAACAAAATATAGAGCTTCAACTATTTTGACTCTATAATATTTTAATGTAATATTTTACAGACAAATTTGTGAATCAGTGGTCATATTTCAGGCGTGGCAATTGATTGATGTATCTATTGATTTAGGGATATCAAAAAAGTGAAGGTTACCCGTGGTTATTTAAAAACCATTGATGTTTATGGCACATTTGTCATTAACGATTTGAAACAAGTGTAGAAGCGATCAGAGCTCACATACCCCCGCTACCCACTTTGTTCAAATAATTTCAAACAGTAAAATGGATAAACATTGGGTTAAGTTGTATGAAATGGACTATACATTCATTGTGTAAGTCATGTTTCCAATGAAGCTACAAACTTAAATTCATTAACAAATTTGAAATTTAAAAGGGTACATGTACAACTATAGGAAATTGTTAATCTTTATTTCAAGATTGATGTTGCTATCATGAAAACTCTAGCCACCATTAAGTCATGTTTTCATGGTAACCACAAAAATAGGATATCAACACATAGGTTTTACCCTCATAACCCCTTTAGGGATCATGGTTGATAAATATATGAAGTTTGACGAAGCTATCATGTATAGTTTAAGAGATATGCTCCGGACAAGGAGCTAAAGTAAAAAAGTCACTGTTTAGCCATGTTTCCATGGGAACCACGAAAAATAACAATCATTTGTTGGTCTAACCATCAAAAGGCAAATCTAGGGATCATGGTTGATTTTTTTTCCGTTTGCAAGTCGTTTCATCTTCCAGGGCCTCATTTAACAAAGCAACCTTTACTAAGGTCAACCTTAACTCCCATTCTTTATCATTGCACTAAGGCTTACGATCACCTCGAGCTTTGTGAAAGGGGGCACAGGAGGATAACTCTACATGACACAGTGCCAGGATTGTTACAAATAACTTCAAACACCAGAATATCACAACATCTCCATGGCCAGCGATGAGTTCAGACCTGTCCCCCATCGCAAACGTCTGGGACATGCTGGGACAAAGTGTAGGTAAACAGCCTCCAACCACTGTTCAAGAACTTGAGACTGCGTTGCAGGAATAACCTTGGTCAAAATGACCCGAGACACCTTATTTTGAGTATGCCACGTCTTATCCGTGCCTCTCTGGCCAACCGAGGGGGTTTACTCGCTATTGATTGTGACGTCAATTCATAGTAAGTCGGATGCTTGCCCCAACATGTGGTTTTGCACTTGTTACGGAACATCTCTGTTTTACCGCCAATTCTGAAGGAAACGAATAAATTGCTGCACTTGCCCTGAATTTCTAATATACTTTTTTTCATCCTTAAACTTATCACTTGCACTTTATGAATCTTGAAAATCCTGTATACCCTACTTTTGTAATAGTATATATTGATTTTAAATTGACATTAATCGACACTTACTTACTTTTTCCTATTTTGATGATTGTGTAGTTCTAGACCGTGAGCAGCTCAAAATCATTTCACACAAAGAATAATGTGATTCTTAATGGTTACATTAGCAACTTTTTCATTATTTGTTGTGATTTGAAGGAAACTTTTTTTTTCAGATCTTATGACGATACTGATAATCTGAACGTAACCATGCAAGAGTTTTTCTTCTGTTCTTTTTCAGTACTTTGAATCATGTTTGTAAATTTACTCCTTCCAACATATGCAAGTCAGCATTTTTAAAATCATTTCTCAAACATATGAAATTGAAATAGTTTTTAAACGTTAACATTTAACACACATCTAACATATTAGGCTAAATGTTCAAAACTATCTGATCTGTGAATTACTAGAAAAACATAGTAGAACTCATTTGAAAATTTTATTACGTTGACCTAACTGTATGATTTATATGAAATATGGTATAATGTTTCAAATAGAAACATTTCTGTTTGTGATATCTCTAGTTGTTGTTATTTGATAGCATTGATTGTGGTATATTAATTCAGAAATAGTTTCTCTCTCTTTTTTTGTCATTTCAACAGAGACCTATTTATAAGATAACATTTTAAATGAATTATGAATTTCATGTTGCTACTACTTTATTGCCTGAGAGTGAAATATGATACAGTTCAAAGTTATGACTTTGTTTAATATATATTGAGTGAACATGCCAAATATGTCCTATAATACCATGACATAGATAAATTATTGTCACAACTGATTTAAGGCAGTTGCAGTGACAGTGAAACAGATCACGTATGAGATATACTACTAGAAATATGGGAAAATGATACAATGAGGGAGGAAAATATAAGTATTAAAATGTTGATAAAACGGGAAAAGATTTTGGATTAAGTTCAACTTTATCAAAATGACAAGGCGAAATGCGACGCATCCAGTCATCATTAAAATATCTACAGCAAGTGTCGTCTGAAGTATTTTATTTTTTCATATGTATATGAGGATATATATATATACATATATAACCATGAACAGCCATCTGTTTTCGGACCTCATCAGCATGGTTTGTGTGGAACATGGTTGAACTTTCAGCAATGCAACGTTATAATAATAGTTCTATTTATATAGCGCTTTTTCACACATTAAGCAGGCTCAAAGCGCTTTTGAGGATTGTCTGCAGTTAGATGTTGTTTCGAAAGAGGTAAGACTGGCTTTGAATGCTGGGAGAGATTCAGAGTTCTTTAGAGAGTCTGGAAGCTCGTTCCATTTGGTAGCAGCTGTGACCGTAAACAATCTGCCACCGAAAGTCTACAGCTGATATCTAGGAACTTCGATCATATTCTGAGAACTGGAAGGAAGACTACCTGGTCCATACGGTGTCAGGAGTTCACAAAGATACGGTGTCAGGAGTTCACAAAGATACAAAGGAGCAGATCCATGTACCCACTGGTAGGCGAAGCAGAGAAATTTAAACTCAACACGAGCAGGAATGGGTAACCAGTGCAGTGTTCTTAAGATTTGGTTGATGTCAGTAGATTTGGGCGATCTTGTTACCATTCGAGCTGATTTATTTTGGATTCTTTGAAGGTGGTTGATGTATTCTTGGTTGGTGTAACGAGGCAACGCAGTCACAATTGTCACTGATATCAACGAGGCAACGCAGTCACAATTGTCACTGATATCAACGAGGCAACGCAGTCACAATTGTCACTGATATCAACGAGGCAACGCAGTCACAATTGTCACTGATATCAACGAGGCAACGCAGTCACAATTGTCACTGATATCAACGAGGCAACGCAGTCACAATTGTCACTGATATCAACGAGGCAACGCAGTCACAATTGTCACTGATATCAACGAGGCAAAGCAGTCACAATTGTCACTGATAAATACTTCGTTTATAAATTTACACACACTGTAAGCAAATGTTATTAGAAATAGCCAATGAGAGGCAGGTTTGGTATTCAAAAGATATTTGTAATAGTAGAGATAAATTTACGGATATCCCACCACCC